>NW_017547114.1:5082336-5198974 GCF_001854935.1 Bemisia tabaci
CCCCCCCCACGAGTTTTTTTACGGTCCCAAGCCTTTAATATGAGGCCTTAAAAACTTATCTCAAATGATAAGTTAGGCCGCCTCTATCGGTGCTTCTACCGCCTCCTGTGGTTTCGAGATCACACGAAGTTCTCAAATTTCGAGCTCCCCGAAGTGTCAGCAGCCACTTGTGATACCGCACCCGGATTCCGCAGCGCCGATTGAGAACCACATAACTCCTTTTAAAACCCTATCCACTTACGCCGTTTTTCCCAAGTACCGAAGGAATACCTTCAACCCCCCAACCCCCACCACCGAGCTACCCCTTCGAGAGCGCTCACCGTGAAAACGGGGCCAGTGATGCGGTCCCGCCAAGCGCTTGATAATAATGTCATCGAGTGACAAATAACAAAACACCCACATCAAAAGTCACTGCGGTTTTTCGAGCTCCGGTCGGACGACGGGTAGTTTGTCAACCCCCCCCCCCCTCGAAATCCACACCCTTCGCCTCTCCCAACCCCTCAACAGTCCCTACCCCTCACCTCTCAACGCCCTCAGCTCGGCCGATAAATACGTTTTTGTCGAAATAAAATATGGGAGAGCACGGATCCGACCCGTTGCGCTGTACTGCCGTGCTAAGGAAGAACGCCGTATGAACATTCGAGAGTTGCCAAATTTACTTTGATAAAATGTTTACTTTTGAGGATAGTTATGAATATTTTTTCTTTAAATTTTCAGAATCTTTAGGTGAAATTGCGAACAAAATCATCTGAAAAAGTGGGAGGAAAATATTCATAAGTTTACCGGAAAATTAGAGTTTTATGAGAGGGAATTTGGCAACGCCTGAAGGTTCATACGGCGTTTTTCCTTAGCACGGCAGTGTAGGGGTGGGGGTGGATGGGGTTGTATTCTGTCGTGCTGAGTAAAAACGCCGTATGAACCTTCAGGCATTGCCAAATTTCCATTCATTAAACACAAATTTCCTGGTAAATTTATGAATTTTTTTCTTCCAAGTTTTCAGATACTATTGTTTGCAATTCCACCAAAAGTTTCTGAAATTTTCAAGGGAAAATATTCGTAACTCTCCTAAAAAATAAACGTTTTATCGAAGGAAATTTGGCAACTGTCGAATGTTCATACGGCGTTCTTCCTTAGCACGGTTGTATTGCCGAGTTGTGAGGGATAAAGCTAACAAGAGGCTCCGGGATTTCTGATTCCTTGCGCAAGAATTTGCTTCCGCGCGTTTATATTGAGAAAAAAATACAGTGGATATCGAATAAAACGACATCTGAATGATGACGCGATCTGACCAGTCCCAGCTGAATTTCTATTTAACCAATGTCTTTACGTATTGTTTAGGACGACATCGCATATAGCGATATATCGGCCTGGCGACCGACTTTCTTCGAAATTTCGGGCTAGGCTATCCAGTGGCGTGGCGTGCTCTGCGGTGTATCGATTGATCTGCAGTTTAAACCTATAGAAGAGGGTCGATAAATAGGGTACACCTTAAGGTAACACCTTACTAATCGATTCTTTACCATAGCTTCAAATGTGCAAATATCGATAATCGACTATACACGCCTCGCCACTGTGGCAGTAGACTACAAATTACAACGACCGTAGCATTTGCCCAGCGGGGCAAATCACTTTTAATGCTCTCTCTTTAAGACTATCGATACATACGTAAGTCAAGAGAGGAAAGTTAGTTGGATTTCGTGTAGCAAGTTTTAAATGACAATAATTGATTCACTGTGCGCAAAAACTCCATTTCAGTGACAAGTTATTTTTATTTTTTTAGTTTTGATTTTTCGTTTTGTGCACTGGAAAAAAACCACATTGGATCTAGAGTCCAGACTCTTAAAAACATCGACAAGAAAAAATACTCTTGATTCAATCTGATTTTTGCTTAAATCAAGAAGCAAGCCTCTTAATTTGAGCGGATTTCCTTTTGATTTAAGCAAAAATCTGATTGAATCAAGAGTATTTGTTTCTTGTCAATGTTTTCAAGAGTCTGGACTCTAGATCCAGTGTGTTTTTTTTTCCCATTGTGATGGGGCTTTGGCCTTCGTGTATCGACGCAAACTACCGAGCAAAATGAGAACTATTCATCTCCGCCCGTGTGAATAATAGCGCCAAAGACAGTGAGATCGGCGTGACAAGCATATTAGCGCCTACAAGACTGAGGGAATACTTCACGCATTGCGCCAAACATAGTACGGTCGGCTCGGTCGGCTCGGGACGTATATCAGCGCCTACGAGACCGTGTGAATACTTCACGCATTGCGCCAAACAGTGCAGTGCGTGATACGCAGATCGATGGCTAACGAACAACACCACCTATCTGCAAATGGGCAATTTTGTAAAACGAAGAGAAAACTTCGCCATTTATATAATTTTTGGATACATTCGCAATTTTTTCATATATTACAGCGTCATTGAAGCGCTCCCCAACAGAATTTGAAAAAAACTAAAATAATCAGCTAGCGTATTTTGTACGGTAGAATGCGGTAAAGTCGCTAACTTATTTTTAACAAAATTTTCAGGTTGGTGGTATCGTCCGTTAGCCATCGTCATTAGCACCTACAAGACTGTATGCGTACTTTACGCAGTGCGCTTACACGAATTTGCGCGTTTTATCGTTGAATATTCGTAATTTATCGGTTTCAGACCTCCCGCCCGTGGTGTGCAAAATGTTTGACCAGTGTATACCGCGCGTGACAAACAACAGTGTACACACAAATACAATAAAAGAAAAGAAAAGAAAAACAAATAAAACTAGAAATGATGAAATTTAAACTTTTTTTTTTCTTGGAGGATGACAATACTTCCTCTCTACCCTAGGGGAGCGAGGAAGTAAAAATTTAGTGTTAAAATTAATAAACAACTTTCGGATATAACGACCGGAAAAGACCGGTCCCTTCCAAGTCGTTATATTCGATTTTCACTGCAGTCATTTTATGACTAAAAGCCTTTGAACTTTCACTTTCAATCTCCGCTTATTTTTCTATCGCTTCGTCCATCAATTCAAATAATCAATTTGCAGAACTCAAGACCCAGTCCTCTAACCGGAAAAGCGCCTAACGATACTACCGGTTTGTATGACCGAGATGTTTTCCCGCCAACCGAGTTTTTTTCTTCGCGAACCGAGCTTTTTTCTCTCCGCGCGATCGAGTCTCAAGTCGCTGGCCCCTGACTTGCCCGCGACATCCCATCCATTCAAGTTCATAAACGTCGCGAAAATATGAGGAACGGGCTCCGATCGGGACATAAATAACCCCCTCCCCCGGTCAAACGACGCCCCCCACCCCCGCCTCGCCGGGTGGCATGATGATTTTTTTCCCCCCGACGCGACGGCGAGCGAACGCGGGTCTGAGATTATTCGCGCGACTTGATTTATCCCGGCCCGGGCGAGGCGTGAATCGTTCGATATCGATATTTTCCCATTTGAAACCGTGCTAAAGTATCGATCATGAGCGGACACCCTGATAATCGATCCTTTCCCATAGGTTTAATGTAAATATATCGATTCATCGCATAGTACTGTATTCCGGACACGGCGGGGGGCGAAGGGGCGCACGCGAAAACAATAGAGCTATTAATTATATCGGGCGAGTTGCACCCGCGCTTAGCCTTCCCCTTCCCCTCCCCCTAGCGCCAACCCCCCCTCCCCGGTTGCGACTTTCTGAGGAAAAATGGCGCACGAGGTGAAAGCTCCTCGATGCCGAGCGGCTAAACTTAGACGAGACGGTGCGCTTAGGGGAATTGTACGATATCGATAAGGTCGAAAAGTGCGTTTCTTTATTTTGACGCTGCTTTTGCACTTTATGTTTTTATTTTATTTTATTTATTTTTTATTTTTTTATTTTTTTTTTAAAGAGAACTAACTGACAGATTTTTTCTTCATTTATTTACTGGCGGTTTACCCCTTCAACTTCAGATGCGGACCTAGCAATCTGGCAACACCGGATTTCCTCCATTTAAGCCTATGCTGAATAATCGATTCTTGTCAGAGCACCTGGCCCCTCCAAGAATCGATAAATTTCCATAGGTTTAAGTGGAGAAAAGACAGTGTTGCCAATATGCTGGATCAGCGAATGTGCAACCTTTGCACAAGGCGCTACAGATCGGGAGCAGTGAACATTCTTGAAAGTTGGCAACTCTGTCTTTTTTCCATTTAAATCCATTAAAAATATCGATTTTAAGTGAAGCAAGCTGTCTCACCAAGACTCGATTGTTTTACATACGTATAAATAGAGGAAAAACTCTGAGGAATCGCCACTGATGATCGTGAGACATGAGACAAGGACCAGAATAATTTTTGCCCTTTGGCTGAAATTCTAGACGGATCAATAACTTTCTACCACGGATTTAATCACGATAGAATTTTACTGTGCTTAGGAAAAACGCCTCGTTTGAAAGTTGCCAAAATCATGTAATAAAACACGAAATTTCTGAAAGCTTCTGAGTTTCTCCTTAAAACATTTCAGAGAATTATATAATATACTAATGCCAATTTGATATACTAAATCGATAAACACATCGCTTTTCGGTGACGTAACACTATACACTGAAAAAAAAGATTGGTAGAATTTACCATTCCTTCACGCTGTATTTCAAACAGCGTCAATTCAGAGTCAATTCTGCCAGAAAAAAGATAACGATTACTATATACTGGTACAGGTAACCATTCCCCTGGCAGAATTGTCTTTGAATTCACGCTGTGTGAAATAAGGCGTGAAGGAATTTTAAATTCTACAAATCTTCTTTTCAGTGTAATAGCGTCAATAGAAAACCAAATGTTCGGCTCATATGATCAAACTTTTCTTTTCCATGTAGGTCCATTTTCTGAAACCTTCTTCTTGGACTTACTGCTCTTTCCAATAACAAGGTAGAACTCACCAGCATGGTCACTAGCCTTGCGTGTTGCCGGACCTTCCTCCAGCGGGCGGGCTCAATCTAGGAACTCGGCCAGGAGCTAAGACTAAGCAAAACCGCATATGCGCAACATATATCCATCGATATTTATGCGGTTCTTGCTTAGCGAGACCCTGGAGCCGGGTCGTAGGAATGAGTAACTCCTGGGCTCCAAGTTGTAACTGATCCAGATCCGAAGGTTGATTTGTGTGTGGGCGTGCGAACCGGGAAACCGCGCGGTGACCTCTGACCCCGGCAGCGGAAAACCGGGTGACCGCGTCATTGAATCGTTGGACGCTGAGCCGCGAGTGTCAAACGTTGAGTGACGACGTTCGGCTTGCATCCGCATTTTGGCATGCATTGACGACCTACGTCATTTTCAATCGTTGCTAACACCCAAGAGTAAGTGGGTGGCCAAGAAGTGAAACATAGATACACATTTTTATAGAGCAGCCCGAGACAATGGTAACAGTAGAGAAACAAGGGGGAAAACACAGGAAACAAGGCTAAAATACACAATTAATAAAAAAAACTGAGACGTTTCGACTCAAAACTGAGTCATTTTCAGTCGGAAATGCATTACAAATTTTTTTAAAAAATGATGAAAACCTGAGCCCTACATGGTGGTGGCCGGGATCTGAGAAAAATAAAGTAATTAAGTAAACATTTTAAGTATTTTTCTCAGATCCCGGCCACCGCCATGTACGGCTCAGGTTTTCATCGTTTTTTTAAAAAAATTTTATTGCATTTCCGACTGAAAATGACTCAGTTTTGAGTCGAAACGTCTCAGTTTTTTATTCATTGTGTATTTTAGCCTTGTTTCTCGTTTTCCTTCCCTTGTCTCTCTACTGCAAAAAGTGAAATCACATCGATAGAAAGTTTGTGATATTGTGTTACTTTCGGTTAAAAGGAAGTGAAACACATGCTAACACAAATTGTGTGTCGATTTTAGTGCAGTTTGTAGTGAACTTAGCGCAGAAAATAATGGAAAGACTAGGGAAATACATTCCTCCGATTGCGACGCTGGTACCCACCCACCACCGCTGGGTGGTGGTGAACCACTCGGATTTATTGAATTTCCTCAAAAAAACTAGCTGACATTTTCTTTTGAAATCGTCAACCCAAAGATAGGGTTATTTTGTGTTTCATTTTTCGTATGAACAAAACTTTAGTGATGAAACTCTCTGAGTAAACGTTTCCAAGATTCTCCGATAAGAAACACGCATTATAAGAGGGTAAATTTGGCAACATTGAAATGCTGTTACGTTCTTTTGTGAGAGGAACGATGAAAGAAGGTGGAACAACTGTTTCACCAGGAAAAGAGCTTGGGCATTCCAAAAATTGAAGTCATTTTCTTTCAAAATGGTCAACCAAAAGATAGGGTTATTTTGTGTTACACTTCTCGTATGAACCAAACTTTTGTGTTGAGTGTACCCTCTGTGCACGCACCACCATTTGCAACTTTGCAGACTTCCTGCCGTACTTTATTTTTTCTAAAAAAAAAACTAAAAACTAGTCTATGTAGTCTGTTGAAAAGTCCCTTGAATTTTCTTCTGTGCTAGTAAAATATTCAAAATTTTTAATCCGTACAGTCAGCTTGTTTCTGATGCATTCCACGATAAATATAACAAAATTAAATAATGACAACTGAGCATTGATTGAAGATTTTGCTGAATGCCTGAGGTGCGATGCATTTTGCGGTTAGTCTCATTAACTTATTAGTCAAATTATCTTTTAAACCTCAGGCTTGAACTTGGATGCTGCCACTGTAATTGGCTATCACGATCTATGCTATGGTACACGGAGAATCACGCAAATATGATTAAATAAATGCAGGCCAAGGTGAAGAAGATGACAAGCTGGCGACTCTAGATTTTTTCATTGAAATAACACAAAATCACGCGAACTTATAATACTGCATTATTAGATGAGACTGCACTTTGTTAACTTAATGTACATTATTAAACCACATATTTAACAGATGCAGGCCAGGGTGAATGTTTTATAGATAATGGCTATAATTTCTTCGGGGAATGTCCTGCATATCCATTTATATTCCGTTACGGTGTTTATCAGAGTACTCAGTTCTTTCCTTTACATACTCATCATAAAATTCATAATTAATAAATATAATATTTTTTTCGATGCGATCACGCCCCGCTTCATGATTCAATTGAGGGTGAATCGAACGGATTATTTTACAAAAAACGTAACCGCCAAAAGTAAAGTCTCGAGAAGACATGAAACACATTGATTTCTTTAGCAAATCTTTGTATTGCTGTTCGAAAAATTCAACCAATTCTCTACATACCATCCACGACAAAACCACGATGGCACGATCATTCCAGAAGGATCGAAAAAATTTCGGGCAAGAAATACATTTTTCTAGAATTTTTTTGGATAAGTCATTCCATCCCAAAACTTTCGTATTGTCATTTTAGCACTATTATGTTGTGACAGGAAAGTAGCATGCATGTTCAGTCGCAGTATTTAATTCTCAGTCAATGCCCTTACTCATGCGTGGTTTTTATCACGGGAAAGCATCTTGCGCTGGGAGAGGTAGCTTAAAAATGAAGCCTTCTTGCCTCCATACCAAATATTCAAACACTGGAAAAAAACACATTGGATCTAGAATCCAGACTCTTAAAAACATCACCAAGAAAAAGTAAGTACTCTTGATTCAATCAGAATCTAGCTTAAGTCAAGAACCAAGCCTCTTAATTTAAGCGAATTTCGTTTTGATTCAAGCAAAAATCCGATTGAATCAAGAGTATTTTTTCTTGTCAATGTTTTCAAGAGTCTGAACTAGATCCAATGTGTTTTTTTTCCAGTAAATGTTGAAAAAATACGTTTGAAGAGTAATCTAGATAGAATCACCAGACAATGAAATGTCACCACTTTCAAATACTGCGGTGTTACGGAAGAACGCCGTAAGAGCCTTCTGCTGTTGCCTTATTTCTTTCGATAGAACATTTATTTTCGAGGAAAGTTTAGGATACATTTTCTTGAAATTTTCAGATGTTTTCATTTCAATTGTGAAAAAATTGTCTGATTGAGAACTTGAAGGGAGAATATTCAGAATTTCCCCGGGAAATTCGTTTTTCATTTACGGAAATATGGCAACGTCTGAGGGCTCACAAGGCGTTTTTCCTCCCCACAGCATAATAGTACTATCCCGTC
Source organism: Bemisia tabaci (assembly GCF_001854935.1). Classification (NCBI taxonomy): domain Eukaryota; kingdom Metazoa; phylum Arthropoda; class Insecta; order Hemiptera; family Aleyrodidae; genus Bemisia; species Bemisia tabaci. Next base: position 5,090,413 of record NW_017547114.1, read on the forward strand.
GAAAACTCAGTTTATAAAAAATTGGCGTTTCCGCCCTCCTTCAATGAACCCGTTCAATTTCCCGCGATTTCAACTCGAACTTTCGACGCACTCCAGTGCAATGGGCCGCGTTGAACCCCACAACACGAACAAACCAAGAGTCTAGGTCACTGACTCAAGTCATTGATTGAGGACCGATACAATGAATTATGGTAATGTCAACATAAATCACGTGCCGATGCTGGCATTCCGAACCTTTGCCGCGGCTGACCTTTGCGCGGCGCATTAAGCCGCTAATCCGGAGTTGACGATGTTTCATTTTTTCGCCGGGCACCGCGCCGGGCATGCAACACGCGAAAAAGGCAATATCTGTCAGAGCCTATCCACGAAACAATGTGTCTGCCGGAGTACTTGAAAATTGTCCCGGACTCCGTAACTCAAAGCTGTCACGGTGAAGGTCGCATCGGGTTCGGAATCGAAACATCGTAACCCGATTAAGTGTTTTGTTAACTCCGCAACAACATGATGTTCACTATCTAATTAGTTGAATCAAAATGTAGCGAACAAGAGATATATTATGGACCACGTTTAGCAGAAAGGATCTAAACCGCATCGAATTTTGCCAAATTTAGCGGAGCGACTCAATCTTTTACAGGAGAACTTTGATGTGGATTTTTTGAAATTTTTAAGGAATTTGCTTCGTACTAGCCAGAAAATTCACTGAACTTTGTAAAAAGAAATCCGCACGCCTTTTTTCGTGTGAAAAACTAAGTTGCCTACTTAAATTTGACAATAGCTGATGTGGCTTGGTTCCTTTCTGCTTAATGCGGTACATCTAGTTTTGCCACTTTCGCACCGGTGAGGTAAGAAACACACGTTAATAAGTCAAAATCAAAGATGGCGTTATGCAGAAAATGTGTTTATATTGAAGGTCGCATCGGGTGGGATTCGGAACATTTTACTCCAATTAAGTGATTTATTAAGAGACAACGGCATGATGTCCAGTAACTAATTAGTTTAATTACATTTTAACAAACAAGAGATTTATGGGTATCAAAGTACGAGCTTAAGGATAAAGAAAAGTAGAATTTTCACTTGGCGATTAGGCGCAGTGTTTGACTGTTTGCCAACATCTGTTACACAAAACATAATTTCCATTAACTACGAGACGGCTACGACATTCGATTTTCTAAGTTGGCAACAGTGATGATTTGAGTTTGTCTCTTTATTTAAGTTAGATTTTCTTGTGTCCTGTTCTGGACAAAGCCTTCCGACAATTATATGGGGGATGATACCACTATTCGACCACGTGGGAGTTTGTGTTGCCTATTTTCAAGATTGAAGGAAAACTGACATGCCGTAAAACCTCTTCCCGTTTGGCACACAGCTCTTATTATATTTTGTGTGCGTTCCAAGTACGCATGCTGTTTTATGATTGGATGATATTACGATTTGACCACGGATGAGCTGGCGTTGCCTACATTAAAAATTGAAGGCAGGCTGATGCGAAACTAAAATGACGTCTTTTGGTTTAGAAAAAAACTGCTTCGTGAGTAAGTCCCCAATGTTTTTTTATTTTTTTCGTCCCCTGGAAATTGGAAAAAGTTATAATATGTCATTTTAATATTACATACTTCAAGCTCAGTGCTTTTTGGCAATCTCAAGCATTCATGCAAAACTATTCAAACCTTCAAAATTTCACCAAGTACCTAAATGACACCACCTATTTGAAGATTGTTAAAACGCACGATTTGAGCCCAGGAGTTTTGTCGCATAAACTGTCATGCTTAGTAAAACCTTCACATCTCAGAGAGATTTTTATTCGAGATACGCGGTTATAAAATTAAAATGACACCACCCATTTGACAAAATTCCAGATTGGGCTATTGGCCTTCGTCGTGTACACCGAAGTGTTAAATCGCACGATTAGAACCCCCGAGTTTTGTTGCATATACTGCCACGCTTAGTAAAAACATCACATCTTCGACGGATCCTAACTCAAGTTCCGCGGTTTTAACATAAACCGCGGCGTGAAAAGGGAGTGCTGCGGTCGGCTCGCCGCGCTGCGTCTCGTCGAGTGAAATTCATAACCCATCATCAAGTCCGAGACAGTAGCAAATCACTAGGTTCAAACGCCTGACCGCTTGTTAAGATAGTTTAATGGCACTCCCGGAGTTGTCAGTTTATCTTGGATCGCTCTTTATTCGAAGCGATAAACAATTAGTACGAAGAGTGTTTTACTGCAATTTGGCGATTAGATTCTGCCAAGAGCTGTATGATCGCGCGTATGGCCGTTCGAACATCGAGGTAACATGTAAAAATCGACTTGATTGACACCTGACGTAGAAACATGCCCTCTGTACTGCTCTGTCGTGCTAAGGAAGAACGCCATATGAGCCATCGGGCGTTGCCAAATTTCCTTTGATAAAAAACGAATTTCCTGGTATATTTATGAATATTTTCCTTCCAATGGAGAGTTTGCATACACATTTTTTATTGCTTCATCGAATAGTGCCTGAATAGTTGATTGGACAGTCTATAGATAGCCAATGATACACGTTTCGCCACTAATAACAAAGTCAGTGAACATTGTAATGCAACGTCTGAAGGTAATAGCACTGAATATATTGGAATTTGGAGTGTAGACAAGTGCTTGAAATAATTTAAAATTTCTTTAAAAAACTTACATTTTATTAACAAACTTAGACCGAAGCTTTTCGAAGCAAACGCTTCATCGCCAGGGTCACAAAATCGATATCACAAAGGCCATAATTTAAATTTCAAACAAGGTAACAGATTTCATTGATGGTAACAACTGATAACAAGCTATTAAATTTAAAGTATGGCCTTTGTGATATCGATTTTGTGACCCAGACGATGAAGCGTTCGCTTCGAAAAGCTTCGGTCTAAGTTTTTTAATAAAATGTAAGTTTTTCAAAGAAATTTTACATTATTTCTAGCACTCGGCTACACTCCAAATTCCACCAATAACAGAACACATTGGGTCTATTTGCAGTTATGCGCCCTGTCTTCTGAGCCCCTCATGTGCAAAAACGACTGGTATCGTATCATTTTCTAAATATTTTCTTTTCTGTTGCAGTGAAAGTTACAGAGAAATACGGAAAACCGCGGGAAAACTCATTTGCTGAAATCAGTTCTCTCCCGACTGATGAGAAAATTGCTCGATGCTTAATGAAATCCCGTAATCAGAGGCTTTCTTGGAAGTAATCGCGAGAGTTCCGAACGGTCGCAAAGCGCGGGTCCGCCTTTAAAACAATCATCATTAATCTCAATGCACCGAGGCTTAATTACAAGTCGGAGAATATTAGGAGCGATAAATTGGGGTCATGATTTCATGCCCGCTCCTAGCTGAGAAAGAGTATGGTCCGTGCGCGAGGCACCTCTCTGACCCCTTGCAGGCGGCGTTTGGGAGTAGAGTGAAGTGGGGAAAAAATTCGCCTTTTAAGAGGAAAAAAATAGACATTCTATTGAATATATGTGTACCAAACATCGATATGTGGAAATCAAATAGTCAAATCATTTTGTTAAATGCCTAGGCAAATAGTCAAATATTCTTCTTACAAAACTACCAAAAAAAGAAAAAAAAAATATATTCTTCTTAGATTGAAGTTTTGATTTTTTACCCTAATTTCAGACACAATAATTCGTTGCTCCTGCAGGAGCAACGAATTATCTCTTACGAATTCTTTCTTACATGTAAGGAAGAATTCTCTAAAAGTATGCAGCAGATAAGAGTATTTTGAACGATTTTAAGAACCTGAATGCACATTTATCATGTAATTTTCAGCACGTCATAAAACATCGAATTTTTAAAGTTATAACATTTTAATGTACTAAAAGCATGTAGAAAGGAAGGAACAAGGTGAGTTCGCGGATTTGAAGAATTGAGGACACCGCACCAAGAACAGCCTATAGCATAGCTAAAATGCGCTCTAGCCAGAAGTGTATTCAGCAAATGAGTAGTTTTTACTGGAGAATTGAAAAAGAAAAACAAACGGCAGGAAATAAAACATAATAATAGGAACTATGTAAAACAATAATCCGGATAGCAGAACTTGGCTTTCTTGAAAACGCTTTCAAATGCGGCGTGATACCTCACGCATTCCGGAGAGTTCAAATAGTTGTATCATTGCGCCTTAGGAATGCGACGGAAGATTACAATTATTCTTCACGAAATATTGAAAACCCGTGAACTCTTTGCCATAAATTTACAGAATTCTGTAAACTGTCAAAATTTGAGTGCCGGCCTAGGTATTTGGTAAAATGCCTGATTGGACTAATTGCATTCGACAGGTACATCTGGGACGAGAAATTTTTAAATCCAAATTTAAAGAAGACTTTGAATTGAATCTAAATTTCAAAGAAAAATCTTCTTGTTTACTTAGGAATGAAATTTGGAGATTCTTTATGTGTCCTTCGTATGTGCTTCGTCTTGTAGTTAAAAAGAAAAGATGTATTTTGGTCATTAATTTTGACTAATTTTCTAATATGAAACTAATATTTATGGCCCATGCTGTGGACAAAGTATGAGCCATTTCAGATGGGCATGTGCCATAAGCACTTAGGGAGAAGGAGAAGAAGAGGAAGAAACAGACAAAGAAAAAGAAAAACTTAACATTGGAAACAATTCATTTTTTGAATTCTTGACTTTGGAAAACGTTCCTTTAGCCTGGTCGTTTAACCCTGGAACCCCCTATAGATTAAATGGAACTAAAGAAAGATCAACAAAAGATGATGGCTCAGCTAAAGAAAGTCAAACCGAAAGGAAAAAAGTTCCTTTTGTTTTTCGAGATTACATTGTTTGAACGTAATGGAAGACCCATCGTCAAGGGTCCGCATGATAGAGGGGCGGGGGGGGGAGAAAATTGATTAAAAATCAAAGGGTCCGCTGCTGTTCCATGAAGAAACGTCGTATGGACATACTCAGTGGCGTGCCGTGAATGATCGATCATCGATATTTCCCTATTTGACGCTACGGCAAAAAATCGATTAATAAGGGGTTCGTTGCGGACACCCTGTTAATCGATCCTTTTCCATGGGTTTAAATGGCAGATCAATCGATATATCGCAAAGCACGCCACGCCACTGGAACGTTTCTAAATTCAATGATAAAATGTGAATTAATGGAATTTTCTCATACTTAGGATCAAATCCCGAATACATATCTGTGAAAAGATCGAGGGAAAATTATTGACAACTTTTCCTGAGCTCGTGTTCTATCGATGGACATTTGACAACTTTCGAAGGCTCATGAGATGTTTTTCCTCAACAAGGCAGTGTGAAAGACGAACGGACTACCGAATTCAATCTATGGAGAGGCGATAATGATCGATTATCGATATTTTCACATTCGAAGCTATGGTAAAGAATCGATTGCTAAGGTGTTCGTTGTAGACACCCTGTCATCGATTCTTTCATGGGTTTAAATGGGAGATTAATCGATATATCGCAACGCACGCCCCGCTATTGACTTCCACCCGGGCGGAAAATTAATTTCTAGTGATTAAACACACAGACAGCCGAGAGGAGGCCGGCGAAACGATCGGGAATTAAAAGAAATGAAGAGAAAAGCTTGGAAAAGTGGGGGCTGTGAGGCACTGCACTAAGGAAAAACGCTGTATGAGCCTTCAGGCGTTGCCAAATTCCCTTCGAAAAATCACTCATTTCCTAGAAAATTTGTGAATATTTTTCTTCCATTTTCTCAGATAATCATGTTTGTAATTTGATCGAAAAAGTCTTAAAATTTCAAGAAACAATATTGACAATTTACCTGAAAAATAAACATTTTATCGGAAAAAATTTGGCAACTCTCGAATGTCCATACGGCGTTTTTCCCTAGCACGGCTGTAAGGTGAATCGAAGACAATAACGCGAAAGCCGGGAAAACTGAAATTTTCCAATATCAGGCTGAGCGCGAATGGTTTGAGGGGAACAAAAACAAAAAAAGCCCTTGTCGGTGCGGGTAATATCGTGGACAGGTGCTCACTCCAACTGCTCTTATCGCTGGCTAAACACCGTTGATGGAATATCGTGAAAAACCATTGAATCTCCGCTCTATCTCTATAGTAGGTTCAACTCCTTCATCTCGCGGCCGAGAAAATGAGATTTGAGAACTGAAAATGCCTTTGAGAGGGGCAAAATTCGTCGTTTCGTAGACGAAAGAACTTAACTACTAGTCGATGTTGCAAAATGTACATCCACGGATTGTGATCTCAATACAAAACTAATGGGCGTCTCTAACTGAAATATTACTAAATTTTTGTCGCAATCAAACGCAAAAATTAAGGAAAACTGTGGACAGCCATTGCAAGTTCTAAGGAAACATTAATTTTTTTTGTGAATTTTACGACCTTGGAGTAAAATTGGATGCATTTTAACCAAAAGAAACTATATTTTTTATGACAAGAGCCGTGTCGTGTATATTTTCTGATGGATCTCAGGGCTCAAGTCGGAGCGAAAATCAGTTTTAACTCGGGGAGTGACAGAGTCCTACAGATACGAATGAAGTCATTTTAGATAGAGAAAAAATTAGTTGCGGGCCGTTTTGAATTAAACTGGTCGTACATCTCCTGTTAAAATTCAAAGTCGATAAAAATTATTTCGAACCTGAAAAAGAGGTTACATTTTCTCTTAACGTTGAATTGTATGATAGGATAAAACCTCAAACCTCTTTTCTCGGTTCCATATTGATGTGACTTAATGTATTTCTGTTGTGCTAGGTCCAAATACCTAACATTTTCCGGAGAAAAAAAAATAGTTGACAAAGTTCAATGTTTTTAAGAAGTTTTGTTTCTTCACCTGGGAAGCTAATATGTATTTTATCGAATCTCTAAATACATTTAGACATGATACATCTATTAGGGCTTCTCTGTAGCTCAAATTACATATATATCAACAATTGAGGCAAATTCCGTCCAAATATAACCGTCCATGGTAGAAGAGGCATCAGAGCCACCAGGCATAACATTGGATTCTTCCTTTCTTTTCCGTACTCTCCTAATTTCTAATGCTATGGGCATTCTCTCAAGATTTCAAATATATCACTATAGGCGCCTGATTAGGGATACTATCATCGGACTGATCAATGAAATCGCTAGACAAAGCTATTGACAAAGATGGCAAATAAAAATGAAGCTATTCTATTGATTGTATCAGGTGGCTGTTACAGACTGAAAAGGAAATTCATGCATTAACTATAGGGTCTCTCGTGGGTTATTCCTTTAGTTGGTTTATTACTTACCTCTCTTGTCCATTGCAACCACCTGCTTCCTCCTATAGGATTGCTCAATTTTCCCTTTACCTTCTTCTTCTATGTTTTTGTCTATCAATTCCAATAATCAGCAAGCAGCACGCTGAATGAAGTTGTAAGAATAGAGTGCGGTCAGGCGGGGTAAATGGAGAGCACTTGCTTTCGGCTTCCCATAGAGTCACGAGGCGCCTCGAGGTGTGATATCATGAATCACCGCTTTGGCACGATCCAATTAAAATTAGCTGTTCGCCGGAACGACTTGTTCTACGATCGCGAGACCTGAAAAATAGACACCTTTCTAAAAGTGACATGTCCAGCCGACATGTGGCAGCCAGAGTTGCGATTTTCAAAGGATATTTCCACATTATTCAATGCGAGTACGGTGGAAATCGAATAAAGCTAATTGAAGAGACCGGCCTTTTCGGTCGTTTCAGCCGATAGTTCACTGAAAGAAAAGTTTGGTATAATTTACCATTCCTTCACGCTGTATTTCAAACAGCGTCAATTCAGAGTCGATTCTGCCAGATGAAAGGTAAACGTTTCTATATGCTGGTACAGGTAACCATTCCTCCGGCAGAATCGACGTTTGAATTCAGGCTGTGTGAAATACAGCGTGAGGGAATGGTAAATTTTACCAATCTTTTTTTCAGTGCACTGGCAAAAAAGTAGCTTGAAACAAATCAAAATCAGCTCGAAGCAAGCTGGAAAAAATCTTAAATTTGCCGCCAAGAAACGTATAGCTTGAAATAAGCATGGCCGTGCTGCTTGAAATTAGCTACCCGGCGGAATCTTGGTATAAGCAGCCATGGATGGCTTGGCTCAAGATTTTTCAATTTGATTTAAGCACCACAGGAGGCTTAAACCAATTTATCTATCTGCTTAAGCTGAGCAAGCAACTTGCTTGTTTTGAGAGCCCTTTTAGATCTTGAATCAATAAATTTTGCTATCTTCATTTAAGATGCTCCAAGGCTGTTAACAGCGTGGCATAAAATTTTCTCGCTCGTACACTACCTAATATTAAATTTGACCCATGAATAAGACATAAATGTAAAGGAAAGCAGTGCACTTCTATTTTTCCCACATTAGTAAGACTGGGGAAAAAATAGCAGTACACTGCTTTCCTTTTCACCCTTGTCTTATATTCATGGGCCAAATTAAAAATTAGGTAGTAAAAGAATAGTAAAAAATAGCGAAAAAATTTCATGCTACTGAATCTGCAAAATTGGAATGTATGACTGGAATGTATAACTTAATGTCCGTGTCGAAAATGAAGGCGGAGTGGTTACAATCCAATGGAAAATTAATTCAAGAAGTTGGCTGCAAACTTAATTTAAGTCAAATTTTTTCAGCTATTTCCAAGACTCGTGTCATGCTTGAAACCAGGATTCTTGAATCGAGTATACAGTATCTTGAATCAAGAAACAACTTCTTAGAATTAGCAGCCATGGTGGCTTGATGTAAGACTTAGCAGGTTTGACTCAAGATTTTTGTGCTGCTTAAATCAAGCTAGCAGGTGATCCAAGCTATAAGGCTTGACCGTAGCAGACTTTTTTTTCCAGTGTGTTGTTATAACAGTAAGTTTGATTTTTAAGCAATCACCTCAAACTGAATAGCAAAGAGTAAAGCTAAACCAGGGTATGAAGACGAGGTTTACTTATTTGCAGGTGAAGAAACACCACTATTCTTAACACTAAATTTTCATTTCCATTTTTTTCATTTCTTTATTTTATTTTTGTGTACACTATTGTTTGTCACAAGCGGTATACACTGGCCAAAAATTGTGCACAAAGTAGGTGGTAGGTCTGACATCGAAAATTACGAATATTCGACGATAAAGCACGTACCTTGGCGTAGGTGTACTGCATAAAGCACGCATCTACAGTATTATGGGTGCTAATATCGATGGCTAACGAACAATATCGCCAATCTGACAATTTTAGCAAAAATGAGTTAGCGACTTTCCCGTATTCTGCAGATTAAAATACGCACAATGATGATTTTAGTTTTTGTTCCAATTCTGTAGGGGAGCGCTTTAGAGACGCAGTAATATATGAAATTAAGTAAGTAAAATACAAGTTTTCTCTTCGTTCTGCAAAATTGTGCTTTTGCAAATACGCGATATTGTTTGTTAGTTATTGATATGCGTTTCACGACGACTGCAATGCTGTGTTTGGTGCAATGTGTGAAGTATTCTTACAGTCTTGTAGGCGCTAATATACGTCTGAAGCCGACCGAGCCGACCGTCCTGTGTTTGGCGCAATGCGTGAAGTATTCACACGGTCTTGTAGGCGCTAACACGTACTCCACACCGACAACACTTTGCTTGACGCTACAATACAAACTAGCGTAATTTAGCAGTACTCATCTAGCTTGGATGTTTGTGCCGATTCACAAAGGCCAGAGCCCCAGACATGGCGTCTCTAGTTCAAGACCGCTACAAATTATTACTCGCACAAGTGTCAACTTAAGTCAGGAGATGTCTGCATGTGAAAACAAGTATCGCGGCATGCACGACAACCACTGCATTAGGGGGACCCACAAGAAATGAATTCATATGAAAATTCAAAGGAAAGTCTCGCAAGATAACATTTTTGGCAATTTCTGCCATTTTAGATTTTTGAATTTTAAAAGAATGAGTTGAGATTCAAGTTCCTCGTTAAAAAATACCCCCTGACACCTTGACGGTAACAGTCAAGTTTCATACGTTAGTGCGCCTTCAATTACATTTTATACCGTGCAATACTTTCGTGGTGGAATAGTTGCATTGGCGCCTACAAACCTAACAAGGATACTGCATGCATTGCGCAATGAATGAAGTATCCCTGTTGGGTTTGTAGGCGCCAATGCAACTATTCCACCACGAAAGTATTGCACAGTATCCAATGTAATTGAAGGCGCATTACCGTATGAAAATTGACTATTACCGTCAACCACTGTTTGCCAAGTGGTGACTTCACGCCGACTAAAACATTTTACAGGGTCCATATTTTCAAAAAAGATACTCATGGTATAATCAACGTGTTTTAGCGCACTTTTTCGATGGCTCCTGAGTTTTTTTTTTTTTTAGGTCTAGAGAGATGATATTGAAATAAGTCGAAATTCACGATTTTGCTCAGAAAAATGGCAACGTCACAGCGTGTCAAAATTATTAAAAGGGGAGCATTGGGAGCAACTAAGCTACTAATTTCACACTCTGATTATAATTTAGGAACTGTAACATTAATTTATCGAGAGGGAAAAATCATCAAAAACAGTCAAAAATTCGCTATTTTCACGCGTGAAATTTTCGCGTCGAGTCAAAAGCATGGAGGGGGTCCAAAACTTCACTAGGGTGTAGTTTATGAACTAATTTTGCCCTCTGTTTAATTTGCAGACTCCTCCGACTTTATTTTTTGGGGAGCGAAAAATTACTGAAAAACAGTAAAAATTCGCTATTTTTGCTTGGATAGATGGCAACTGCGCGTCGGGTTAATTTTGTCCGATTGACCCCAAATTTCATTTTCCGAGTTTTTGAACATGCTGTAACCGATTTAGGGGCTTACGGCTGTAAATTTCCGAATTTTTTTTAAAAAAGTAAGATATTGATATTTCTAATTAAAACCAGTTTTGAAATTGATTCCGTGAAAAATTCAATACTAAAATCCAATTTTAACGCATGAAAAAGTGAGTTGAAACTTTCTCTCTGTCATCCAGGTCCATGTAATAGTGACTTTTCAAACACGCTTTGTTTTAAATGGCAAAAACTGCACATACTCCACCTAACTTCACCCATGGCAGTCCCTCTTGAGCGATTTTACTCTGGCAAAATTTCAGTATCGGGCTCTCAAATGCCACAAGTCTTTAGAGGCCAAAATCCGAACAGTTACTTCAGGCCTAAATTATTGTCTTTTACAGGCGTTTCTAAATCTGTCCTTTAAAATCCAAGGGCCCCTAGAGGATCTGATTGGATTACTTGCTGCGATAAAAAACTAAACATAGTGGTTGTCAAAAAAAAAAAACACCGAAAAAAGTGAAGTTGGTTTAACATTTTGGAGGTAAAAATACTGTGCGAAAACTTTGAAATACTGAATTACCAGCCACAGTACTCACAGCAGGTAGTTTTACATCTTGACATTGCTAATGTAACTGGTGCAGAATGTGATTTAGCATTTTATAAGTTCTTGCACACGATTTTTACATCCAGAATGTTAAATCGACATCACTTTTTTTCGGTGAAAATCATGGGGGGGGGGCGTTGAGTTAGGAACCTCGACTAGCCCTGCCGTCAACTCTTTGCTTCTCACTTACTCACTCAACTTTGACAGGAGGAAGTTTAAAACTCGTTGAAGCCAAAACTATACTCTTAATTCATTTTTTTTCCAAAACATGACTTTTTCCGCTACTGTTAAAATCAGTCTGAACAGACTGAGTCCTCTAGAATCCCTCATCCTCCAAACCTGGAGCTTGGTGAGCGGGATATAGGTCATGGTTGTTGGTCGGCAAAGATTGTGACAAAAATGAGACTCTAAGTTTTGACAGGAACGACGGCTGCGACACGTGTGACAGCGCTATGACACTAAGACATTTTTTGCGCTGTGTCATCGGTCAAATCGGTCGTTCAAGTCTCCGAGTTTGTTATCAGTCCATTTTGGCGCTCTACCAAGACGGAGCGGCTCGGTTCATACCTATTCAGATTTATGTTTTACATGTAAAATTCTCGACAAACTATTACCATGTGGCTGAATTTCCATTTAAATATGAATGGTATATTTCCTGTAAAAATGTTCCCAGTGGCTGGATTTGAATAAATGTATGTGAGAATTTAGTTTTATTTTTAACTGCCTTAAAATTTAAGTATGGAGCTCTTCTTCATTTTAGAAATTGCGAGATTTTTATGAAGTAGCCAACGTAATTTTTTTTTACTTTTTATGAGCATCCAATATTATTACACATAAATTATTTTTTTTTTAAAAAAAAACAAACAAAGTTTATGTTTTTTTACTTCAACTTGGAGATTTTTAAAAATATGTTTGAGATCATCGTTCTACGACGGTTCGTTCGGTTTTTTTTACAAAAAATGAGACTTGAAACCCGTGGTTTTGCAAAATTAATTGATTTTAATGACTTTTACATAAATGTAGCATAAAAATTACTCAGTTACGAATCAGAACAGTCATGAGCTACCAAAAGCACGAACTAACACTGAGCCAGCGTTCGCTTTCACGTTAAAGAATACGTAATTTGAGCCACAGGAAAGCTGTAATATTTGTATTACGTCTGAAGAAGTCAACCCAAATCTTATCCTGATGGATGTATACCTATCTAAACCCATGCAGGTATGGTATTTACGTTTTTCTGCTCTGAAGAACTCCATTAGTACTCTTAGCAATATCTGACGGCGCCTATCAAGTTTTGGCGTTACACTCAACAGTTGGACTACATTTTGCACCTTGCAACTGCCATTTCAGGCTCATTCGTAAAACCACGTATATGCATACGAAAACTAATCGGACGTACGTTGTCTCTGAGCTGAGCCAAAATTTGTAGTTCCCAACTGCAGCAAAAATTTAGTCTAGTTTTTAATTTAGCCGTGCTAAGGAAAAACGCCGTATGAACACTTGGGAGTTGCCAAATATCTTCAAATAAAATTTTTATTCTTAAGGAGAGTTATGAGTATACTATTTTGAATTTTTCAAATAATTTAGATCTGGCTGCAAATGAAATCATCTGAAGAGTTGAAGGAAATATATTAAGAAATTTCCTTGAAAATTATAATTTTAACAGAGGAGATTTGGCAACGTATGACGGCTCTAAAGCGTTTTTGCTCGGCTAGGTAGATTTCACGTAACTGTTTCTCCCTGAAACAACACATTATCATGTCTTAATCCCTTCCCATGGGTCATGAGCGATAAATCCCTATCTCCGCAATGCATTTTATCGATCATAGTCGTTCGATATCGATTCAAAAATCGAGCCGCAGCGGGTCGATTGTTGACACATTATCGAACTATCTCAATCGATAAATCCCGAACTTAGAATTGCTTTTTATCGGTCATAATCGTTCGATATCGATTCAACAATCGAGCCGCAGTTCTCGTCCACGCCAGCCAGGAGCAAGTCTCAACTCCACCATATTTGGACGAATTTCAGTCAAACGAAACTATGTGCATTAAGACATGAGCCCTAAGACTCGTGAGAATATATGCATAACAGGGCTCACGTCATAATGCACATAGTTCCGTTTGGCAGAAATACGTCAATTTTTTTGGTACAACCAGGTCCATTAAGAACAATAGCGGGAAAGAAAGGTCACCGGCTACCGGCGGAGGGTTGAAGTCACGTCGCTCAGAGTGGCCGGCGCGGCGAAAATAATTAAGAGTAGAAAGTGACAAGCAATTACACGGCGTGGAAACAGCCTATAACTCAATTTTTACCTTTCGCTCACGGGCCGATCAGGTTTATTAACATAGAGCACCCACACACCCACGCACCCGCCGACACGAGACGCTGACTCCGGTCTGGTGATTGGCGCGCGCGAGCAGGCCGCGCCTCCGACGCGCGTCAAGCGCATACCGAACTGGTGTACCGAGTATTGTGACTCCGCGTAGCCGGCGTTGCACGAACGGGCTTTTAAATTAGTCCGATTTTGAGGCTAGGTTTCCCAAAGTACCATATTCAGCGGGCCGATCATTGAAATTGATCGACAAAGCAATACACTGGGAAAAAAACACATTGTATCTAGAGTCCAGACTCTTAAAAACATCGACGAGAAAAAATACTCTTGATTCAATCAGATTTAAGCTTAGATCAAGAACCAAGCCTCTTAATTTAAGCGAATTTCCTTTGGATTCAAGCAAAAATCCGATTAAATCAAAAGTATTTTTTCTTGTCAATGTTTTCAAGAGTCTGGACTCTAGATCCAATGTGTTTTTTTTTCCAGTGTAGGCAAAAAAGACGAGAGAGATATGGAGGAATCCTATTGGTGGACGCGTGTGGTTGCAATGGACAAAAGAGGTAGATAATAGAATAACTAACTGAAACCCACGAGAGACCCTATATCCTATATCTATAGTACATCATTCTATAGGAGCCACCCATTTCAACCAATAGGATCGCTTTATATTCCTTATGTCTGCTTTGTCTATCGCTTTGTCTATCAGTTTCAATAATCAACCCGTAGAGACAAGAGACCCTCCACTGGCCTCTTGACGGTCTTGTAGGTGCTAATATCGATGGTTAACGAACAAAATCGCCGATCTGACAGTTTAGGCAAGAATGAGTTCTCGGCTTTCCGCATAATACAGTATAAAATACGAAAGCTGATGATTTTAGTATTTTTCCAATTCTGTTGAAGAGCGCTTCAATGACGATGTAATGTATGAAGAAATTGAAAATCCAACCTTTAAATTACAACAATGGCGAATTTTGCTCTACATTCTGCAAAATCGTCCGTTTGCAGATAGGCGGTATGTTCGTTAGCCATCGAAATGCGTTTCACGTCGCGTCAACTGCACTGCTTAGCGCAATGCGTCAAGTATTCCCACAGCCTTGTGGGCGCTAATATGCCCTGTAGGGAAAAGGGGGGAATGGGAAGGAAATAAGGACAAAACTATCGGGATCAGAAGAGCGTGTATGAAAGTGAGAGAGGATCAGAGAGACAATTGGTGGTGCGTAACCATAGATACATACAAGAGATATACATGATACAGTCAAAATCGTACATGCCCCTCAAGCCGACTGAGCCGACCGTACTGCGTTCGGCGCAATGCGTGAAGTATTCACACGGTTTTGTAGGCGCTAAATGCATTCCACACCGGCCGCACTGTGTCTGGCGCTATTATTCAAACGGAAGAAGTTGAGCAGTTCTCATCTTGCTTCGTTGTTACTGCTGATACACAAAGGCCAAAACTTCATCACAAGGTGAAAAATAAAAAAAATTAATACTAAGGTAGAGCTTTTGCGCACACTGAATGGATTACTGTCATTCAAAACGTTCTGCATAACTTGCGTCGTTATGCCCGATAGATCGTTATATTCGATATCCACAGTAATCCAATAATTAGTACACCCATAATAATAGAAAACGCTCGAGAACGCGATCTGGCGGCGCGGTTGCTCGGCGGCGGCTGCGTGTTGGCTTCCTAATCAATTGGCCGCGTGATGGGGAGTCACGCGAAGTTGACCGCTCTGGATCATGGTTCACGGTCGCAAGGTCTGCGCAGCCGCAAACGCCCCGCGCCCTAACGCAATCCCCGCACGCTCCCAGCCGCTCCAAATCCCACTATCGCCATTCAACGTAAAAGAGGGTGATGGTGGACACACTTTCGCGGCCATCACGCTTGATTCTCACGTTTTACGTTATAGGTACGTTACGTTTTACGGTGTACGTCCGTGTCCGTTGCGTTTTACGGTGTACGTATGTTGCGTTTTACGTTAAGTATACGTTACGTTTTACGTGTATGAGGAGAGAGTACCTCTATAGGGAGAGCAAAGCACGGATGTGTCAGTAATTTTGAGGAAGATCATGGAGCTTCTTTGGCCGAAAAGGGCAGCCGACCTTTGAAAGCAGCCAAACAAAATGAGAACTGCTCAACTTCTTCCGTTTGAATAATAGCGCCAGACACAGTGCGGCCGGTGTGGAATGCATTAGCGCCTACAAAACCGTGTGAATACTTCACGCATTGCGCCGAACGCAGCACGGTCGACTCAGTCGGCTTGAGGGGCATATTAGCGCCTACAAGGCTGTAGGAACTTCACGCATTGCGCCAAACAGTGCAGTCGACGCGACGTGAAACGCATTTCGATGGCTAACGAACATACCGCCTATCTGCAAACGGACGATTTTGCAGTACGTAGAGTAAACCTCGCCATTATTGCAATTCTAAGGTTGGATGTGCAATATTTTCATACATTATTACAACGTCATTTAGTTATCACAACTGAGTAGACTTTTCATACACGGGCACTGTACATAGAAATTATGTTTAGCAAATCTAAAGTGTCTAAAATCCATCCACAGAAGCTCAGTTATCACGAATTTCTTTATAAATTTATCGCGTCCACACTAACAGACTTCCTTTCAGTAGAGGGAACCAAGAAAACCTACTTCATTTTTGTTCAGCAGAACGGTTTTATGGATTGATAATAAGTAATATAAACCACGCAAATTGTGCACTGGAGTAAATTTTACATAATTCTGCTGCGGTAAACATGAATTTTATACAATTCATCTTTAGAGACTTAGTTTACTTACTGTAAGTTACTTAATTGGCTGTATATCCTTGGGGCGTTATTCAATTGGCACGCTTGAAATTTTTTCCGACTTGAAAATAATGGAAATTACATACTGACATGCTGTCGAATCATGAATCTCCATTTTTAAATCATGTGCCTACGCAGTTCTCAGGGATCGATCAATACATGCAGTAATCCCAACTGGCAACTTTCATGAGAGGACTTTATCTTAAGTATACACGCTCTCCTTATCAAAGGAATGTTCGGCGAGAATGAAAGGATTGCTCAACTTTTACCATCATCATCTGTTAGCTTCTTGTCTGCTGTTGTATTCGTTGATCCCAACTTATTCTTTTTTTATGATTACCGTCGTTCATGATTTAATACTAAACAGATCCTCTATTTACGGGTAAATCAGGAATAAATGAATGAATCCCAACTCAAACTCACCAAAGTATCTTCATCTCTTTTAAATCAATCAACTGGGGTCAAAAAGAGTACAAGAAGGGTTAGTATTCTGCTCGTTGCGTGATTCTTAATTGGGTTAAAGAACACCCGAATTCAAGCCGTTTAGTCTATGAAATCCTAAATACTCCAATTAGAAATCACTAAAAATCTTCGGTGAAACTACTAGACCATGTATCTCGGTTTGCGACGTTGTAAACTTCTTGTCATATTTTATTCATTCATTTTTTAAATGGAAAATTACTCGCTGCCGACGCTTGAAAACTCCCGGGCTTTTCCCCCTCTATGCGAAGAAAACTCTGTGAAATATTCAATGTATAATACTGATTTGTTCTCCATCAAAACAAACAAAAAAACAAAAAAAAAGTGGAGCGGAAATTTTTAAGCATCGCAAACGGGATACGGTGTCTGGTAGTTTCACGGTCGATATGGCAATGCCCACACAGCAATCTCCACTAGGTTTCACAGTGTGAAACTTTTTCTGTGAGTAAATACAGGGTATTTTTTTGGGAGGGGCTTGTAACATGTCTCGAGACCCGTAGAGTAAATAGGGCGGGTATTTTTGACTGGGAGTTGTCGAAACGCGATGGGCGTGCGCCGCGCGGCGAGATATTTCAGCGGGTGGTCACCAGGTCTCAGGACTGATCGCTTTCATCAGTCGAACTAATAGGTTAATCGTTTCTTGATACCCGTATTTCCACTCAAGACCTTGGGCCTCGGACCAGTGGATAAAGCGGGTAACTTTAATTTTGCTGATAACTATGATTCTCCCAAAGGCAGAACTAGATAGTGAAGACTACGAGTCTGCCCCCGGAGGTTTTTTATTAAAAATGATGACAAGGAGGTCAGTGCCTATGTGAACACTCACGGGTCAAACACTCTCTGGTATTCCGTCGAAAAAATTGCCAGGGGAATAAGTCCATTTCATAAGGGGGTTATTTCATGATAACAGTAATAGTAGTGGCGCCAGGTGAATTTAGTGTTTTCAAATATAAGGAATAGAAAAATTGATAAAAAAACACCGTGAAAATCATCCATGCTCGTTCACCTGTAAAAAAAAATGTCTTGTGATTTTGTTTAAAAAATGTCTCCCCATGATATAGCCAATACGACATTTTGCATTTTAAAACTCTCAGGATCAAAAATTGAGGTACAATTCTACATATTAATCGCTACAGGATCACACATAATGTTCTAAACTCGGGTCCAAATGCCCAAATCCACGAAAATGTTCGTTTTTCACTATGCCTCATCAGATCTCATGCTGAACCCTGATACGTCGGTTCGAATATGTTGTTCGAGACCACTTGAGACGTAAAATGTGTGAAAATGGGCAATTAACCGCTTCGAAACCAGCAAGAAATCTGACGTTAAATGCTGAAAAAACGAGAATTTTTGTGGATTTCGACCATCGAACCAAAGTTTGGGCCTCTATATAGAAGTAGTAAAGTGCGTATTGTTGGAATACAAAAACTTCTGTATAATAAACCTCGTCAACTGCAAAATATTAAAACATCTTAGGATTCCGGGAGGGAACCAATTTTGGCCCTTATCACCTCATTTGTTCATCACCAACTTTGGATGTGGTGGATCTTCATCTTTTATGCAATGAATTCTGGGCACGGTCAATACATCTCAAATTTTAACCATTTGGTGAATTATTTTAAGAAAATCCGAATTTCAGTCTATAGATGAATCATTGAAGAATGTTCATTTTTCAAATCGAAAATCATCCTCTAAACTCTTAAAGCAAAGTCAAAAGTTCTGTTTCAAAGTAACCATCAATATCGTTACCATGAAATTGGTTGCAAAATGGAAACAGTACTTTAAACTTTATCTTACGGTGTCTGACGATGATTTTCGGCAGGAGCATTCTTCAATGATTTATGCATAGACCGAAACTTACATTTTCCTAAAATAATTCATCTAAACGTTAACATTTGAGATGTATCGATGCATTGCGCAAAAGCTGCACTGGAAAAAAAAGTCGCTTGGATTTAGAGTCCAGACTCCTGTTCTTTTGACAAGATAAAATACTCTTGATTCAATCAGATTTTTCCTTGAATCGAAGAGCCGAGCCTCTTGATGTAGGCGAATTTTCTTTTGATTCATCAAAAAATCCGATTGAATCGAGAGTATTTTTCTTGTCAATGTTTTTAAGAGTCTAGCCTCTAGATCATCCAAGCGACTTTTTTTCCAATGTGAAGATCCAGGATCCACCTTAAAACACCAAATTTCTGTATCTTAAAACGAAAGTAAGTCACGCCCTCTCTATGCCGCGCTCGTGGTCAATTTCTTCAATAGTGTGCGCACTCAATTGCTTCGCTCATAACTTGGCCCAATAACGGCTCAGAAGGCGCATTCCACATTCCGACATTCCTCGCGGCTGCAGGAGGATCGCCCTGCGTGGTAGCCCGGGGCTGTGCGCCGCGCCGCCTGAAATTTCAAGTAGGCCACGCTCGAATTAGGCTCAAATCCTGCCGCCTATGCGGCCTTGCACCGACTCATATCTTATCAGCCCTCTCACAACGTCTCTCCCATGACAAAAGGGCGTATCTGCAATCTCACATGAGCCCAGTATTCCATATAACTGCATGCTTCTCAGGGCTCACGTGAAATGAAGATACGTCCTTACGTTACAGGAGCAACGACAAGAGCTACGAGCACCAATGTAGTCATTTTTCAATGAATATCGTGCGATTATGTTTCTAAGCTGCTATCAAATTGGTAACGGTCTCTATGTAGATACATGTTAAACAATCGATGCTTATCGATTCAGCTACTTCATCTACAATCGATATTTTATAATGGGTTTGAATAGAAGAAACACAGGAGACGATAATCGGCAGCGGGTATGGGTGAGTGGCAACAAGTGTGGAAAGGGGCTTGCACTGGTTGTAAAATGAATGCTTCTATTTTGAGGTACACGCGTAGAAATGAGTGTAAGCTTTGTTATCTTGGAAGGGCGTGCGTCGACCGATGCAATTAGTGCAGTTTGCGCGGAGACATTTTCTGTTTCGTGGTGAAAGGAACAAAGTAACTGCTTTTTAAGTTTCTGGGTGTAAGTAATACCGATAGTTGAACAGATGGGCGGGCAGATATTTGAACGATAAAATTGCGTGCAGTCTAATGCCTTTCCACTTTATGGAATTGTCGGAATGTTTCAATATACTGTAAAATTTAGCTCTTGTGGGTAAAATGGGATAATTTTAAAAAAAATCCTATTTTAAGGTATAATTATTAATGTGAAATGGATTCAGGCCAAAATCGCACAAGGCTTTCAAAATCCAGCTTCACTTTTTTCTAGAGCATGGAGAAAGGAGGCAAATCACCAATGCCGGATTTATGATTTTTTGCATTTACGGTATGTGTGTGGCCTATGTGGCAGAATTGAAGGCGGAATGTTCTGATGGACGAAGAGATGCGACCACCAATTCCCAAACAGAACCAAACATTCAGCCAAACATTCCCAAACATAGTTCTGCTTAGTATTTCTACCAAACAGAACTATGTGCGAATGGGAAATATTGGGTGCGCTCGTGTGTTTCTTTTTTACAAAGAAATCGATGGTTGAATCTGTTTGAAAATTTCACTGAATTTTATCGGCAGCACAAAGAAAGTTCAGTGAAATTTCGGACAGCTACATCGAACAATTTCTCTGTAAGCAATTTCTTTCTCTGGCGGCGGAAATTTTGAAACGTCGCATGGCGTTTGTGATACTTTGGCTCGGAGATGACGATTTAGTGACCTATTCCTATGTCAAATAGAGCACACGTTGAAATTGAGATACACCCCCGCCACCCTAAAGGGGCGCGACGGATCCCCGTAAGAAAGAGAGCGGGGGCCGTGGCGAGAGCTTGGAGCGTGAAATGAAATTACTCGGGGACAAATGAAAAAGCGATGAGCTGGGAAAACAGCTCAATCACCAATGCAGACACACGGAATTAAATCACGTGCTGAAAGCGGGCTCCCGATCTGAAGCCGAGCGGAGCTAAGGAGCACCGCGGCCATGCATTATTGATGAAGCGCCAATATTTAGCATAATCAACCTGCCGCCTCTCACGCCGCCGTTGCACCCGATATCCAGCCCAGAACCGCCTAACTATAATGGAAATTGGTATGTACATACGTGGTTTTGGATTCGGCGGGGTTTCAGACCGAGTCATCGACTTGGAGCCGTCCCCATCCGCGGAACCACCTCTTATCCCTGAAGGGATCCGGATCTGCTCGACCGCTTTGGCAAGTCCCCACTCCAGGGATTGCGAACCTTCCGTTTTCGCACATCTTTTAGTGCAATTGCATATATTATCTGTTAGAAAAACGTATGTTAAAATTAATTAAATATACAGAAACTCGTGCTCCTGCCTACATCTGACGATTTTTCAATTTTTTTTTAAAATCTTAATATTTAATTTGAAAAATAGAATGAAATTGTGAATCAACCACTGTACTAATTGCGAGGGGCGTTGGTTCATTTGAAAGGTGTTGTTCTCAATGCTTCGGGAAAACTATAAATTATTTTCTGGGGTTCGTCCCCGATTTTTAAATCCCTAAAAACTCATTTATTGGATGAGGGGAAGTGGGGGTTTTTTGTTTTTTGTTTTTCGGAAAAGTTTTGTTGCTACGCATCTTACTTTACTGTTTGCTGTCTTTTTATCAGCTGTTTTCATTCAACAATCATCATTAAGTGAGGTTACTTCCAACACTCAACTGCCATCAACTTACATTTTTCTTTTCCCGCGTTTTTTTTTTTTGGTTTTTCATGATTGGTTCCATCTTTTTCCTATTGCCAATTTTTCCTCATTAAGGCAATAACCTCCAAGTTTTTTTTCTCATTTCCGATCAGAACTTTTCACGCTGTTTCTTTTCAATGTGTATAAATATGTTTATTATTAATTTCCATTTTCATTTCATCCTTTTTCTTCTGATTTATTTTTTTTAATTTAAAAATTGAACTTTTCAGTTATGATTTTGTTAAAATAATAATAATTTTTACTAATTTTAATTTTAAATTTAACAGTTGTTATGAGTGAAATTTTCAATGACCGAGGCGGTTGTCCTCCAAAACGTGGTCGCGTTTTCCAGAATTCTTCGCATGTTCGTTTAGTGAAGCAAGAACTTAACTCTGTTATTAGTATAGAAAATCAAAGTTTCATTTCTTCATTTCGGAAGTATAAAATTGATGATCAGAACTTTGATGAAAATTTTGTTACCAAATTTTCAGTCGGTTCAATGAATATAATTTGTCATCATTGTGATGCTCGCCATTTTCAGGGTGAAATGTCCAATGGTCATTTTAATAACTGCTGCCAAAATGGCTTAATTTCTTTACCGAGTATTCGGACAAATACCGATTTGAAATCATTATTTTTATATTCTCCAAATTTCATAAAGCATATCAGAAATTATAATAGTGCTGTTGCTTTTGCCTCTTTCTCTGCAAATCGAATTGATATTCCGGGTGATGGACCTTATTGCTTTAAAGTTCAAGGATTCATATATAGGTAAGTTTATTTAATATTTACCGTTACGTGACGTACTTTTTTCAGTTTCTCAGTCCGTCCCTCCCTCCTTCCCACCCCTTAACGCATCCGGAATGCAGCTGCATTCCGGATACTGCATTTAAATCTTTCCTCCTCTGTTAGTTACTATTTGGACTTTGTCTATTCCGTTTTGTTTTTAAACATTTTAAAAATAAACAGTTCAGAGAAAATAATAAGACTTAAAATTCTGTTTAAAAAAGATCTTCTTGAAAATTAGTTTGAAACAAATGTAAAACCTAAAAAATAATTTTTTATGAAGATTAAAACAAAATTTTAGTTTAAAGTTTACTAAATAAAATTACAATTTTTGAAAACATTTGTTATATTTATTCTCTCAAAGAAATAATTAGACCCGATTCAAAGACAAAACAGAAAATTAAATGAAAATAAATAAAAACAAGCAGTGAACTCCAACACAATGTGTTGATAAGGCGCGTCATTAACTCGCACATATCAACCCCTTTAGTTTTCATTTACAGAGATTTCAAAATAGGCAANAAAAAAAAAAAAACATGTGAAAGTGAAAAGTGTACAGGAAAAATAAGGGGCTGCGAAGCAGCCCCATAATCCCCTAGTTTATTTTAATAGGTACTATATTTTTATACCTTTTATTCCTGAAGGGACCCGGATCTGCTCGACCACTTTGACGAGTTCTTACTCCAGGGATTGCGGACCTTCCATTTTTGAACATCTTTTAGTGCAATTGCATATATTATCTGTTAGAAAAACGCATGTTAAAATGAATTAAATGCATAGGAACTAGTGTTCCTGCTTAATTCTGACGATTTTTTTGTTTTATATTTATTATTAATCTATTTTACCCCTAATATAGTTCATGCTTTTTCATATTTTTTTTATTTATTTTAATATTATATTTTATTTTATTATAGACCTCTTCTCCCTGAAGGGATCTGGATCTGCTCGACTGCTTTGGCGAGTCCTTACTCCAGGGATTGCGAACCTTCCGTTTTCGCACATCTTTTAGTGCAATTGCACTTATTTTTTGCTGCAGAAAACCTATTTTAAAAAAAATTAGATCGAAGGGAACTTGTGCCCTTTCCTAGTTGTGAGGATTTTTTATTTTTTAGTATCTTTAAAAAAACAAAAAAAAAAACATCCTAATATAGTGTTTCCAATTGGACCACGTTTAGCAGAAAGGAACCAATCCTTCTTTGGCAAGACGTGAATGATCGATCGATAATACCCCATTTAAAGCCATGGTTAAGAATCGATTATTAAGGTGTTCGTTGCGAATACCCTGTTCCTCGAACCTTTTCCAAAGAGTTAAATAGCAGCTCCATCGATATATCGCAAAGCATGCCACGCCACTGCTTTCTTCCCCCCGTGACGCAATCTCAATTTCAAGCACCTATCAGTAGCTACACAGTTTCCTTTCGAAGGGGGGTGCGATCGCACACAAACTTGGTATCTGTTCCGGGAATCTTCGAGTCAACTGCCCGGGGATAAGTGAGCCAAAGTACCCCAAGAGAGGGACATATTTACCCGCAATTCTGTCGCGCGACGGAAGGGCAGATAAATATGTATATAGATAAATATGAGGCACGAACATTAACATGCACATAAAAGAACTTACCGGTATGAGTGTGTTCAAATATGCATTATCACTTAACTTCATGCCGCCGGTGCCAAGTTTGATAAGTCTAAAACCCGAATCCGAAGTCGTTGCGTGCTCTTGGCTAGTTGTGTTTCTAGTCACATTTTTTTGGTTTTTACTATGATAAGCCTGGATATTGTAATAATTATTTAATCAACATTAGTTAAGCCAATAGTACGAAATGTTATTTCAGTAAAAGGTTTAATTTTTACTAAGTCTTAACTGATTCCCTGTTTTTCTAATCTCATTTTCAGGTATTACAGGATCGCTTAAGGATGATATTTTCAAATACATTCTCGGGAGAAAGGAAATAGTATTTCCTCATAATCTTCGTGAAAATAGTTTTGGTATTTTTGGAACCTCAATCCTCATTCAAAATTGGGGTCAAAAAATGTGGAAAGTAATTGAATTATGTGTTTAAAAAGTGAGGAACTCAAACGAATAAATCATGAGTAAAAAAATCAAGAAATTAAAAAAGATACTGATTTCAGTTAAAAAATCTCGGTAAATGGAAAATATTTTTGTGCGTGTTATTTAGCTTCCAAAGGCTATTGTAGTAAAATAAATAAGTATTTTCGGTACTTTAATGATCCAAGATGAACGTTTTTAAACATTTCAGTTAAGTGTTTTGGTGCCTATATTTTTCTAATGTAAAATTTACAAAAAGAAAAAAAAATTAAACCCATCATCAAACAAAATAGGTGGGTTTGATAGTTAGGAAGGCAGATTTTCAACTTTGATCCTTACTAATCCGTCAAAAGATTTGATAAATGCACTTCCTAAAATTTTCCGCTAAGTTATGTAAAATTTACTCACACATGTATAATTCAAAGAAAGCAAGAGGGAGTTAGAATTTCTGAACAAGTGGGAGTCCTGAATTCCTGATATCATCGTGCTATCGGGCGATAAAATTTTTATGTATGACCTCTGAAAGCTTCAAATTTTTCGCCGCCACTTTATCTGAGCCCGGATAGCTCAGTCGGTAGAGCATTAGGCTTTTAACCTAAGGGTCCTGGGTTCAAGTCCCAGTTCGGGCGAATATTTTAATCCTCATCGATTTCAATCAAGCTCTCTTTGAAAAACCTTCCAAACTGATATTATGCGTGATTTCATTAAACGAAAAAAACGAGAAAAATCGAATTGTAAAGGGAAAAGGCACCTTAGATCACGGCAACACACATTAAAGCAACAAGTTGGGTCCTACGAAGATTTTGGGATGGGAAACACCCAAAAATAATAACAAACTGACATAAATCGGAGTTGCAGCGTTTTGAAGCTTTTAGTTAAAAAAACAGTTCTTGCTCCCTCCAAAATAATTTGTTTACTTAAATTATTCCCATGCGATACCATTGAGTGTGCAGAGAGAAATTTAAACACAAAAATTTGGTTGATACGAGAAGTAAAACACAAAATCACCCTAGCCTCCGGTTGACAATTTCATTGGATAATGCCAGCTAGTTTTTTTGAAGAAATATTTTTTTTAAAAAAAACGAGTGGTAAATACAAACGTCGCAATCAGAGGAATACTAATTTCCAGTCTCTCTATTGTTTTCTGCGCTCAATTTACCGCAAACTGTACCAAAATCGACACAAAATTCGTGTTGATTTGTGATTCACTTCTTATATTAACCAAAAGTAACACAAGAACACAGCACACAATATTTTGATCAGCGTATCCCTATCTTCAAATTTTCGATCCCTTCCGATCCCTCCGAAAACTTAAATTTTTTACCACTCGGGGAACATGCGAGTTTGTCTGGACGTCATAAACCACCAGACAGCACACGTGGCTTCCAAGTTGAACCCTTTTGTTCCTTATATCCCCGTGTTATTCGAGGATTAAGCTTCGAAAACGAGTCATCCCTCTGTCTTAAGGGCATAACTTAACCTCCACGTGAGCCTTGTCTTACATGTAAATCCATTATTTGTGGAGCTCATGTGGAGATCGAGACATTCTGTTACGTCAGGAGAGAAACGAGAGGTGCTGGGGAAGTGCGCTTAAGCCTGATGACAAAATTCCCCTTCGAGATCTGGGGAGTTGTCAACGACACTTCATTTAACTTTTGGTGGGTCGCGGAGGATTTCTCGCGGTCCGGAGGTGTCAACATCCAGATGAATCCCTAGGGACTTCACGAGGCTGTTCGATGGTGGAACGACTAATCTTTGCGCATATCAAAGATCGTCTCGGTGGATTATATTCGTGTTTTCTTTATCAACGCACGTAGGTGATACTGAAGTTTTGATCGAGGTGGATATGAACTGAAATTAAGGGAAATGCGATATCTGGTGGAGGCAAAGCGTTCAAGAGAGCGATTATTGCCAAGCCACATCCCGAACGAAGAAAAGTAACTCCATTCCAAAGTTGCAAGATTTATTCAAACCATTCAATTTTTACAGGAATGTACACCATTGCTGTCCAAAATTTGTGTGAATTTTACACGAGATGAGGGGGAAAATCGGTAAAAAGCTCGAATTTTCAAAAATTCTCTGATAGTATACACATAAAAACGCAATTTACGTGGGTAAATTTGGCAACATTGAATTTAGTTACGTTCTTTCGTGAGAGGAACGACGAAGAGAGGTGAAAAGACTGAAATTTAAATCTTCAACAGGAGAGGATCTCGGGCGTTTTAAAAAATAAAGTCGGAATGTCAAGACGTACTTTGAAGAAGAGATGTAACTGCTTTACATTCTCGATTTTCTCTATTCTTCCTATCCCCACTTCCTATGATTAGACACGTTTTTGCACCGAAGGTGCATCAAATACCAAAAAATGAAAGTCCGTGCTTCAGGTGGTTCGATGGCCGTCATATTTTGCATCAGAACGACATGGGATGGATCGCATCGATTAGTTCCAAATCTACAGCTACCTATTTGAAATGTTTATCGAATTTTGAGATCGCATTTCTGTTATTACGGGACTAAGGATTTCAGGCACCAAATTTGACGAACTTTAGCGTGATAAAGAGTAAATGAATTCTTTACTTTCGCACAAACAGAAGTACGATCTCAAAATTCGACAAAAATGACAAACAGCTAAAAAGATGCAACTAATCGATAAGATATATCGCATGTCGTTCTGACACAAAATATGGCGGCCATTAAATTACCTTACCTCAATTTCGTCAAAATGTGCACTTACGTGTCCCCTTTCTGCATTTGGGATTCACGTGGTGTCCCGACCTGCGAATTCCAAACGATTGGAAAGAGCGAAGTCGATGAAATAATGACATCAAAATCAAGCTCCGGGGCGAATTATCGGGTGGCGAGTAAACCCAGCCGCTGGGAACAAGTTTGTCACCGTTAAGCTACGAGCTGCCGTAAAAGCGAAGAGAGCAGTAAGTGCATGATGGGATGAACCTCTAGACACATAAAAGCATATGCTAACCATGGCTCATACAGAAATGCAATTACTGTTATCTCCGCTATCACGGTGAGGGCGTTGTTGCACCGGAGCACAGAGGTTGGAACAACGTAATTCACCTAAGTATGAACTTTAAATCAAAACGGATACCGTGATTTGCTCGCCAATAAAGGAGCCGTTAAACTTTAGCGCCTCGATCGACAGCCACTCGTTTTGTTCACGAGACTTCGAGTCTTTGTATCCCGTTCTTTTGATAGAGCAAAACCATCGTATGCCGTCTGTACTGCCCTGCTAAGGAAGAACGCCATATGAACATTCGAGAATTGCCAAACTTCCCTAGATAAAACATGTATTTTTAAGGAAACTTATGCATATTTTTCTTTGAAATTTTCAGATATTTTAGATCAAATCACGAACAAAATTGCCTGAAATTTTTGAAGAAAAATATTAAAAATTTTTCCAATAAATTCTTTTTATACACGGAGAAAAAAACTTCGTGCGTGGGACCCAAAGTTTACGTCATACGGATCTCTGAAGTTTTCGGATCGAGCATCTGAACACCTTAGGTCTAGCTGTCGAGGTTCGGAGCACACATCTAAGCCTTCAGTTCTTACATCTGAAGTACTTCGGTTTTCACATCCGAAAAATTTCGGTTCTCACATCTGAAGTACTTCAGATGTGTGATCCGAACCTTGACAGCTAGACCTTAAGGGTTCAGATGCTCAATCCGAAAACTTCAGAGATCCATATGACCTAAACTTTGGGTCCCACGCACGAGGTTTTTTTATCCGTGTATTAAAGGCAGTTAAAATACATACATACATAAAATCAATAATTAATATTTTGAAAATATTAGATTAGTTTATCTTTGGTTTTTTTAAAAAATTTTTAGTCTGATAGATTTTCATAGGGAATGAAGTGAATAGGATTAGTGTTGTTATGGGTAAAACTTGAGTCCAGTTAAACACTGGAAAAACAGTATGGTAACATCTACTATAAGTCTACTTGATTTTTAACACAGTAATACCATTCACTGCAAATAACCAGAATTGTAGTAGTGATCAACAGAACTCTGGTGATTCTTATCATACACTGGAAAAAAAACACATTGGATCTAAATGTGGTTTTTTTTTCTGTGTAATATGGTAAATACTACCATAAAGTCTGGTATTTATTGTCGTACTTGTATCACTGCGTCAGAGTAGGGTAAAACCTACCATAATTTTTTATCACACTTAAAAAACAAGTATGGGAAGAGTGACTTGCCGGCCGAGTTATGGATCATGGAGCCATAAAATATAGTTCGTGGAGGCATGCTTATAGATTCACGACCAATAAAGTATGGCTCAGAAAGCCATACTGTAGACGGTAAGTAACTATGGTTAGAAATTATTGATCGGGAGCCATTTTTCATGGGTCTCAGAGTCATACCTTTTTTTGAGTGCAGTGAACTTTATAAGTTTATCATATCGAAATCGTGGCAAAGCTCATACGGCGTTCTTCCTTAGCACGGCAGTATTTTCGCCAATTTCCATTAAAAATGGATGACGGAGAGAGAACTATAGATGAAGTAAAATATTTTCTCATATAGTGCATACTGCGAATGCCCGGCGTGTTGCATCCGACGGGATAGCGGCGCGGCTCGGCGCCGGCAGAGGTTATTAATTCTGTTTAATCCCCCATTTGTCGTGTGCAATTATGAACGTCGCGAGCCTCAGAAATCCCATTTTTCTTTCTCACTTTCGCGCGTCTTACGTCCTCCGCCGTGCACGGAGCACGTGCCATTACGGCATTACGTTTTCCCCGTCGACTCCTCCGGGGTAAAACAGCACAATTTCAATGTTCGCCTTATGTAGATACGAGTTTCTTGCCAAGTACATACATCAGCTGCCTCATGCAAGGCGCTGCCAAATGAACCAATGTTGCATTTTGTAGAATCTTCCTCTTAAAGTATTCAATGCTCATAGATTAGAAAATAATGAATCTTTAATGAACATGTTAGACAAGATTATAAGTTAGGTTGGACGATACCTGTTTCCGGATAAATGCCAAACACTAAAAAAAAGAGAGAAAAAGAGAAAAAGAGGAAAAGAGGGAATGAGAGAAAAAGAGGAAAAGAGAGAAAAAGAGGAAAAGAGGGGAAAAGAGGAAAACAGAGAAAAAGATGAATAGAAAGAAAAATAGGAAAAGAGAGAAAAAGAGGAAAAGAGAGGAAAAGAGGAAAAGAGAGAAAAAGAGGAAAAGAGAGAAAAAGAGGAAAAGAGACAAAAAGAGGAAAAGAGACAAAAAGAGGAAAAGAGACAAAAAGAGGAAAAGAGACAAAAAGAGGAAAAGAGACAAAAAGAGGAAAAGAGACAAAAAGATAGACAGAGAAAGACGGAAAATAAAATGAGGAAGAATTGGAATGGTGATATTTTTGTCTTGTTGTACGCTTACGCGGGACACACACACTAAGAGCTATTTACGAGACGGAGAGATTTAAATTAACGTCTTGTCAGTTCGCCTTCAATTTCAGTGTAAACAACACGAGCTACCTTGTGGTCAAATTGTGGTATCGTGGTGAGATGGCAGGCTCTAATGAAGAAAGAGTGTGAATTTGAAATTTCGCTCCAAACCAGGAGGGGTTACTTTCAAGCCATATTAGGTCACCTTCAATTTTTTTTGTAGGCAGTACAAGCTTTTAAGTGGTCTATTTCGTATTTGTTCTTCGGACAAATCATTAAAATTTCTGCAAGGATCCGTTTAGTAGGATTTGGTTGAATTTTAAAATCTTGTTTTAATGAGTTATTGTTGAAAACCTCTTTCGGCCTTCTTTGATAATAATGTGCAACTAAGACTCGACTCAATCGTTTTTTGTTGAGGGTTTAAAGTTCGGCTTTTTCACAGGTACTCTGAAGACCTGTGAAAGATGTCAACAAAAAATTCAATATTTTAGTTCTGACAAGCCTCATTCAACAATGTCGTTCGGGCGATGGAATTTGTCAAGTCTTGCTTGGACAAATGGGATTTGACCAGAGATGGAACCGGCTCGAAAAGTGTCTGTCTCGTGCAAAAAGCTGTCGAATGACTTTGAATACAGTCTTTTATCTTCGGATGTAATTTCGTACTGAAACGATAAACCTTTATAATCACCAAACAGGTTCACTTTCGAAAAAAAACTCTCCAAATGTCATTCGGGCAATGGAATTTGTCAAGTCTTGCTTGGACAAAGGGCCAAATTTGACCATAGATGAAACCAGCCCGAAATGTGTCTCTCTCGTGCGAAAGGCTGTCGAATGACTTTGAATACAGTCCTTTATCTTCGGATGTAATTTCGTAATGAAACGATAAACCTTCATAATCGCCAAACAGGTTCACTTTCGAAAAGAACTCTCCGCGGACTCCGGGACAAAATTTTCCCGCAGGATGTGACTTTTTCTAGATCGGATCGACGAACTTTGAGAGCGAGTCACGAACTTTGCGAAGACGTTTTGTAATCGGGGCGAACATTAGAGCCGACATTAGACATTGGACATTGTCGGTCGGAGAGTGCGGGCGCGGGTATCAGCCAATAAAAGCGGCTAATGCCCGCGATAAACCAGGCGACAACCGATGGACAGATAGCGAGCTAACACCGCACCGCAGCGCGCTCTTGGGGGCGGATTTCAAAGTTGCCATGCTTGGCAAAGAACAAATACTACAAATTTAAAGGAAAATGGTTGAAAATTTAGTTGAAATCAAGTGGTGAAAAATATACTAAGGGTGATTGCAAGTTGAGCTAGTATCCAGGGACCTCATCAAATATAGGTTTAAAAATAAGATGGGGTTTTGTTACCAGTCACATTTGTCAACTTATTTTATTGAAATCAATTCGTGAACCAAGGGTATCCTCGTGTTCAGTTCACTCAATTATTTCTACTTAAACACGAAATTCATCAAATTTCAGACACCGGTATATTTTCTATTCCTAAACGTCATAGTACAGCAAATTGAACTTTACCACGCACTTAGTACAAAACTAGAATTAATTTCACCCGAATAGAGCTTTTTTGTTAGTCAAAAGTAGAATGATTGCGAAGCTGATATGCAAAATGATTCGCGAGGGTCTGACTTTCACGAAAGAAAATACGAATAATCGGTAATTATGTTACCATGTGGCAACCGCGATGCAGTTATAAGGCCCGATCTAGATCGCGCGGGAATCTCGTATAGAAGGGCGCTTCGCAGGGCATCGACTCAACCTCTCAGTCTAGAGGTCAGGGTTTCAAACTTGGCCACTTGCGTCCAGTTCAACGAACAGCTTGCTCGCTAACAGATAACTAGTGCCGCTGCACCCAACCATCTATTCTTGCGTGTTCTCGTGGTGAGAGAAGCTGGGTGTGAATGTAAACACCTCGTATGGAAAAGTTCGGAGGGTATGCATTCGATCGACAGGAATCGATCGACATGAATCGATCGACGTCAACCGATTTACATCGATTCGATGGACAAATGGACGTATTTATGCTAAAAGGAACTATGTGTATAGAGTTTGTGTTTAACATAGTCCCTTTTAGCATAAATGCCTACAAATTGCTGAAACACCGGTGTCGATTTGATCGATATGAAATCGATCGAAAAATAATTACGTGGACTGATCGACGTGATTCAATCGACTACCGTGAATCAATCGAAAAATTCCGTGAATCGATCGAAAAATGCCGTCAATAGATCGACAACTCCGTGAATCGGTCAACAACTCCTTGAATCGATCGACAAATCGAAAAATTGATAGAATTGTCGACCGAATTACATCGATCAGTTCACGTTTTTATTTGCCGATCGATTCGTGTCAATCAAATTGACATCGGTGTTTTAATAATTTTTCAATCGAATTGATGTCGATCGGTTCACGTCGATGGATTCTTTTTTTTTATTTTTTTCGATTGATCCGTATCGATCGAAACATGTCGATCGATCCAAGTTTTTATATTCTTTGATCGATTCATGTAGATCGAATCGACATCGTTTTTCTTATGATTTGTCGATCAAATCGGGGTCAACCAGTTTACGTCGATCGTTTCCGTTCTTATTCTTCAGTCGATTTATGTCGAAGGAATCCGTAACCTCCGAAAAATTCTTAACATGCAATAGTTTTAAACTGACGTAGGGTTGTCACAAGGAGTTATTGGTGGCCTAGAACACCTGAAAAACCTTTATTTGAGCAAAAAATCCATCGTAGATACTAGAGCTTCCGTTTAAACTTTTTTTAAAATTTTTTTCTAGAAAATCTATCGACAAATCCGTGACACAATTCAAAAATCGATTAAATTTTGTCGATCGGTTCACGTTTTTATTTCTCGATCGATTCATGTCAATCAAATTGACACCGGTTTTTTTAATAATTTTTCGGTCGAATCGATGTGCATCGTTTCAATTTTTTTTATTTTTCGATCGGTTCATGTCGATCAAATCGACAGCAGTTCTCAAATAATTTGTCGATCAAATCGGGGTCAACGGGTTCACGTCGATTGTTTCGCGCTTTTATTCTTCAGTCGATTTATATCAATCGAATAGCTCGAATCTGACGTTCACTGGAAAAAAAAAACTCATTGGATCTAGAGTCCAGACTCTTAAAAACATCGACAAGAAAAAGTACTGTTGATTCAATCAGAATCTGGGTTAAATCAAGAACCAAGCCTCTTAATTTAAGCGGATTTCTTTTTGATTCAAGCAAAAATCCGATTGAATCAAGAGTATTTTTTCTTGTCAATGTTTTCAAGAGTCTGGACTCAAGATCCAATGTGATTTTTCTTCCCAGTGTAGAGTTGTCACAAGGTGTTACCGGTGGCCTAGAAAACCTGAAAAACCTTAATTTGAGGGGGGGGGAAATCCATCGCAAATACTGGAGCTTCCGTTTAAACTATTTTCATTTTTCCTTAATGTTTTCTAGATTCAAGGTTCAAATGAGTTAAAAAGTGTCGTGAAAGTTGCAACGTCGCAAGCCGAGATGCTTGTTTTCCGAGAGCAGGCATGGAAATCTGACGGAGAATTGTAACACTTCAACACCCGCAACCGCAGCACTGCTCAGCGTGAACAGCAGTCAGCGACGGCGCATATTTTACTCTGTGTTGTAACAATCCCATTGTCCAATCAAGTCGGCTGTTGAGAGGCAATCGTGTGATCTTTGCGCGCCAAGTAAGTGTAACCTCTGCAACTGCTCAACGGCCCTTGCAGCTGGTAGGATGCGAAACAGTGCGAGGAGTAAAAGTTAAAACGACAGAACTTTCCGATTGCTGTGATTCAGAATTCTGTCCATAGCATATATTCTTCAAAAATAAATCAGTTCCGTGACTTTTTGCAATTGAACCTTAACCTCTTAAGTCCCCAGGGTGAAACATCTTGCCAGTTATTTTAATAGTGCTAAAGTCCCAGTGGCAAATCGACTCTTCATTCTTTTAGTTCTAATTTAAGTCGCCAGAGTGACTGGAGTCATTGAATGGCTCTTAGGCTAGCTCTATTGTTCTATTTTATGCTGCAAAAAGGGGAACACGGTTTTTTTTTGCAATTTTTAACGGTGTGAAAAGTATAAATGCGAAAAGTTAAAATGGGTTCAGGACTGAAGCACTATACAAATTGTGAAATCTCCGGGTCTTAGAAGAATAAAAAAAAATTAGTAGGTGTACACTATACGTATAAATCTTATTTGAAGAGTTCCAAAACTCGACAAACTATCACTTAAGTTAGTTCGAAGTGCGCAGTCAACAAGTATACAAATCAATTAATTGACACGTTTGTATTTTCTTAAAATGTTATGGACACGCGATTTTCAAAGTATGTTTTTCTAATCTCGCATGTGTGTATGCATAAAGAAGCGGAAATGCGGGGAAGCGGTATGTGTGGAAGAAGAAACTATCACGCCATATCAGTTAATTCGCCTTCAGTATGTTTGGTATAAACAACACGAGATTTCCAAATGGTTGAATATTGGTAGCATAAAATATTGGTTCCCCCTAAAATAAGCATAGGTCTTTGGCGGCGAATTCTTTGTAATCACGATAACTTTTGTTACATTCATGTCAGCATCATCAAGTTTTTTAAAATCATGTTTTTATGTCGAAAGAAAGCTCAGTTCAAATTTGAGCTCAAGTGCATTTAACCGTTTTCCAATAAACAGTCTGTGACGTCCCTGGTAAAAAATTGACGATAGCAGCTGCGTTTCAAAATACCATAGGAGTTCTTATAGCCGACTAAAGAAGGTTATTGAAAATCATATAGCTGGCTGAAGAAAGCTGAGCAAATCATATGGCCGGGCTATACGAAGCTATAAAAAAGTATACAGTCGGGCTGTAGTTCCTATCGCCATTGGCTATAAAAGGCTATAAGAAATTGTGTAGAAATTCGTGTGCTTTGGAAATCATTAAGTTTGACACGGAACTAACTTTATATTTACAAAACACACATTATATTTTCCTTTAAAACATATTTTTTTTTCATCAATTAAAATGAGAATAGTCCATACAGAGTGTGCAAACATTTCAAAATCATGAGTTGAAAAACGCTGACTCCGCAAGATTAAATATTAGAGCGTAACACAAAGCGGAGCGGCGACGCATTGGCGCCTACAAACCTAACAGGGATACTTCCAGCACTGCGCAATGCGTGCAGTATCCCTGTTAGGTTTGTAGGCGCCAATGCGCGTTTTCTCTGCCCGCCCGCCGCGCCGCAGCGTGCCACGGCGTCTGAAGCAACTGTTTCACACCAGAGGTATTGCACAGTATCATAATAAATTGAAAGCTCTCCAACAAATTAAGAATTACAGGCATCCTTCAAAAGTATAGAGCTTTCCTCGCAAAATAAATCAAGATACTACGGCACAAAGAGAGAGCGGTAGTTCAAAAACTAACTAAGTCCTAGTATCCGTTTTTAGTAACGTTTGGCATAAACTTTATCGTCTGACTGTTGCTCAGTCGCCATCGGCTATAAAAGGCAATAAGAAATTGTACAGCCGGCTACAGAAGCTATTGGAAATCTTACAGCCGGCTTTAGGTCTATAGTATTTTGGAACACACATTCTACTGCCAATTTTTACCAGGGGTAAGTGCTCACCTTACTCTGTTTTCTCGAAAATGTTTTTATTGATTTCCTGTCCGAGAAGAATAATAAGAGGGAAAGAAAAAGAAGAATGGTTGAAGAAGAGGAGGAATAGAGGAGGAAAAAATTTGTAATAGCATATCACCATGTGAACAACGTGATATGTAAAATTTTCATTAACAAACATGCGTCATTATAATCTCCCAGCTCTACCGCTTTTTGGAACGTGCGTATTTGATGACTTAAACGCAGAGTAGAAAAGTTGACACACCGTAAAAAAGCGATGTTGAAAAAATATGTGACAACTCTTGGGTGCTGTCATTAACATTCTGGTATTAAAGTAACATTCTAGTATGAGGGAATACTTTTTTCTCCCATGAAAAAAGTTTTCTGTCCCGAGAGAATAGTTTTCTCTCCCGAAAAAATATTTTTCTCACACAAGCGAATAATTTTCTTTTCCGAGTGAATATGATTCCCTTCCGAGCGAGTAGTTTTCTCTTCCGAGATAATATTTTTCTCCCGAGCGAATAGTTTTCTCTCCCTAGAGAATATTTTTATCTCCCGAGAAAATGTTTTTTCTCCCGAGAGAACATTTTTTTCTCCCGGGAGAGTACCCCCCCCCCCCAGATGAAAGTCTCTGAGATCAAGAAATCATGCCAAAAATGTTTACTTATTTAATGTTCCTCTAGAATTCAAAGTTTATTGATATGTAAGATAAAGCTTGTTTAGATGATCAGTTTATATTAGCAAGAGAAAAGAAGATGCACAATCATAGAGATATCGGAATGCTCTTGGTTCCTTCTTGCAAAATGCAATCCAGTTAACATTACACCGCATTTGAACGACTCCGTTATCGAGATTCAAGATATCGAGGTACGAGCTATCGAGATTCAAAATATCGTGGCACGATTTATCGAAATTCGACTGCATTTGAACAGCTCTTAAGTGAGTTGCGCTAGAAATCCTATCGACGCGACGTCCAATCCCCAAAGTGTCCCCATTTTTCTACCCCCTATTGGACGTACTCCTGCCAAACGGAACTATGTGCATTATGGCGTGAGCCTTGTTACACATACATTCTTATGGGTCTCAGGGCTCATGTTTTAATGCACATAGTTCCGTTCGGCAGAAATACGTCCTATTGTATAACCGGGACCCCGGAATAAAAACCATCGACGAAATGTCGATTCTTCCGCTGCGAAGAGCGCGAAAAGCGGTGGAAATTCACCGGGTGCCGGCGGCGGCGAGGGGGGGGGGGGTGAAAAAATGGGAGTGACTGAGATCGGTAGTATTTTTATTAACTTTGATAGCTCTATCGGAACCGGGGCTGGCTTTCTGTGCCACTCAGCGTAATAGACCGGGGCTGGAGTCGAACTCCAATATCGCGAATTATTTTTCCGGCTTCGCCTTTTCACCGCGGGACTTTTTCTCTCGCTGCAGACGTGACGTCACCGCGTGGGTTCTCGTCGAGACAACGGACCACTCCCGGAAAAATAGTTGTATTCTTGCGTTTTTTCCAGTGAAGAGGGGAGGTGAAACTCAAACTAACACCATTTTAGGTTGATTTTGGAACAGTTTCTGCTGAATGGGTCACAAAACCTTGTGTTTTCTTTTTAATATTCCATAAGTAGTACCTTCATAGGAAGAGAGTGGTCACTGCGGTTAACACCTCTGATTGGCTCAGCCATCTTTAGACTGATTATAAAGCGTTCCAGGGCCCAAAAATGTCAAACGCTGCAAGTAAATGTAAATACAATTAATTAATTACAACAAAAATTACCGTATTTTCCGTCAAAACAGTAAAATGAGAGCAGAGATTATACAGGTTTTAGCACCGCAAACAAGATACGTGGTCTGGTAGTTCCACCGTCGATATTTCTACTGTTAGTCAATAGTATTAGCTGCAAAGTCTTTAAACCGCTTCTTGATATATTTTACGAAGGCAAGTAGTCAAATCAGGTATTTTGTGAAATGCCTAGGCAAATAGGCAAATATTCTTGCTTAGATTGATATTTTGATTGTTTACCCTAACTTTAGAGAAAATAATTCGTTGCTCCTGTAAGAAAGAATTCTCCGTAAAAACATGCAGCATACAATAGCATTTTAAACGATTTCAAAATCCTGAATGCACATTTATCATGAACTTTTCAGCACGTCGTGAAACATACAATTTTTAAAATTTTAACATTTGAATATATTAACGACATTTAAAAAGGAAGGAACAAGGAGAGTTCGCGGATTTGAAGAGTTTTTCTTCCCAAAACATTGAAAACCCGTGAACTCCTCGCCATTTTACAGAATTCCGTAAACTGTCAAACTTTGACTACCGGACAAGGCATTTAATAAAATGCCTGATTTGACTAATTGCCTTCTACATATCCATTATCTCGATTATTTTGTAAGAGCTCATGTAAACGTTGTGCTTGAACACGGGTCTGCTGAATAGACAGCTGTCGTCATCTAAACTCTGCCGACAAGCAATTGACGCGAGAGTGATCAATCATCGAACTATGATGATCAATAAGTGTCTGATTGCTATCGAAGACCAGCTGTTGGAGTGAAGGATCAGGACCCAATCAGAATGCACCCACAATTAATCACAAACTTCCCCTCGGCGCCCGATGAAACAGGAGCTGTTTCCATTTACAGAAGCTAAAACTGCCGTACTAAGGAAAAACGCCGTATGAACCTTCAGGCGTTGCCAAATTTCCGGTAAATCACGAATTTACGGGAAAATATGTGCATATTTTACCTCCAATTTTTCAGATAACTTTGTTCGCAATTTCAGTTAAAGTTCCTGAAAATTTTAAGGAAGAATTATTATAGCTTTCCTCAAAA
Organism: Bemisia tabaci; assembly: GCF_001854935.1. Taxonomy (NCBI): domain Eukaryota; kingdom Metazoa; phylum Arthropoda; class Insecta; order Hemiptera; family Aleyrodidae; genus Bemisia; species Bemisia tabaci. The sequence continues at coordinate 5,128,752 of NW_017547114.1, forward strand.
ATCAACACTTTATCGAACGAAATTTAGCAACTCTCGAATTTTCATACTGCGTTTTTCCTTAGCACGGCAGAAAAGTGTCCCAACGAATTTCAAATGCCTCTGACTTCGACATGGATGCATGTTCAATCTCTTTTACAATAAACATGGCTATAACTAAGACCAACAGTTGCCACATGAAGAGGTAATACCTGAGATTGTTGATGCCTTTTAGAAGACATTGATTTAAATCTCCAACACAAATTATAAGGATTCGATAATAGATTGATCTGGATAATTCCTGAATTTTTAGCATCCTTTTTCACGATTCCTAAATGCGACGTCATTTTTTTGTGATGCTGTTAGGGCTTTCTATTTTGTCATACTGCGTAGCAAAAAAAAAAATGTTTTTTTCCCAGTATCGGCTGGTTACAGTTTTTAGGTTGTTAAATGGACGTATTTCTATCACACGGAACTATGTGTATTATGCAGATGCAACTAATTACACACAAAGGCTGTCAAAGTTGCATATTCAAGAGATTGCAGGCATTTTAACAAAGCTTGGAGGCGTTCGTCTAAACGCGACTTGATAATTGGGCATGTATTTTAAAGTTTGCGTGCCAGTGGCGTGGCGTGTTTTGCGATTTATCGATTGTTTTGCCATATAAACCTACGGAAAAGGATCGAAAAACAGAGTGTTCGCAGCGAACACCTTAATAATCGATTCTTTACCATAGGTTTAAATGGCATAACGATCGATACATCGCAATTCACGCCACGCCACTGCTGCGTGCAACTATCCGCGCTCACACGATATCCATTTTATACGTTTGAAAAAATTGAAGGCTTTTCGATGCCTAAAACTTTTGGTCAGACGGCTCATAATTTGAAATTAACTCTCTTGCTGTGACGTTTTTCAATGACATATCTCCGCCTTTTATATGCGAGTGTGTGAAATTTTGGAAATGGAGATGTTGCATGTGTGAGGAATTTACGATTTGACTGTTGATTCCCGTGCAAAAGCTCGCAAGAAACACGATGTTGCCTCTGGTTTTCTCTGAAATCAACTCCCAAGCTCAAAAAAAGCTCTCAAGTTGAGGCCAAAATGGAGGGGATATCCCACGCTATCCTGAGAGTCCACCTCTACATCAAGACAAACTCTCCATGCCAAAGATAGGGTGCGAATACATTAGCAGGGATGCCGTGTTTTCAGTCTTAGAGTCCCCAAATAAAGTGGCAGCCCTGTCAATGTATTTGCTCCCTATCATTTGAACTCAACTTTGAATTAGGATACAACTTAAATCTCTCTTTGAATCGACATTGAATCAGCATCGAATCGAAAAATAAACCCACTGTCAAAATCGGCAACAATGCGAGTTGAAGGGTTGCGCAAACATCGAAACAGGCAAAGAGTCGAACAAACGGAGCAGTATAACCGTTCAAGAGTCATGATGTTGCCAAATCGGGTCATGCAAGGCGTTCATGCTATTTTTTTGAAGAGCGGAGCTTCGCAAAATTAGGCCGCGGTGCGTGGTGGAGTCAGTTGGAGCAGTGTCAACCTTTTGTCACGGATCAGAGTAAATAATAGTCAAATAGCTGCGGATCCCCCCCCCCCTCCCATACGATTCCTAGTCCCACCATAACTGGGATCTTGAACCTTTTACTGAGTAAGAAACTCGTAAAACTGATTGTAATTATGAGCAGTTACTCGGTTTTTGCGGCTGCTGTTAAGGCGATAGTTTGACAGTGCACTCATTGGTGGCTGCTCATTGGAATGCTCCTGTGGACGATATCGGGAGTTTATTACACTCAAAAAACAAGTATGGGAAGAGTGACTTACCGGATTGATCAAGGAGCCATAAAATATAGTTCGTGGAGCCATGCTTCTAGGTTCACGACCAATAAGGTATGGCTCAGAAAGCCATACTGTAGACGGTAAGTCACTTTGGTTAGAAATTATGAATCTCCGAGCCATTTTTTATGGGTCTCAGAGTCATACCTTTTTTTGAGTGTAGCTATGTGATCCTCCGGGCGATATCGGGAGTTTATTAACCACGTGAACCTTTGAGGGGGGGGGGTACTTTGATTGCTTCTGTAGTTATTGTAACCATTTTCCAGTAAGCCCCGTTTTTTCCGTCTCATTATTACTTTCTTGAACTATTATTATCGTAACTGCCAATGAATGTAATACGGCTATTTTCAACATCTTAATACATTTTTAAAAAAAAATTACAAAATGTTTAAGCATATTGTAGTTGAATTGACTTATCGTTAGTTCTTCTGCAAACACTAGTTCCCAGCTGGGCCGACAGGCTCTTCTAATTTAATCTTCAAAAATAAGTAAAGAGAAGTACACTATTTGACAAACATCCACATCACTCCTGACTGCAATATCATAAAATGTTACAGTTGTTTGGATGAAGGATATGCATTTTTAACGCAAGTTCACTGGAAGAATGTACGACCCATTCTGACGCAATGCTTTTTGCTCAGTTGACATGCGTGTATCCTCAATGAGCAATGATCTCTATCCTCCAACTTTCTCCTTGTCTCTTTCATCCCTTTTTCCTTTTCTTTCTTTCCTTTTGCTCTCCTTATGTCCTTTTTTGTGACCGGCCCACCAACCCACTGGGAACCTCCCGATTTCTTGGTCGGACATTCCGCCTCTATATTTGTTTCGTGATATCACCTGCCGAGTGGAGCAATGCAAAGTCACGCCAAGAAACATCGCGCCTTCAATTTTGCAGATGCAACACGGACATCCATCGCGCACGAATAGTTGTATCTCTGCGCCGTCAACAATGCGTGTCCTCTCCCTTGCTTTATTCCCATATTATGGCTGTTCGCATTATTTTTATTTATGTTGGTGATTCAAGTCAAGAGCTATAATTGAGCAACACAGTTGAAATAAGGGAAAAATAAAGCCTATAGTTTAACCTTTTCTCTCAGATATAAACGACACTTCCCCGACAGCATAGAGCGAAGCGTTGCGATTTTGCGCTTCGCACCATCGCGCCTTCAATTTCGCAGATTCAACATGGATATCCATCGAGTACGAAAAATTGTGTCTCTGCGCCGTCAACAATGTATGTCCTCTTCCTCGCTTTATTTCCATATTATGACTATTTCCATTTGTTTTATCTGCAGCGGTGCTTCAAGGGCTAAATGGGCAACAAAGTTGAAATTAGGGGAGACGTAACAAAGCCTATTTTTTAACTTTTCTCCTGAATATAAGAGACATTTCATCGCAGAGTGGAGCTTGATTTTACGCTTCTTACGCATCGCGCCTTCAATTTCGTAGATGCAACACGGACATCCATCAAGTACGAATAGTTGTATCTCTGCGCCGTTCCTTTGGTCTACAGGCTGTATGTAACGGAACTTCATTCAAATTTTGAATAACAAAAATTGAACTTTGGCACCACAGTGTTATCATACATACTCTCAGAGATCGTCACCAGAGTTTTCATCGACTATTAATGATGTATAAGACTGCGATGGACCTCAACAACAGTGCGCGCAACAGGTTTTCATTAGCTGATTGTGGACCGCATTTGGGAGTGCATTACAAGATGTTTATTTTTCCAAGTTACGCCTCGTCTATGTGAATTTTTAGGCAACATGGGTCCACATGATGGTACGTGAAGTCCATTTTCCCCAGTTTCATTAATCTTGTACCGAAATTTATAAGCTTTTAAACGCTACATTTTTTGTTTTAAAGTCTAGTTAATGCCTTGCGGATGGAATAATCATGTTCCGCATATCCTAAAGTTTGAAGTGATGCCGATTTAAATGTCGTCTTTTGTCGCCTAACGGTAAAAATTAATTTTTCTCGGAGTGCATCTCGGTACATCAAAATGTGGAATATTCCATGCATTTTTGGTGCTTTTGCGAAGAATGTATGTAAAACTTGTCTCAGGTACAAAATAAAACTATTCCGATGTATTTTGAATAGCTGAGTCAGAAAATGCCTTTTTTGTTTTTCGCACCGTCACTCAGTTTTCCGGAGAGTGACTTTTTCCCTGAAAATGAGCAAATTTGACGTGCTTTTGTCGTGCAATCAATTCATGTTGATATATTTTCCTGTACCCGTGGGCTATTATGCAGTTCAAGCTGCTAAATCTGAATATGAGTTCGGGTGTTTTTTTTTATCAACCTCCGGTTCTCCGATAAGGCCAATTTTTCCGAGCCTCTTGTGTACAACCTTTCCCGGACTTTTTGGAAAACTGGAGGGTGATCAAAGAAAAAACCGACGTCATATTCGAATTTAGCAGCTTGAACTACAAAAAAATCGCTATACCACGGGTCCAGGAAAAATTTATCAAAATGAATTGCACGCATGACAAAAACACGTCACATTTGCTCATTTTCCCGGGTCGATTTTTTGGAAAACTGAGAGGTAATAGGAAAAAACGAACGCCATTTTTGGACTCAGTGGCTCAAAATTCATTGGGATAGTTTCATTTCGTGCTAAGAAAAATTTTACCTATATTCTGCGAGGGGTAATAGTTGCACAGACACAAAAAATGCCCAAATTTTCGGGTAAAATCAGCTTTTCCGGATAATTGAAAGGTGATGGACAAAAACGGAGGTCGTATTTGGATTTAGCGCTTGAAAATACTTAAGAATCACCTTATATTGTCCGGGAGACATTTTTGTTATTTTTTTTGCATGCCCTTAATTGTCAGAATAGGAAAAAAAATCTTTACTCCTAAAAAAGCTAGAAATCACATTTGAAGTCAAGTTTCTCGGTCAGGATGTTAAGAGTTTGATAAAAGGTGTAAAATGAAACTCAGCGACCCAAAAATCATAAGGTACAGTAACTTTCAAAAGAATACATGTACACTGCATTTTCGTATAAAGTTCCGTTAAATCCAGTCTGAGGAGCAAGTTGCGCCGTCATCAACTCCTTTTCCCTTGATTTATTTAAACTGCGGGAAAAAGAAGGATCCTCCAAAAGCACCCAGTCAAATGGAGATATGGGATATTCTATTCATCCATCGTCGAATCCTTTCTACAGGGGACTTTTCAGGGCACATGTCATTGCTCTCAGATAGCCCTTATCAATTAAATGCAATTTCATAAAATGAGTATGTGGAATTGCTCATATGACAGATTTATAAATTAGAGTAGTATCGGTTAGAGTTGTAAAAAATGACCTTTTTCTGCAAAAGTCAAAACACTTTAGTCTGTTAATTTTGCATTTAGGTATCACCCTATAGTAGGCTATTTTTTTAACAATTTATTTCAGGTTGCGGCCTTGTAAATAATTTTCCCCCCATTATTTTAATGAATACGTTCCCGTCAGAGCGAACGTTCTGTTGGTAATGAAAAATCATCTGCTGGTGTCTCGCATTTAAAATTTTACTCACATTTAGTGCCTTTTTTTAGAGTGATAATGAGTTTCTGGATCAGATTGATTTTACAAATGGTGAAACACGCTTTTCATCAATTTTTCTACGCACATTTTCAATTCCACACAAATCTCATTTGGAAAGTCATTAGGACTTTTTTTTCAAATTTTAATCACATTTAGTGTCTTTTTTAGAGTGATAATGAGTCTCTGGATCAGATTGATTTTTCCCCCTTACTCCCGCGTACCCCCAAAAATGGTGAAAACACGCTATTCATCAATTTTTCCACGCACATTCTCAATTTCACACAAATCTCATTTAGAAAGTTAGGACTCGAAGCTCCCCTCTCCTCTTCACTGATGTCCTCATATGATACGAAAATCCAAATTCATGAATTTTTTTGTAGTTTATTCTCATTCTTCTGTTTAACTCTATGAGCACTTAGAAACTTAGGCGTTTGATTCTTAAAAACGTTTTAGTGCCACATCCTTTTGAATGCCTGACCCAACAGGCAACGTCAATGAAATAATTATTCTTGGGAAAAAAATTTATTTGAATGCATTAACTTGCATTTTAAATGGTAGACGCACTTAAAATAGAACATACAATGTACATGACAGATCTGGTAGCAATCGCTCAAGAAAGGATATATCTGTTACCTGCTGTCTCGCATTTTAAATTTTAATCACATTTAGTGTCTTTTTTAGAGTGATAATGAGTTTCTGGATCAGATTGATTTTTTCCCCTTACTCCCGCGTGTCCCCACAAATGGTGAAAACACGCTTTTCATCAATTTTTCCACGCACATTTTCAATTTCACACAAATCTCATTTAGAAAGTTAGGACTCGAAGCTCCCCTCTCCTCCTCACTGATGTGCTCATATGATATGAAAGTCCAAATTAGTGGAAATTTCTGTAGTTTTTTCTTATTTCTCTGGTTAACTCGGTGAGCACTTAGAAACTTAGGCATTTAATAATTAAAAACTCTTTCGCGCCACACTTATTTGAATACCTGACCCAACAGGCAACGTCAATAAAATAATTATTCTTGGGAAAAAAATTTATTTGAATGCATTAACTTACAGTTTAAATGGAAAACACACTTAAAATAGGACATACAATGTACATGACAGATCTATTTGTTAGCGAGCGCTCAAGAAAGGAAATACATTTTACCATAACGCATGCGCAGGAAAGCGTTTATAAAGAGCACTTTTATGGAACTTACATGCAAAAACGAAGTGCATCTTCATTACGCCTATTTGTAATTTATACAAATTCTTAGATTGGATTTTTAAGGAGATTAGAAAGAACTTTCCATCGAAATGATCTCATAATCCAGTTTTTCGATCTAGCACCAAAATAATCGCTCTACTGTAGGTTATTTTTCTGCGAGCTGAGGCCTGTTTTCCCATTGACGGTCAGATGTATTACATGCAATCATCATCTGGACCGCGTTAAACAGAAAGGAACCAAGCCACATCAGCTATTGCCAAATTTAACAGGGAAATCACATTTTTTACGAGAGAACGTCTATGTATATTCCTTTGAAAATTTTAGGGAATTTGCTTTGTGTTATGGAGAAAATTCACTGACATTTGCGCAAAAATCCGTACAACCGTTTTCATGTAAAAAATTAAATTGCCCGATTAAATTTGGCAATAGCTGATGTGGATTGGTTCCTTTCTGTTTAACGCGGTCCATTTATATAATTCGTTCCTTTATACAATACTAGAAGACTACGGTTACAGTACTAGGTTGCTCCATAGCCCAACCCTCTAAGCGTTTCACGTCTTCATAGGAAACATGAAATTATAAATCAAAATTTTACGACCAAACTTCATCATGAATTATAATATCCCCTCAACGAACCCTCGAGGTATACGTTCGGAAAAGGCATATCTCCGAGACGAAGAAAACACGTGAGCGCAAATGAGATTGACAAGAGGGGAGCAAAGATCGAAGGATAAAGCGGTTTGTGACATGTGAAGCGTAACAACCTCGGCGTAACACGCTACACTTATGATTACATAAGGAAGTATGATAAAATTAGAAACACAAACATTTTTTTTTAGTTCTCATGCCCCTAAAAGAAAAAAGAAATGAGAAAGACACGGTATGGACGCATTTAGTGGGACGTCACATCTCGTTATAATTTCGATACCTCGAAAGTCGAAACGTGCCCCAACAAACGAACATGGAGGAATCTGCGGGATATAGGCAGGGGGGTACGGGTATTCGCTCTATGGCTGTCTATGATATTACGAGTTTATTTTACAATCAATTCTTGTGATTGTGATCTCAAACGTTTCGGTCAATGAGTAGCTTTCATAATTTTAAAGTCCCATGGATTAATAATTGTTTGGTTTCAGGCTAGTTTTAGCATTATTTCGTCAATTGTTCATTTTGGAGGTTATGTTTGTTTGTTGGGGCACATTTCGACTTTCGAGATATCGAACCACCAATATCGCTCCGTGACGTCACCACTAAAATCGTCTATATTATCCGCCGAGCTGTGGCCGATAGCCACCACTCCCGAAGCTGAATTTGGAAAGTTTGAAACCCCACAACGGTGGTGCTTTACTGGCAGCAGAATGTTGATGGCGACCTCCACCCCCATTTCCGTAACCATAATACGCCCCCCTTGCGCCTCCACCCCCACTAGACCCCTCACCACCCTCCTCACCACCCCCACGGGACCCAGAACCGCCGCCTCCACTACTGCTACGGCCGCCACCGCTGCTGCCACGGCCGCCACTGCTACTCAGATGGCCGATAGCCTGAGGATTTTTTTGAGTACGACTCTTGGAATATCCAAGCCGAGAATTTCTAGAACTAGAGGTGTTGGAATACGATCTGGAAGCCATTGAATTCTTCGATCCTTGTCTCTGCGTTGTCTGTGAAATGGTGAGAGCGCCGCCGTAGTTCTGCTTGGGCCAGTCGTAGACCAAGTTATACCCTTTGAGTTTGAATTGGGGAGAGGCGATTTCGGTGCTAGACGTAAACTGCTGAAACACAGGGCAAGTCTGGGCGGTGTGCTTTTTACTACTTTGTTTGCCTGTAGACAAGTACGTGATGTAGTGTTGAGCGTTGCAAGTCGAACCTGGGCGGGCAAAAAGGTAGAGAGCAAGTTTTTATTTCAATATTTGTCCAAAAATGAAGGATCGAGAGACTCTGTCTATTGACGGTTGAGAAACAATACCGCCTATCTGCAAACTGACAATTTTAAAAAAAGAAGATAAAATCGCGGATTTTTTGTTATTTTGAGGTAGGTTTGCAATTGTTTTATACATTACAGCGCCATCATAACGCTCCCATGCAGAATCGGAATCAACTTGAAATGGACTGCATTTTGCAATTTGGAACTATAAATTCTGGTCCGGTTGAGAAACAACGTACGAGCCATTAGCTTCCCTATGCACATAAATGTTTTTTCAGATGATCCAGAATTTATAGTTCCAAATTGCAAAATGCAGTCCAAATATAGCTTGCCTACTTTATAATGTAGAGTGCAGCAAAGGCACCAACTCATATTCGGGGAAATCGTCAGTTAAGGAGGTTGTGTTCCATTACCCTTCTTAAGTGACGCAGCAGGGAAAAACTTCCTTTAGATGGGAAAACAACACTCAGATAAAAATTGATTGTGAAACTCCCAAACCACGTTTCTCGGTTTACGACATTCCAGACTTCCAGTCATACTTCATTTTTTAAAAATAAAACTGCTCATCGTCACTTCTTAAAAACTAATTTTTCCTCTCTGTGCGATGTAAATTCTGTAGAAGTTTTAAAGAAAAAAGTTGATCTACTCTCCATGAACATAGCGAGACAGGAACGAAGATTTTAAAACACCGCACACGAGATACGTGGTTTGGATGTTTCACCGTCGTTATTTCACTGCTCAGCGGGATCAATCTGCATTATTTGGTGCAAGCAACTTCCCTTTTTCCTATAATCAACATTTTGGCGACAATTAAAATTTTGAGGTCAAAAAATGGGAAAATCTAGAAAACCGCTGTAAAAATTTACCAAGGTTGCCATCGATCACAGGAAAAATTTACTTCATACGCCTATGACATCATTTAAATGCAAGCTTTAATTTAAAAAATGATAATTGATTAAGAAATCGAGCTACGAGCCAAAATAAACAAGAAATATATCAAACCACATATAGACAACTGAACAACAGGTAAGCAAGTAAGCAAGTAATGTTTCAAACAATTACCATGTTCTACACAGCTTAGCCAGTCAAATTTGGCAACAAAATCTATTACTTAAACTTTCACCAAATTTTTTTGAGAGTATTAGATGAAAATTAGCATCGAAAACTGAAAATCGATATTCTTGAGCCTAAGCCGGGGTTTTCGCCCTGATAAATCGGTCATTTAACCGACCTCAAGGCACAGAGAATTTATGAACACCACGACACCAGGCATAATTTCATAACTTCAGAAAAGTTCACCTACTCTATCTCAAAAACAAATATTAGAACAGTATCAATTCAGCTACCTATTGACCTTCCCTCTGAGATGAGAAAAATACTTAAGAGGGGTGAAATAAACGTCTTCTTTCTCAAAATTAGGGATTTTGTCTTGGGAGACAAAGTGTGTACTCTACCATGTTGACGACCTCTCAAATCTCTAGCCTTAATCCATCGCTTCCTAGTCATTTTCTTATTTTGCTCTTAGTCATGTTCTTATTTTGCTCTGTCATTTTCTTATTTTGTTCTTACATTGCCTAATCTAAATAATTTGTACGATCTGTATCTGAATCATTTGTACGACTTGTATGATCCCACAAAGGGAGTATCTGTACCAACTGCAAAAAAATAAATAAATAAATAAATAAATAAATAAATAGATAAATAGATAAATAAATAAATAAATAAATAAATAAATAAATAAATAAATAAATAAATAAATAAATAAATAGATAAATAAATAAATAAAACTCAGATAACACCTACCATCGAAAGGCACCGCGATACCTTCCAGCCTTTTGGCCAGAGCTCCCGCATTTTGTCCAGTCGAGATTTTGCTCTTGACGACTTCACACAAGTCTTTCTCTTCGAAAATCGAAGTAGCAGGCGTCGCATTGGCCGCATAGAAGAGGGCAGCCGTGGCTTGTGTTGGAATTGTATCTCCTGAAGAACATTCCAGAAAAAAGAGTACCCCATTCTCCACGGCGAGTAACTTGCGGCTTTCCGACCCGCACCAAGTTTCACCACGGGATGTTTGGGTGATTATTGACCCTTTCTGGAATCGAAGGGTCCAACAGAGCTGACGATGACCGCTGGCTCGAAGTTGCTCCTGGAAAAATTGGTTTAAACACAGGAGTCCAAGGAGGAGTCTGAATACTTTGATGGCTCTCATTTTTCCGCCCGGAGCGGAAGGCCGTTGGCGGGTGATAATGCAACACCCTGTAAAGAAATCAATACGCAAAGGTAAATGAATCAGTGAGAACGAGGCAACTTTAAAACTTTTCAAGTTGCACTTGTTCGTTTATTTTGGTTGCCCTGTCAGTCTCACAGTAACAACGGTGAGGCTCATAGTGTCTTTCCTTTTAATTTTTCTTGTTTTGCCGGTTGAAAATTCGGGTGTGATCCCTGCGAAACGTCCCGGGTTTTCTTATTTTTTTTTTATGAGTTTCTTTTCATTATTTGAGGCCTTAGTCCCGTTTTAAGTTATTGTTTCTCTGTTAATGTTTCGGGCCGATTAAGTTGTTTTTTCTATGACTACAGTTATACATATACAGTAATAACTTTCTTTAACTTGAAATACTTAGATATAAAGGAGAGGGAAATGCAAATATTTTACTTTAAAGTCTTCGAATATTTAAGGATTTCGTTGGAAAAAAACAATGCCAATTTATTTATTAATTGTGACTGTCCAAAAAAGGGACCGTAATCTACAGAAAATCCAGCCAGGAACACCAGATCAGGATCACAGAGGAATGCTTACAAATATGTTAAGGCAAAAACCAGAAGAAGTGTGGGGCCGAGTCGAAAATATGATAGCTCAAAAGTTTGCAGCTCAAAAAATATAAAAAAAATAATGTCGAGAACTTTTATTTGAAAACTAAACATATCCGTTTTTAGGACTCTAAAATTCCCGGGCGATAATGTAACTTCTCTCTCTCTCTCTCTCTCCCTCCCTCTCTCTTTTGGCACAGAAGTACTCTGAGCTGCAACTTATTCCTTAGAATGCCAGGGAAAATTGCTCTTAAAAAACTATAAATTGAATGTGTCAGCATATTCGAAAAATCTCCATCAAATCCAAAACCTTTCCTCCGTAGACTAAGGCCCTTTTCTCACGAACAGTCAAGTTTACTGAATGTGCTAATAATTAGTGGTTCAAACTTCATACCTAATCCGCCTGCTTGCTGTTGGCTAAAACCCTAAAAAATTACGCGCATTTTCTGAAAAATCTCCGCGGACACAACTCTTTCGGCACCCACTGCTCAGATACATCTGATCCGGATCGTTTTATATAATTATCATGACGCAGAAAGTCTACAGCTATGTGCGCAAAAACTGAGCTCTTTTTTTACACTTTCCGAGGGGCAAAAAATATAGCTTTAAATTGATGGTCTGAAATTGATACACTACGTGGAATCGATTCATCTGCGTAAAAAATGCCACGAAGTCTATCTACGCGAACAAAATTTAACATACGGTAAATCGCGTATGGATGAAATTAAAGTGCACGGGGACAATTGGCATGAACGATTAAACGGTATACGTTACTTCTAGGAGTCATTCTCATCTTTTTTTATTACAAGGCAGCGATTGACGTCGGTAAATAGCGGAAAATTTCAGTGTAGTCGCCCTTAGAATTTTTCTAAAAATACTCACTGATTTGATTGATTTGCTCGCTCCAACGCTATGTGAAACAGAAAATCTGTGTCACATCAAGCAAATGCGTGAAAAATGAGATATTGCTTTGCAAGTACACTGTAATCAGTAATATGGAACTTGTAAATAAAACCAGTGTATAGCTAGCCCCTTCCCCCTCGGGCCCATTAGAGAAACTGCGGGGCAAGGCTCCCTTTTCCTGAAACTAGTATAGCATTTCAGAACTTTTGAGATTTTCCTGAATTTTTCTCGAAACTTTTGAAATTCCCAAAGTGTTCCGGATCTTTTGCATTTTTTGGCCCTTTGACGCTGCCGGCTTTTCTTCGATAAAAAACAAATTCATTGGGAAAATTTTGAGATTTCTCCGTCAAATTTTTTCAGATAATTTTATTCGCGATCTATTCTAAAATATCAAAAAATTCCAAGGAAAAATATGAACGACTTTCCTCAGAAATACATACGCCGTATAAGTTGCTTCATAAGTTGCCATATTTCTTCTAACAAATAACGACTTTACTGAAAATTTCACGGAATGATACGTATAACCTTCATTCGTTATAACCGTATGAACCTTCAGGCGTGGCCAAATTTCCTCCGATAAAAACCGAAATTACTAGGAAAACTTTTTTTATTATTTTCCGAAATTTTCAGACAACTTGGCACGCAATTTAATCTCAAGTATCTGAAAATTTCACGGAATGATACGCATAATTTTCCTCAGAAATACATGTTTTATCCGGATAAAATATTCGGCACCTCTTGAATGCTCATACGGCGTTTTTCCCAAAGACATAAAGACGGAGCGCTAAAAGCAAAAAATGAAGCTTCCTTTCAATCACCTCTACTATTGGCTAGAGGATTGGCGGCGAAATCGGGACAAGTTTGAAATTCAAATGTAGGGCGGGAACTAAATAAAATTGCGGAAACAAAGTATTTTAGGTTGATTTTTGCCCAAATTCACTTACACACTCATATTTTTATAACTTTAGGTTAGTTTTGGTCCGTCGTCGACCGATTATTTCATTTGGGAGTAACGGTCATCTACGACTGTAACAGCCTGTTTGAACCGGCAGAACTACCATGAGCAGAAGAAAAACTAACTTTATCTGAGATTACTGCCTGTTACCAAGCAAAAGTAGGTGTATTATAGTAGGACGCAGTCCCAACTTTCTGAATAAATTCGTTTTAGGCATTTTAAATACGTTTCGAAGAAGAAATGTGGCAAAATCAAGAGGACAAGTTCAATTCAAATTTCCGTTTGCCGTCATGGATTCCCGCGCTCATTTACACACTCACACAAGCACCCAGCGCCAAACCAGGCTTCACTTTTTCCCCGTGCTTTTAGATACGAGCACTCCGTCTTTATGTCTTTGGTTTTTCCCCTGCTCGGCAGTGTGCGGTGTCAACATCCCAAGGCGCACCCGTCGAAAGCTTCAGTTTGGAGCTTTCGACTCGCCGATGGTGGCGCGGCGCGGCGTCGTAGGTGCTGCGCCTGCATTCCGGGGGGTCGCAGGTTCAAGGCCCGCTCGCGCGGCGCTCACCTGAATAATCGCTCCGATTGTCGAGTGTAATGGAAGATTTATGTAAATCCGAATCCGTGTGGCGCCCCTCAATTTCGCCTGCCCCCCCCCGCCCCCGCCGCGCGGTTGGTGGGTGACGGCGCGCGTCAAACTAGCATCGTCGGCGGTAAGTAAATGAGATCGCGAGCATTGCGAAAGTTTCAGCGACTCCACTCGCGCCGCCGCCGCGAAGCGCCAATTCGTGCCGTATGGCCATCCCGCGCCCTTTCTCGGCCGAACACGTACCTCGATGGATTTCGCGCGAAAATACCTTCAGCACTTCAAAAATCGTCGTCGCTTGGACGAAAGAATGCAACTCAATTTCAAGGTTGCAAAATTGGCTCAAGCAATTCGACGGCAGAGCTAGAGTACCTTTATGGGGAGAGTACACTGAAAAAGAAGATTGGTAGAATTCACCATTCCTTCACGCTGTATTTCACACAGCGTCAATTTACACGGAAAAAAGTAGGAGGCATTTACCATATTCTGGTTAATAAACGGCACAACCAGAGAGTATGGTAACGTTCGTCAAAGTTATCGTGAAAGTAACAAGATTTTTCCTTATTGTGACAATAATTTTGGTGAAAATTACCATAATGTCCCGTTGTGCCGTTTTTTGACCAGAGTATGGTAAATGCTACTCAATTTTTTTTTTCTGTGCTGGAGTCAATTCTTCCAGAAGAAAAGTTAACGTTACTTTATACTGGTAGAGGTAACCATTTCTCTGGCAGAATCGATTTGAAGATTGGTAGAATTTATCATTCCTTCACGATGTGTGGAATACAGCGTGAGGGAATGGTAAATTCTACCAATCTCTTTTTTTTCGATGTACAAACATGTCGGTAATTTTGAGGTAAATGGGCCAAACGGGCAACCAACCTATGATCTAAAATCATCCAGAATGTTTTTATGACAAATTTTACGACTTGTAAATTAATTTTTGCATTAATTTACTCATTTTTACGGAAGTACGCCCACGTATGAACATCCTTGGCCATCTTGCCCTGATGTTGAAAACTGAAGATAAATTAATTTACTTGGCAGTGGCATTTTTCAAGTGTTTTACGTATAGAAGGGTTGCCTGCCCTTATGGGCCCTAAAAGCTCCATGTTTTTACAAGTTCATACTAAGGAGGCTACAGAAGGGGAGAGGGAGAAAGTCTTCAAAGGAAGATATAGGGATAAGAAGTCGTGTTGTTCATCGTGTAAGTAGGACGAGTAACTCTCACAGGAACTTTAAGTTACCTGCAGCGGTAACCTGGATGACTTATCTCCGGGCATATATGATAAGAATAGCCATGATAAGGTGAGCTCATTGACTGCGAGTAGTGCGGGTTTACACTGCTGTCGATGTGTAACTACTCGTCACTCTACGTAACGATGTCAGTTATGAAAGTAATCATGAAGAGAGGGGAGGAGGGGGTTAGAGTACACTAATCAATTTTCTTTTCGGGGCGACATTACACACTGAAAAAATGGTTTTGTAGTGAGAGCGCATACTCCTTGGAAAATCTAAGGTATGAACTGCTGGTATGTATGGTCTGGCTTTCACGACTAGAGCAGAGATGTGCCGTAAACATGTTGTGTATGGAAAAGTAGGTGTATGCTTTTACTGTTCATACGGTATGGACGCTGGGTCCATACTAAATTAACAATTTATCTTCAATTTTTTTTATTTTTTGCTTTGTAATGATGACCCTAGTGCATCGGCACAAACAACCAAGCAAGATGAGAACTGTTTAACTTCGCCCGTTTGAATAATAGCGCCAAACACAGTGCGATTGGCGCCGAATGCTCATTAGCACCTACAAGACTGTGTGAATACTTCACGCATTGCGCCAAACCAGCACGGTCGGCTCGGTCGACGCTAAACGCATGTTAGCGCCTACGAGGCTGTGGGAATACTCCACGCATTGCGCCAAACACAATGCAGTCGGCGTGATGTAAAATGAATTTTTCTCTATTCTTAGGTCGGCATCAAATTTTTTTCAGTCTGTATGTGACTCTGACCTGTACTTTATGAAGCGGGAGTGCATACATTTTTTTCAGTGCACGGAAGAGAAAGAGTATGCATGCTGAGCCACTGACTCTAACATTTGGCGGATAGTTATTTTGCACCACCATTCTTATTTCGACGTATATTTCTAAGAAAAACTGAGACCGTGGACTTTGCGTGAGATATGGTCCCATTACGCATAAAAAAAACGCGTTCATTTATACTTTGACACAGCCGGCATTTGGCCCCAGTACATTTCCACTTTGCCGTGCGGAATTTTCGCAATGCGTGTACAATTGAGTATAGCCTGGTAAAGAGAATTTGATTTGATTTTCCTCCCTGTTAAATCGAGCTTTTTATCAGATAATTGCACCATCTGAATAGCTTTCTAACGGGTTCAAATTGGAAAAATGAAGGACTACTCCTTTCACTACTATATTATTACTATAAAACTTTCTGAGCATCTGCACATTTATTTTTCGTCACAGTTTGTTCTGTCGTTCAACAGGACCGAAACCCATGATTTTAGTAGCTATCGACAAGGAATAGTCTCTGAATAAGCGCGTTTAATTAAGATTTTGGAAATATGACCCAGGTTTATACATACACCGAAAAAAAATAGTGAAATTGTTTTAACATTCTGGACGTAAAAAAAAAGTGTGCGAGATCTCATAAAATTCTAAATTACCGCTACGGCAATTAGTTTTACATCTTGACTTTGCTAAAGTAACTGCTGTGGCAGTTAATTTAGCATTTTGTAAGTTCTCGCATACTTTTTTTACATCCAGAATGCTAAATTAACTTCACTGTTTTTTCCGTGTATGTTACGCGAACCATGCAGTGTTGCATGTTGTGAATTCTCCCAAATTAAAATTTAATTTTTTGTCACAGTTCATTCTATATGGATCTACCGGACCAATTATCATGCTATTGCGGCTATCAATAGGAGATAGTCCCCAGATGAGCCCGCTGTATTTAAATTAACTGACAAAGATTCGCAAAGCGTGCCTCTGGTTCAGTAGTGAGGCGTGAATAATCGATTATCGACATTTTTCCCGTTTGAAACTATGCGGTAAAGAATGGATTTCGTTGCGAATACCCTGGTTATCGATCATTTTGTATGGGGTTGAATGGCAGATCAATTGATAAGTCGCGTAAAGCACGCCATGCCACTGCATTGGGGGTTGGGCTCCGCAGCGCTCACGGGGCATATCGCGTATCCCTTAGTTCTTTAATAACCTAATTATTAAAATAGAGCAAAAATATAAGAATTTTTTTTTTTTTTAAAAAAAAAAAAAAAATTCATCGTCAACATTTTAGATCTGGAAGATCCCTTTTTCTCATTAGTTGAGTCTCAATCCAGCTCGCTTTAAAAATTAATCGTTAGCATGTTTACAATACATATTCGAACGTAGTGAAAATACAAGATCCCCAGAGTGCGCAGCTTTTTTTACTCTCGTCAAAAAGGAGTATTCTGCAGCGCTAAGGAAGAACACCGTATGAACATCCGGGCGATGGCAAATTGCCCCGGACAAAGCACGTTTCATTTAAGAAAATTAAGCGTATTTTTCCCTGAAACTTTCAAATGTTTTAGGTGCAATTGCGAACAGAATAGTCTGAAAAAAATTGAAGAAAAATATTCACAACTTCCCTAATAAATTTGGTCTTTATTGAAGGAAATATGGCATCGTCTGATGGCTCATACGGCGTTCCTCCTTAGCGAGGCAGAGTATTAACGTCGCTAGACGAAGGGATGCGAGCCGCGTTATGATAGATGGGGAGGACGGGGGTGCTCGAGAGAATCAGCGTATGTTGGAGTTGAATAAAAATGACTCGAACGCATTCGGATTCAGAGTTAATTGATACACACTCTAAGCGGATTTAGACGTTAATAAAATTCATAATTCACGTATCCTTTGCTGGCGTTGGTTTAGGCCCAATTAACAGCGGCCGCTCGTAATCCCGGACTTATCAGCCGAGCGATGGGCCTCCCTCCGAGTTCGATGAATTCATACAGGGTGATTCTATATGCAGCCTCCATTCGCGAGTTGGTGGGAGCCAAATCGAAGCCTAAGGAATTCACCGAAAAAAAAGTGAAGTTGATTTGGATTGCATTTTGCAAAAAGGAACCACTAGCATTGCAATGTTGCTAAGATTGTGCAACTTCTTTTGTCTTGGAGGAAAAACCCGATTATTCAATAATAGTTTCTATTTTACTCGCTAAAAACTGTAAATTTCAGACAAAAATTACCATCTAAATTTCATAGTTTTTCACGATTTCTGCAATTTTATTGCAGAAGATGAAGTTGCATACAATCTTAGCATCATTGCAATGCTAGTGGTTCCTTTTTGCAAAATGCAATCCATTTAATATTCTAAATGTGAAAAAAGTGTGCGAAAACTTATGAAATTCTGAATTACCCGCCATAGCAGTTACTTTAGCAATGCCAGTACGTAAAACTAACTGCTCTGGAGGGGACTTCAGCATTTTATAAGTTTTTTTTTTTTTTTTTTTTTTTTTTTTGTCAAGCGAAATTTTATTCAGTAAGTACATATTTACAGAAATTCTAATGTGCGTATCTTATTGCTAATTAGCATTTTATAAGTTCTCGCACAGTTTTTAAACAGCCAGAATGGTAAATCAACTTCACTTTTTTTTCGGTGTTATGATGTCTAACTGAAATTTTTGGCGATAGTGCTCCCATCTCATGTCCGTCAAAAGTTTCAGGATTTGGAACTTTTTTCTTCCAATTTCTCCCACTGCGTGACCGTCAAAAGTTCTGGGATTCTTTTTTGAAAAGTTCGGAGAGAGTTTCAAAAAATGCAAAAGATCCGGAAAATTTCGGTGATTTCAGCAGATTCCACTCGACCTTCATCCCTGAAAATTTGAAGGCCAAAGCATGGATGTGCTAAAATCCCCCTGACGTCTACTGACAAAAAAATAATCTCAATGTTAAAATTTCATGTCTATAGATGACTGTACATTCCTGAGTTTCTGAATAAACGGGAATAGAGGCGAAATAAACTGCAAAAATAAAAAAGAAGTTCCGGGAAAATTCAGGAAAATCTCAAAAGTTCCGAAATTTGTAACTAGCTCCGAGAAATGGGAGTAATGGCGAAAATATGCGGCCGCATTTTAGAGTATAAATTGAGCGAGCTGATGTTTTTAGTTTTATTGCTGTTTTATTTTTTAAAAGTCCACATGGGAGCACTCCAATGTATAAAAAACTGCACATCTAACTCCGAAATCACAAAAATGGCGAAGTTTTTTTCCCGCCCTATAAAATTGTCAGTTCGAAGATAGGCCGTATTGTTCCTGCGCCACCGAAACCTGTTTTTAGAAAAAATGTTTAAAACATCCTTTGAAAAGTTGAATCCGGCGTTTTGTCAACTGACTGCGCAGGTGGCAACTTTTGAAGACCCATTGAGTTCTGCATGTTTTTAATGTAGATTTTTGGGAATTTCAGCGTTTGGAAAGGAAATTTTGAAAGTGATACACATTTTTGAGTCAAAAGTTTGATTTTTGCTGTCATTTATAAAATGCAACTTTTTTTCTGAGGTATCAATCAGCTATGGGTTTTTTGTATGGATTTTCCCATAAAAGCTAGTAGAATTATTGGGTGAAGAACCCTCGTTCGTGTGGGAAAATCCGTACAAAAAATTCATGGCTGATACCTCAGAAAAAACTGCATATTTCTAAGAATTGCAGAAGCAACATTTTTCATACCGTTTTCAATGTTTTAATGTATCACCCGACTTTCAAAGCACGTCCCTCTTTTTTACTTCCAAAGCAGTGGCGTGACGTGAATGATCGATTATCGATATTTCACCATTTGAAGGTATGATGAAGAATCGATAATTAAAGTGTTCGTTGCGAGCACCCTGAGTATCGATCTTTTCCCATAGGATTAAATGGTAGATCAATCGATATATCGCAAAGCACGCCACGCCACTGTTCTAAAGAGGGCCAGAGGCAAGGAGCTCCGGGACTAAGAAATTCGGATTTCTTGGGGTAGATTCTTAAGATTCGTCCCCATGGCCGTGGACTTCGTCCAGTAGTGAGTGATCGATTACCGATATTTTCCCATTTGAAGCTATGCTGAAGAATCAATTATTAAGGTGTTCCTTGCGATCACGAGGTTTATCGATCCTTTCATAGGTTTAAATGGCAGATCAATCGATACATCGCAAAGCACACCACGCCACTGACTTAATTCGTCCGACCTAAAATCCGAGATGAGGGCCTGATGGTAAGTTTGGCCATCATGCATACCTGGAGATCTTGCTGCAAGAGCTAGGTAGTTCGATGATAACTTCGTAAGTGGAAATTTTCCATCTATATAAGGTCCGAAAAGTTGAAAATTGGTGAAATGTCATGAATTTCTCCCTGGAAATTATCAATTTTGATATAAATGTGCTAAATCAGTGTAAAAATAAACTCTGACAACTATCATGAATCGATAGAACATGCAACACACGACTCTAAGAAAATAATCGAAACATTTTTTTGACCAAAATAAGGAATAATCTGTGAATTTCAGTCTCAGATTGAACTTTGAAGTACCTGCCTGAGCATTTTAGTAAATGTCTGGTGTGACTTCTAGCCCGCTACATTTACAAATTTTCCGGGAAATTTGTCTTCTTGATCAGAGATTTGGCAACATTTGGTCGCTGACACGGCATTTTTCCTTTGCATGTCAGTTTTGAAAAAAAAAAAAAAAATTAATCAACTGAATTGCAATGCAATTTAAACCTATAGAAACGGACCCATTAACAGGGTGTCCACCATGAACACCTCAATGATCGAGTCTGTACCATAGCTTCAAATGGGAAAATATCGCCAGGCGATCATTCAAGCCTCGCCTCTGAAATCAAGTAAGATCTAGAATCTATTACGCAATTGCAAGAGCAAAGATTCTAATTTGATTTGTACACACCATTAATTTCCAGAAGCACCCTGTGAACACAAATCGCTTACTCTCTTTTCGCGGGCGCCAAACATTTTTTTCCGCGATTCAAATTTATGATTATTTTATGGGACCAGTCCATAACGTTCACCGCCCTGCGGCGTGCGGGACGCCACGGCGCGGCGGCAGGATTCCTACTTCTCTATTGGCGCGGATTTGCACTGACAGTTGCCGTTCGATTGGAAAAATTCGCCTAGTTTCCATAGCCTATTATGAGAAGCTCCATGTGATGTAGGCGAATTCTTCGTAAAGCGGCAACGTACTCTGCGTGGTAACAAACGAGTGAATGGGCCGATCGCTCCAGCCCCCATTCATAGAAAGCCCCAGAATGTCGTCCAGCTGGGCTCTGTCAGAAATTCCTCAATTTTTCATGATCTTTTCGCTCCCTCCCCACTCTCCGCGGGCTTTAAAATTTATCGCAAGTGCGCCGATGGAAAAAGTAGAGCTATTAAAATGAGCACTGCGTGAGGGTTTTTATGAAAAGAGCGTTTTTTCAAGCGACTGCGGTCCTTTGACGGGCTGAAAAAGTCGTGCGATTTGAGTGTTTGTTCATGCAATGGTGTCACTACTTTGTTATGCGGAATGAACCGTAGGCAATCGAAATATACAAATATGACCCAGTTTGCAACTTAGAACAAATGATCTAATACTGGACATTCAAAAAGATGAGAGTCGTTTGCTTGCGCACACATTTCTTTATTTCGTTCATTTTTACAGTTATTATGGATGATTTAACATCCGTGCACCTGCTGTGTATGATACCTTACTTGAAATGTTCTCTTGAATGACTTAAGAGAGCTCGTTTGCATCAAACTTTTGATCAAATTAGATCAATATTCTTGGGAACAAAGTTTTATACTGATTCATGTTTCAACGATAAAAGGCACTTACATAAAAATATTTGCGGTCGTTTGTTCAATTTTTTGAGCATTCAATTAACACTGTAAGGTTGCCATGAAATATCAATCTGAAGAATTGTTAATAAAATGTTCAACAAATTTCAACAATTCACATCACATTCGCTTGTTATGATGATCAATTTATCGAACTAAGTCACTCACCCTTCAACAACCCTTGCCTCCAAAGATTCAGGTGACCTCCTCCAGAAAGTTACAATTCTAGATTCGAATTGTCTTGGTAGTTTTTTTACTAGCATTAGATTCACCTACTTCCACATATGCGTGAATTATAATTATCTAAACGGATGGCACTTCAACCTAGTCGTGTACTCCCTCGGAACAAATCAGCTGAATTTTTGCCACCGCGATGAGCGAGGGGCGATGCGCATTTTTGCGTGTAGACAGAGTTTTTAGTCGAAATTTCAAAAACCAATTTTTTTTTTTTTTTTACCAAAAATTGATCAACCACGATATTGCCTCCTCCTTCTCTTGAGAAGGATCATGTATTACGTCCATGGTGAAGCGTCAACGATCGATTACGCGGCCCTGCGTTTTTTTGGTCATGTGCAGTTACATGGCATGTCGTGATTGGTTCTTAAATATTTTTAGCGCTGAATTCGGGGAAAATATCCAAAAAGTTCCATCACGTCAGGATTTTCCGCAAATTCAAACTTTTGGTTGGGGAGGGGGTCAATTTTTTGGAAATCCCACCCCCCAAGAAACCAAAATTTTAAATTTGCAGAAAATCCTGACGTGATGGAATTTTTTAAATATTTTCCCCGAATTTAGCGCTATTAAATGGACCGCGTTAAACAGAAAGGAACCAAGCCACATCAGCTGTTGCCAAATTTAACGGGGACATTTTATTTTTTACGAGAGAACGTTAGTGCGGATTTCTTTAAACATTTTCAGGAATTTGCTTCGCATTGTAGAAAAAATCCACAGAAATTTGCACAAAAAACCGCACAACCGTTTTTATGTAAAAAATTAAATTGCCCAATTAAATTTGGCAACAGCTGATGTGGCTTGGTTCCTTTCTGTTTAACGCGGTCCAAATACATAAGCACCTATTAAGACATGCCATGCAACTCAACATGACCAAAAATACGTAGATCTGTGTTATCGATATTTCCCCGTTTGGGGCTACGGTCAAAAATCGATTAGAAAGGTTTTCGCTTCATCGATCCTTTCCATACGTTTAAATGGCACATTGATCGATAAACCGTAAAGCACGCCACGCCACTGTTTTACGTATATTTGCCATTTGTCTATATTTTAAAGGGGGCGGGGGAGAGGTTGTCGCGAAATGTACAATGATCAATGCCGAAACTACGTACGATTTCCGGCAAAGTGGAAGTGACTCATCGTGAGAACTACACCTGCTTACTCATACACGGCGAGCATCATCGATTCTGTTTCCGATTACGAAACTTCAAGCAAGCAGTGCCAGGTCGAATGCAAATCTTCCCAGTTTACCTGTCATCGGTTCGTAAGTCCTATTATTGTGCTTTGCTGTGACGATACTTGTTATGCTCACGGCTCATCACCGCTCATAGTACGCGGGCACTTGAAACTTACGGCAGCTATCTGTATCCGTCTCAGATGTCAATTCTCCTAAATATTGACATTTCGTTCGAGTCTGCTATGTAAAAAAGTGGTGCGGGAGAGCTGTAACTCCGTCAAGGAGGATACTGCCATGCTAAGGAAAATTGCCGTATGAGCCTTCAGACATTGCCAAATTTTCGTTGACGTATCATACATTTCGTTAAAATGATTTTCTTCTGATTTTTCAGCAAATTTTGTTCGTAATTTTATCAAAAATGTCTGAAAATGTCAAAGGAAAATATTCATAACTCTCTTCAAAAACTACTATTTTCTGCGAAGTGTTTTGGCAAATATGCATAAAATATGGCAAAATATGCACAAAATATGACAAAATATGCATTAATTTCGTAAAAAATTAATTTAAGATCAGGAGGGATTTGGAAACTCTCGAATGTTCATACAGGGATCTTCCTTAGCACGACAGAATGGGTCTAGCTGTTACACACAGAGACGATATTTTAGAGGCCTGCCGGCCCTTACTGTCTAACAGTGGCGAGGCGTGAATGATCGATTATCCATATTTCCCCATTTGAAGCTATGGTAATGAATCGATTATTATTGAGGTGGTGTTGGAACGTGAGGAGCATCCTGTTTATCAACCCTTTTCTACAGGTTTAAACAGCAGATCAATCGATGTATCGCAAAGCATGCCACGCCACTGCAATCTGAGCAATCGGGTGAGCCAAAAGTTGGATTGGACTAAATTTTGCAATTAGCAACTATAATACCTGGCTCGTTTCAGAAACAATGTATATTCTACTGGTTTCCCTGTGCATATATGTGTTTTTACGGAAGGGCCAGACATTTTTAGTCTCTAATGGCAAAGTGTAGTCTAATTCGTGGGTGAGCTTTATTTGAACGTATTTCTTTCAAACGGAAGTATGTGCATTATAACGTAAGCCCTATTATGCATAAATTCTTATTGGTTTCAGGGCTCATATTGTAAAGTACATAGCTCCGTTTGGCAGAAATACGTCCTTTTCTCGTTGAATGATGGTCAATGAGTAACTTGTTGAGCAAAGCATCGATGAAGTTCGCCTATTGATGATAGCCTTGATAAAAAGGAGCGGAAATTTTGAATCCTTGCAATGCAAATACGTGGTTTCGTACTTTGTCCATCGAATTGATACATCCACAAAAACTGACAATTTTGGAATGCGTAGAGCCACAATTCTGCCTTGCTAAGGAAGAATGCCGTGTGAGCCTTCAGACGTTGTCAACTTTCCTCCGATAAAAACCGAATTTACTGGGAAAATCGCGAATATTTTTTTCCAAAATTTTCAGACAATTTTGTACGCAATTAAATCTAGAATATCTAAAAATTTCGAGGAAAAATATGCATGAATGTAGTCAAAAATACATGTTTTATCAAGGGAAATTTGGAAACTCTACAATGTGCATACGGCGTTCTTCCTTAGCATGGCAGCAGCCTGATTGTTGAAATTTATGTCGGCACGACAAGAATCGAAAATCGATATATTACACGGGGCAGATAGGGCTATGTCTTGTCTTATCGTGCCGACATAGCCAGTTAAAGTTTCAACAATCCGGCTGCAGAATGGGATCCCTTATCTCGAGCCTGGGCCGTCAACACTCATCCCGAATGCGCCGCCGCTGCATCTGGCAACGTTGCATAGTGATACGGTTCATATTTAGATATTTGGGGAGTTGCGCTTTTGGGCGCCGTAAGTGTGCTCAGCGATAAGATTACGAAGAGGAAACGTCTCACTTGAATACCTGGCAAGGTGCGCCCATCCAACCGACTCATCCATCAGTTTCCGTTTCGAAACGCGGCCCGCGCAACCATCTCCCATTTTTTTCTGTCCGATTTTTCGTTTTTTCAAATTTTGAGTGGCCTCGAAAAATTTGCATCATTTCTATCGTGTTTTACTGCGTAACGTGGTGACCATCCATCCAATTTCGAAAATATCGGGATTCTGGGGTTCGATGCAGAAGTGACCGGAAGTAATTTGCATCGGCTTTATCGTGTACCGTGTGTTGTGTATTAAGTATCGTGTATCGTGTATCGTGTATCGTACACTGCGAAATACAGTGACCGCCCCCGCAACTTTGGATTTCAAAATCTAGTGACCTGGAAAAATTGCATCATCACTATCGTGTGTTATTTCACGAAGAATCGTGACCACTGATAAAAGTTCCGTGAAATACCCATCCATAGATTTGGCAACATTGCTCATCGCGACGACACTCTAAAAAATTGCAACCTAACCATATTTTACAATATTGTTCAAAAATTACTCAGTTTGAGTTATTTTCTTGAAGAGTGTACCATTCGTTGGCCCAATCGTTGATTCAATCTGCCTTTTCTCGTTTTTTGTCGTGGTGTTCAGTATAACCATCCTTAAATTTTGAAATACACAATATTTTAAAGTCTTTTTGAGAAGGAGGGCGTATTGAAACGGAAATAAAATAATTTCATTATTTAGTGAAGTGTGTGTTTTTTTTGTTCCCCGATTCGAGAAAATCAACCATAGCGGCTTCAAATTTTAATTAAATGTGATTAAAATCACCATCAACTATCCTTGTGGTGCTCTTCAACCTTACGGTCTCTGTGCAGTTTTTGACGGATCTATCACGTGGTTTTTAAATAAACCGGCTTTCCGCGTTAAAAGCTTATCTGTGCGGTTTATAGTTTCAAAGCTCAGCGAGGAATCATTTGAAGTGCAGCGGTTGTTTACGTCAGATTTGAAACACGCATACCTAGAAAAACTCGAGAAATATATACACATTTTAGTGCTTCTGAATTTCCAGTTCGCGGGATTCGGGCGGCAACGGGTGGCCTGGGAGCGGAGCTCAAAGAATTGATATTTAATTAAGTAAAAATTAAATTAAATTTTCGCCGAATTAACTTTGTGATCGGTTCGTTATGACGGGGCGTACGGCGAGTGTGGTGCGGGTGGCCGCCGACAAACTCGAGCGCAACATCAATATCATCAAATACTCGCTTTTCTGCTTCAACGTAATCGCATGGGTAAGTCTAACAACTATTTTTTGAACCGAGTTTAACAGAACTACCGGGCTAAGCAAGAACGCCGTAAATCCATCAAGATTTACGCTCATTTTTAAAACGAGGGTAAAAAAGTCGCTTGGATCTACACTGGAAAAAAAAACACATTAGATCTAGAGTCCAGACTCTTGAAAACATTGACAAGAAAAACTACTCTTGATTCAATCAGATTTTTGCTTAGATCAAAAGGAAATCCGCTCAAATTAAGAGGCTTGGTTCTTGATGTAAGCAAAAATCTGATTGAATTAAGAGTATTTTTTCTTTTCGATGTTTTTAAGAGTCTGGACTCTAGATCCAATGTGTTTTTTTTCCAGTGTAGAGTCCGGACTCTTAAAAACATTGACAAGAAAAGGTACTCTTGATTCAATCGGACTCTTTGCTTGAATCAAAAGGAAATCCGCCTAAATCAAGAGGCTCGGCTCTTCGATTCAAGGAAAAATCCGATTGAATCAAGAGTATTTTTCTTGTCAATGTTATTTAGAGTCTGGACTCTAGATCCAAGCGACTTTTTTCCAGTGTGAAACTTAACACTTTATAAAATAAAAACTGTTTTACCCAAAGCATCTCAAATTTTCAGGATAAGTTCGTGATAGTATTTGCGAAAGAATTCTGTAAAAAGATTGTCCCAAGGTACACAAATTTTTCTGCCGTGATACATTGTTTCCAAAAAATGTAAAATGGCGTTTACGGCTTTTTTGCGTTGCATGGCAGCATGGCAGAGGAAGGAACCAAGCCACATCAGCTATTGCCAGATTTAACTGGTCATTTTATTTTCTTACGAGAAAACTTTTTTGCGGAATCCTTTGAAAATGTTAAGTTTTTTGCTTCGTGCTATGGAGAAAATTCATTGAAATTTGCACAAAAATCCGCACAACCGTTTTAATTTATAAAATTAAATTGCTAAGTTAAATTTGGCAATGGCTGATTTGGCTTGTTTCCTTTTTGCTTAACGCGGTCCATTTTTGTGGAGGAAAACCAGGCATTGTATTTTTGTTCTTTCTTTTTTTGCTAGCTTATTGACTTTTGTTCCGTTCGGAATCCAGCGCCTTCAAGATCGTAAGAATACTTCAAACGCTACACCTTTTGCAAATTGCCTATACTGCGCCTGCTAGAGTGTACACCGTTTTTTAGGTGTACAGCCTCAGCCACCTATAGATAAGAGTAGCTTTATCGTCCACGGACATCAGGGCGATAGGGACATCCATACTTCAAGCTTTTCAAATTTTCAGGAATCAAATGGCGTTGACGGCTTTCTTGCATTACACGGCAGAGGAAGGAACCAAGCCACATCAGCTATTGCCAGATTTAACTGGTCATTTTAATTTCTTACTAGAAAACTTTTGTGCGGATTCCTTTGAAAATGTTAAGTTTTTTGCTTCGAGCTATGGAGAAAATTCATTGAAATTTGCACAAAAATCCGCACAACTGTTTTCATTTTTAAAATTGAATTGCCCGATTAAATTTGGCAATGGCTGATTTGGCTTGTTTCCTTTTTGCTTAACGCGGTCCATTTTTGTGGAGGAAAACCAGGCATTGTTTTTTTGTTCTTTCTTTCTTTGCTAGCTTATTGACTTTTGTACCGTTCGGAATCTAGCGCCTTTAAGATCGTAAGAATACTTCAAACGCTACACCTTTTTACAGTAACGTGCCGATATGCAAATTGCCTATACTGCGCCTGCTAGAGAGTACACCGTTTTTTGAGGTTTACAGCCACAGCCACCTATAGATAAGAGTAGCTTCATCGTCCACGGACATCAGGGCGATAGGAACATCCATACTTCAAGCTTTTCAAATTTTCAGGAATCAAATGGCGTTGACGGCTTTCTTGCATTACACGGCAGAGGAAGGAACCAAGCCACATCAGGTATTGCCAGATTTAACTGGTCGTTTTAATTTCTTACTGGAAAACTTTTACGCGGATTCCTTTGAAAATGTTAAGTTTTTTGCTTCGTGCTATGGAGAAAATTCATTGAAATTTGCCCAAAAATCCGTACAACCGTTTTCATTTTTAAAATTGAATTGCCCAATTAAATTTGGAAATAGCTAATGCGGCTTGGTTCCTTTCTCTTTAGCGCAGTACTTTTGAGAATGTTTATTCCTTCATTTTTCATTGACTGGAATATGAAAATCATGGTTTGAACGCATTTGAAGTGATCCGTCACGGTTTCTGTTGTGGCCAAACTGGTATGTGATATATCGCATATCGACGGTGCAAGTCGGCAATCACATAACTCGTTTGCGGTGTCTGAAAATCTCCGCAGCTATGTTATTTTTTTAAATGAGAACAGATGGACATGATTCCTTGAAGTTTTTGCAAAATTTTCCTCGCACATAGAAGAAAAATCACGGAAGTTTTAAAGAATTTCCGTTGAGTAGTTTTCCGTTTAAAAAATAAAGTATGACAGGAAGTCTGCGACGTCGCAAACCGAGTTATGTGATTGCCGACTTTCACCGTCGATATGGATTATGGCAAAAATCTCGGCAGAGTTTGAATTTTTAGCAAAAAAGGACAAGCCCCTCAGCATGGGCCTAAAATACCATTCTAAGCCAAAACAATAAATTGACAGAATTCAGAGACATGAAAGCGGAATACTATTTGGAAAAAAAACTCATATTCTATGCAAAAATCGACACATGTATCGAATTCGAGGTATTTTCTTCTAAACATGATTCTGATTTCATTTCCCTGAATATGCCATTTTTTTGGTTTAGCATTGTTTAGGCTCATGAGCAGGGTATATTTTTCTTTTCTTGGCTCAAAATTCAAAAGTGACTAACTTTGATTGAACATGACATCATGTGTGTTGAATTAGGCTCTTTTTAACGAGATATTCTGAAGCAGACCATTAGCGTCAGTTTTGTTTTGCAACCATCGCCCTGCAGTAACGACAACTTCCTGACCAACCCAAGACTTCGTACTATGGATGAACGCCATATATGAGCATTCGAATGTTGTCAAATTACGCGTAGTAAAATATTTATTTTAAAAAGTGAAGATTTTTTGAGATAAGAAAAGTTTTATCCACGTCAAGAGTTGAGAAATCTCCGGTTATGAAACCTTTAGTTCTGTTAAAAATATTTTACACAGTTCTGAATTTTTTTTATTAGTCTTAGACCAAACCATTCCCGTGTTCTTTTCTTCCATTCCCATTTGCATTTCTTTTTTTTTACGTTTTACACCAAATACCTTGTTGTAGAAGCACTGTGGTTTGCACGCGGCTTTTAAGATTGGTTGTTTGAACTTTTTTGTTTTGTTTTTGTTTCTTGATTTATCCTTACCTATTCCTTTCCTTTCCTTCCAATGAGAGAGCAATGCCATCATAGATCATCATCTTGATCTGCCATCGTGTATGACGCCATCGCAATCATTGAAAACATGGACACATAATTTCAAAAAAGTAGTTTTCCAGCTGCTTGTTAAAATCGACAGACAAAGCTATAGACAAAGAGGACAAAAATGATATGTAGAGATCATTTTGGTGTAAGTGGGTGGTTGCAATGGACAAAGTGAGTAGTTAATAGACACACCAACGGCAACCCAAGAGAGACCCTACAGTTAATCCATCATTTTCCCTCTCAGTCTTTAAGCTTCATCCATTTCAACCGATAGGATCGCTTCTTACTCCTTCTGTCTTCTTTGTGTATCACTTTTTCTATCGATTTCGACAATCAATCCATGGAACCTCTCTATGCTGATAGACTTTCCTTGCTAACTGGAAAAAAAAAAAANAAAAAAAAAAAAAAAAAAAAAAAAAAAAAAAAAAAAAAAAAAAAAAAATGGATCTAGAGTCCAGACTCTTAAAAACACACTGCCAGCGCAAAACGTGCACTGGCGCCTACAAACCTAAGGGGATACTTCACGTATTGCGCAATGCTTGCAGTATCCCGTTAGGTTTGTAGGCGCCATCGCGCGTTTCGTGCTGGCCGCAGCGAGTCGCGGCGCCTCAAGCAACTATTTCACATCAGAAGTGTTGCACAGTATCATACGAAATTGAAGGCGCTCCTACATATTGATGATGACAGACATCCTTTAAGAGTACGGACCTTCCCTCGCAACATAAATCAAGATACAACGGCAGATAAAGAGAGGACTGGAAAAAAAAACACGTTCGATCTAGAGTCCAGACTCTTAAAAACATCGACAAGAAAAAGTACTCTTGATTCAATCAGATTTAAGCTTAAATCAAGAACGAAGCCTCTTAATTTAAGCGGATTTCGTTTTGATTCGAGCAAAAATTCGATTGAATCAAGAGTATTTTTTCTTGTCAATGTTTTCAAGAGTCTGGACTCTAGATCCAATGTGTTTTTTTTCCAGTGTTGTGAATGCGCTCGAAATGCCCGAGACATACATTGTCAACCAATAGGTCTCTCCATACTCACTATGTCTTCTTTATCGATTGCTATGTCGATCAATTTCAACCAATCAGCCCGCCGAACCATTGTATTTATTGAAAGCAATTCGGCAACCTTCGAAGACTCATACGGTTTTCTTCCTGACCAACACCCAAGACCCGAGTCCCGCGGTGGATTTTATGAGGTCCGTCATTTTCTTCCTGTCAGCCAAGAAAGTGGAGCCTCGTTTGAGAGCTGCTAATTAGCGATGCAGTAATGCCCGGCGCATGACGGCGCGACACGTAGCTTACAAGCTCCGAGGCGCCACGGCAACTCCTGTTGGTCCATGAACACGGCCACCGACTGCCGCCGTTCGATGACCACCTGGACACTGGGTGTAATGGTCCGCAGAGAGGGATTCTGTCCGCTGGTTGCGACGGGACACAAGCAGGCGGTCTCCAACTTGATGAAAATCTTACTTCATGGGCTTCCGAACTTAAAAAACTATGACAAAACGTATTCTGGTCTATTTTGGGGTGTCCTTGGAAAATGACATTCATACGGGTCGTTTTAGCACTGAAAAAAATACGCCGGTCGTGGGTGCCGCAATTACGGGCTATATAGACATACCGTCCGTTCCGGGCTCAAAGGCCGAAAATTCCGGCTGCTGGAGGCGTAGCTTCGATTGCTCCGAGTTCAGAGGCCGAAGCTACGGCTCCAGCAGCCGGAATTTTCGGCCTTTGAGCCCGGAACGGACGGTATGTCTATATAGCCCGTAATTGCGGCTCCCACAGCCGGAGTTTTTTTTTCTCAGTGAAGCGAAAGGTTCAAACGTTGTATTTTCTGTCATATTTGAAGGGCTTGGAGAACAAGGCGCATAAGTGCAGCTCTCGCTGTTTCGAGAAATACGTGTTTGAAATTAGAAAATATGGGCATCCTTATGACGGAAAGATGTTCAAACTGACTTTTTGGTGCTTAAAAATTGGAATTTGGGAGCGAATTTTTCACAGAATATTCATCGAGACTAGTATTATTTGAAATCATTAATATCTCAATTTTTTCAAAAACTGCAGTTGTGCGTCTTATCCTCCACCAAGCCTCTCATGTATTAATTTTTTTTCTATCGAGGGTCTACTGGCAGGGTTGGTCCAACATTTTTATAAACCGAAGAACCTCGTAGAGTTCAATACTAGCTGATACAAGCAGCGAGGTATTTTCAATATTTACATTGGTTTCAGCAGGATTTTGGTGCGAAAATTCGGGCTTTTCGTCATTTCGGCGATGGAGTTCACTTTCTTTTTCACCATTATCTAGTTGAATTCATGCATTAAAAATTATTTTTTCCTCAAATCCACTGCACAGCCATGAATCGCGATCATTTCAGTACCATCAGACATTTGAAATCGGGATTTGGATAGAAGGACGTCGTGATCGTCGAAATAATACACATATCTTTGGCCGTCACTTCAGCGTCGTACCTATCCATTTACCTCCTGATTTCCAATGTCTGCTGGTTCTGAAATGATCATGATTCATCTTTGTGTATAGTGCCTTTGAGGCAAAAATAGTTTTAATGCACGAAATTAACCAGAAAATGGTGAAGTAAAAAGCGAAATCTCCCCTTTGTACCCCTTCCGTGTACAGCACCACAGTAGGGTAACATAATACTATACAACATAACTCAATCTGAAACGCGCTTTCCAGACTTTTGAAGATTCATTTAATAATTCCGATAAAGATTAACAAATTTAAAATTTTGTGAAATTTATCCAAGCCTTTTGAAATTTCACTCTCCATCTCTAGTCAGGCGGTACTGCTCTTTTTAGCCCCCAATATTCCAAAGTGATTTCACAACACTGCCAATCATACAAACGCCACTTAGAGTAAACCTTTTAGCTTAAAGTGGAAGTCCAAACCCGGAGGTCGAAACTACTCAAAAGTCAAAAGGCGGGCGAAATAAAATGCACATACGACGTGGCACTCATGTTGCGTAATCCATGGCCGGAGGTCCCGCGTGGCCAGCGCCGCAATTTACACCCTCTATAATCAACAAAGTTACAAGTTTTTTCTGTGCTTTCGCGCGGGCGCCGTCATTATCGTGTCTCAAAACATGCGCCACGTGCCCGGAGTGAAAATGCACGTATTTCTATCGAACGAAACTAAGTGCATTAAGACATGAGCCTTGAGACCCGTAAGAATACATGCATAATGGGGCTCATGTCTTAATGCTTATAGCTCCGTTTGATAGAAATACGTCCAAATGCAAGCCGAGTTCCTCGTCGGCGATCGCCGCCGGGACGACGAAATTCAAGTTGATCGAGGGCTCGCCCAGGCAGAGGAAGTGATCGACTTCTGTAAAACATGATTCCTCCTCCGTAATCGCCCATTTGCCATTGTGACTTACTAGGAACCGCGGGATATTTTCATTGCAAGCCGATTTCGAAGTGAACACATGAAAATTATACTCCTATGATTCTAATAACATCGATCTTGTTTAAAATACGTGATGCAACCAATTAGTACTAGCGACAAATGAGGCACTAGATGCTGAAAAGGCATTTCTTGATTGCGGTTTCTCGGAATAGATGTTGCTATTTAATCCCTTAGAGAAAAATTTAAACGATGAGTTTTCCACAATGCTTTCAATAGAAAATCTTTGAATCATGAGGAATATTCCGTAAAATTTTTAGCGAAATGAATGCGCCCACTTTGAATAATAGCACCAAACACAGTGCGGCCAGCATGGAACGCATATTAGCGCCTACAAGACTGTGAGAATACTTCACGTATTGCACCAAACACAGTACGGTCGGCTCGAAACGCATATATAACCTACACTGCCCTGCTAAGTAAAAACACCGTATGAGCAGTCGAATATTGTCAAATTGTTTCCTAGAAAATGTTTCGTCTTGAGTACAACTATGAATTTTTTCCCTTAAAATTTTCAGGCTTTTCAGATCAAATTACGAAGGAGATCCTTTAAAAAATCGGAAGAGAATTTCGAGGTCTGTTAGATTAGGAACCGGATTTTGGTGATGACTAGCCCATTGTGCGTTAGGATTAGATTTCCTTGGACTTTCCTAATAGCTGATATCATACTGAAGAACGCTAGATTCTCAGATTTTGTTTATTTTGATCAATGTTCATTCTGTGTCACCTTTAATACACGCAAGTCAGGTGCGTTCTACGATTTTCATCATACGATCACTGATGGAGCAAAGATTTAACATAAAATTTTGTTTTAAACTCGGTATACCTTGCAATACAAACAACCCTCTGCTCCGCCGTGCTCAGAAATATCGCTGTAGGAACATTAAAGAGTTGCTACATTTCTCCGGATACAACGTGTATTTTTTAGGAAAGTTAAGCTTATTTTTCCTTGAATTTTCAGGTATTTAAGATTAAATTGCGGACGAAATTGTTCAAAAAATTTGAAGTTAAATAAAATAGTTTTTTATTGAAGATAATATGGCAACGTCTGAGAGCTCATACGGCGTTCTTCCTTAGCACGGCAGTTCGGTTGGCAGCAATGCAAGAAAACTAAAACGCATATCAGATGTGACTAAACCCTGCAATACAAACAACCCTCCGCCGATCGGTGGCGAGGCGTGAATGATCGATTTTCGATATTTCCCCATTTGAGGCTGTGGTAAATAATCGATTACCAAGCTGTTCGTTGCGAACACCCTGTCTATCGATACTTTCCCATAAGTTTAAACGGCAGATCAGTCGATATATCGCAATGCACGCCACGCCACTGTTTATGGGATGTGGCAGCCCTGCCTGTTTCACTGATGAAAAGAAACGACTTGAGGTTAATTTATATTCTTCCGGAGCGTTAAGCCGGGGGAACGTGGGAGCCATACGGAATGCGCTTCGGTTTTCAGTTTTCAGTCTTCGGTCTTCACTTGTTTCGCCGTTGAAATTGATTAAGCTTTTGCGGTCATCAAAGCTGCACTCGAGGATTAATGTTCCGAGTCGTAGTGCGACATTTACATTTTATCGGGGAGCCCGACAAAAGAAGGAAGTGAAAATAAATAGGTTTGCCGCGAGATAATCCGCGGAACTAAAAACGTTCCATAAAGACGGACAGGGATAAAAGCTGCATTACAAGCCTTTGCTAAACGTGCTTGGTGTACCGAATTTGAATCGATTTTTCGCATAAAGCTGTATGTTCGCAATGTCGTTGCGATGTACACTAAAAAAATAGTATCACGATCTCAACTATACTTCTAGCCGATTTTGGCGCCAACCATAAGAGTAGTTACACTATCTAGAAGTGTGAAGGCACCAGCCAGCGGTATAGTTCATCACACTTGAATCGGTGAGTTCGAAAACACACCAACTCGGGAAAAAAAATTGTTCAGGAAACACCGAAAACTGCGCAGCGGGCGAATAATTTAGTTTAAGAAAAATCTTGTTGGTGCCAAAGAACAAGTACTCAGAGACTTTGTAAAGCACAAAAGATACACCAAGAACACCATCGATACACCATGTTTGATGACAAAGAATTAAGCGTTTAAAAATTTCCGAGTTGGTGGGTTTTCGTTCTCACCGACTTTCAGATACTGATTTTTCATGGTCTGCCCTGAAAAATGTATATTTTTCGACCTGAATAACGCTTGAATATTTATTTAACTTGTTGGCACAAGGTATACTGAACCGAAAAAAGAAAACTGCAAAATCGGATAGTCACCCGTTTCCCTTGAAATGGCCAAAAATTGGTATTTTCAAAGAAATACTTCGATTTTTCCCTTCTCCCGTCGCTGTTTCGAGCACTTCCGATCGCAATTTCGAAACTTCCTTTTGCGTGCAGATGCTTCTATCCATAAGTGTTACGAAACCGTAAGAAAGTGAAAATCGAAAAAATTATACTGAATAATAATCGAAAAGCTTATACTGAGAAAAAATGAAAATGTATATGACAAAAAAGCAGTCTACATATGCCTTTAAGCGTAAGGCAACTATTCGATCACCAGTGCATGGCACAGTATCACTTGGAATTGAAGGCGAACTTAACGCATCAACTCATCAGCGGGCCGCTTATTGAAATTGATCGACAAAACTATAGACACGATTTTAAGTCCACACGTACCATAAACTCACCCCCTGCAAACCGTTTTCGGGTACATTTTTGGTCGCATTTTCTCCCGCTTCAAGACCGCTGTGTCAGGGTGCATCACAGTCTTTCTTCACGATCATTGTGCGACGGCTCAAGTCGGACGGGCCGTGTGTCAAGCTGCGAGCGGCGACCAAAGTTCTAAAGGAAGGAATTCAAAAGCTCCCCGAACAGCTGGCGGGAAAAAAGTCACTCGACTCCAGCTCGCATTGGGTCCGACATCGTTTAACCGCGGCTCTTTCAAAGGCACTCACCGGCGACAGACGTACTTTCCAACAAGTTTTCTTTTTCAACATTTAATTTCATACGCGTCACCGGGCGCTTACTCTCGTTCCTTCCACCATGCTAAGCTAAAACGTCGCATAAACATTTGTGCGTTGCCACATTTTCTG
Organism: Bemisia tabaci; assembly: GCF_001854935.1. Lineage (NCBI taxonomy): Eukaryota > Metazoa > Arthropoda > Insecta > Hemiptera > Aleyrodidae > Bemisia > Bemisia tabaci. Next base: position 5,164,828 of record NW_017547114.1, read on the forward strand.
AAACACCTTGTATACATTGAGAAAAATCAAAGAGTTTTTTTGTTTTTTTGTTGAAGGAATTTTATTTAAATATAACGTAACTACTACAAGTATTCCCATGTATCTATCTACATGATTTCAAATTAAAACTAAAAAAATTGCATTAAATTTACAGGGTAACGTTAAATAATACGATGATTATCTAAAAAAAAAACAGGAATTGTATAATTCTCTGCCTTCTTTTTTAGAAGGATAAAAGAGTTAGCTCATTCATTTGAACCACAAAAACCCTTAAAAACTTAATACAAATTGATTGCGGGTTGAATTTTTCCAACGCTCGTTAGAGTCCAGTATAAAATTGAAAATCTCAAAATAGAGTGAAAATGCTCATTTCAGCACAATTTTTCCTCGTAAAGAGATACTGGAAAAAAAGTCTCCTGGACCCAGAGTCCAAACTCTTTAAGAATCGACAAGAGACATTCTCTTGATTCACGCGGATTTTTGCTTAGAGCGAGAGCCCAGCCTCATAATTTAAGAAGATTTCCTTTGCTTTCAGCAAAAATCCGCTTGAATCAAAATATTTTTTCTTGTTGCATTTTTTAAGAGTCTGAAGTCTGGATCCAAGAGACTATTTTTTCCAGTATATGTTGACTGGTGCTTCATTAGTTACGACCATTCATTGGTTCAATCGACAGTTGGTTTGACCATTCATTAAAATGGGTCATGGTTTAGTTTTAACAAAGTAAAAAAAATGGTCATCTTCCATCATTTTTGGGCAAGTTGAAATTGTTTTGAGTTCTTGATAACGTTCTGGCTAAATTTATCTCGTTTTCAATTAAACTTAATCAAATTGAATGACTTTTAATTTGATATCTTAAGTAAGTGCATTTAATTTTGGTTCGTTTTGACATTTTTAGAGAATTTTGCTTACGCGTTTTGCTTACGTACTGCGATTGATATCTTTAGTGTTTTCAAAACATCTGATTTTGTGTTTCCTAAAAAAGTTTTTCAAGCGATTTAGTTTCGTTTTGTACTATCAAAGAACATACAATCTGGCTCTACAATATAAAATCATATACTCGTGGGGCTCGGGAAGCCGGACCGCTAGGTGGTCAGGGGGTGTGCGACCTCCCCAGTTGAATTTCAAGGCGAAACTTTCGGACATAAGAAATATCATAAGAAGAATTTGGCATCTTTTAAGTACTCGTGAGTCGTTCTCGCGCAGGACGGTAGAGATTTTCGAATTCGCCAAACCGGCGGCACCCAACTTTCGCTTCCCGCTCTTTTGAAAGCTGCGTGACTTCAATTTGCATTTTTCCTGCTTTAAATAATCGAGGCAGCACGTGGCGCACACTCGGGAGCCAAGAAATTAGGTTTTCGACTCCTCGAGCTTAAAGTTATCCGTGAAATTTAATTACCGGGCAAATTGATATAGCAGCGGGGAATTCTTCATGAAGTCTCAAGAATGGAGCGCGGCTCAAACAAACTCAAAATTATGCAACGGGATTCATTAGCTTTGAAGAGCTTTTTGAAAGAGCCCCTCGCGACCTGGCATAAATGAAAAATTCCCTGCCTTTCCAAAACTTCCGCACATTTTTACCCGCCGTCGAATTAATTACTCGGTGATTTACCGAGCAGTTCCAATCTTAACGTCATTGACTCGTTCTGCCATGCTGAGGGAATAACGGAATCTAATGTCGTGTTAGATTTCAAACGTTGCAAAATTTCTCCAGATGAAATACTTGAGGAGTTCTTTGGAACAAGGGCGTATAAGACTTGCAACGCTGCTAAGATTGTGTAACATAAAGCACTATTTTTTAAAACTTTATCGGCACTATGAACACATGACTTGATGCAAATTGAATTTTTTTAAAAATTGAATTGTATTATAAACGAATTACTTTTCTTTTCTTCACGCCGAACTTTTAATTTCCGTACCCGATTCAGTCACCTGAAGATGGACGGTCCGCCGGAAATCTCTATCGAGTAAAAAATAAAAGTAAGTCATTTATAATCGGTATTGGAATAAATTTCAATTTGCACTAAGTCATGTGTAACATTGTGTAACTTAGTGTATCGTTTCTAGTTGCATAGCTTGAAACCCATGCTAGGATTTTTTTCTTAAAAAAATCTTATAATTTTGATTTATTTTTCTGTGAAAATTATTAGCATATAAGTGTAACTTGGTTCACTGCAAATTGTATACAAAGTCGCACAATCTTAGCAACATTGCAAGTCTTATACGCCCTTGTTTCAAAGAACTCCTCATTAATTCTTGAGGTAAATTGTAATATTTTTCCTCAATATGTATTGTAACCATTGAAATTACTTCGAAAGAAAAGTCTCTCCACGACCATGAAAACTTAATATAATGAAACGAGAAGGAAATATGATAAATGTTATTGTCACTTTCAAGCAATATTCCATCTGAAACTGAATTATAAAAAAGAAAAAAGGTACCTAAAATTATTTTTTGTCTACTGACATTGGTGCATTCAAATACCCGACTGCGCACAGTATACTGAAGTGCATTGAATACCCGAGTTACATGCACATTTTGATATAGTTCAGGTGTATGATTCGCCTTCCTATGTCAGCATATGCAAACCGGACATGCGGGATGCATTTCTTGCGAGTTCGTGTTTTTGAAGGCGAAACCAGTTCCTCTAATGAACAAAGAGAGGACTTTCAGAGAACAGCTTGCCTTTAGATATTCTTTACTTTTGTATCTGAAAAATCGATGAAGTTGGCAAAATTGATGACGTTGATGAAGATGAGGTAGAACATCGCAAGTGTTTGCACCGCTTACCTGAAAGATCTCCAGTGTGATAGTAGCTAAAATTTGGAAAGATAATGAAAATAACCTTAATAATTTCGTTGTACCGTTTTGTTGTTACAATGAAAAATTCAAAAAAGGAAATTATGGAGTATGTTGAATTCGTCAATATTTTTGTATCAGGCGTAATTTACATCCACAAATGACTAATAATAGAAATATTAATGTTCTAGAGAATAAAAAGTACGTCCACATTTTCTGACAAATCGATGTATGTATCTAAAAACATTAATAATCAACGAATATCATGAATCCAAGACTGGAGGCGATATAATCGGAATTTTTAGCCTGTACCGTTGATTATCATGTTGATGCCAATGATAAAAAATGCCCTTTTAACTCAAAAAAGGAGACGGAAAAGTGAATACCATGGTCAAATTTTCACTAAAATTCTTAAAACATATTTACGAACGAAATAATTTAAATCTACTTCTTTTTCAAAAAACGTCACTCAACTCTTTGCTATACTTCTCAATTAATTAAAAGTTACAAAGAATCCAATTCGTTAGTAATTAAATCAAAGCCCATCACAAAGGAGGATATCTCGCAGCGTTGTCCTCGTTTGCTCATTTCAGCATGCATTTCTCCATCTTTCAATTCAACCGTGCTAAAGAGGAACTCCGTCAGCGTATTCGGGCGTTGCCAAATTTCCTCGACTCAGGTACCGATTTTTATAACAGTCGGTGAACAACTTTCCTCGAACCCCGCACAGAATATTATTTATGATTTTATCTTATCTTCCTGAAAATTTCAAGGATAAATAACCGTAATTTCCCAGAAGATAAATTGATCTATTTGACGAAATTTAGCAACATTGAAATGCTCATACGACGTTTTTCCCCGGCACGGCGAGGAAGTTATGAAGGATGCTTTTAATAGTCAAGGCTACTGCATAAATTAGTAACCGTTGCGCTGCTCTGGTGAAAAGCCATCTCCGGGAAATTGCTCCGTTTTTCCTAAGCTTTCGCTAATGGGAAAGGGAAGGGAACGTTTTTCCTCTTAATTATTTTCAAACGGTTCAATGATTCCGAACGGTATTTATCTACTTTGCATCCGAGTTTCAATACTCTCTGATATCGCAGTCTCATTACCTCTGACGTCAATTCGGAGAGGCCCTCAAAGGAGCTGAGCCTTCCGTCGGGCTGAGGAAATCATTGAAAAGCTCCGGGTTCTTCGAGTTGTTCAAGCCAGAGACGTGCACGGAGTTGGTAGCGTGCCGTGGTAGCCAGGAGAGCAGTAAGTGTCGAATTTTTGAAATGGAGTTTCCTTCAAAATCCATCTCAATGGATCACTAGACTAGTTACGAATTCCAGCATTCTAATACATGTTTCTTCAGCAAAATTTCACGTAAAACACGATGCACACAACGAAAATTACCGAAATCAACTCCTTCCGAAGATATTTAATGATTCTTGGTGCGTGAATTCAAACCACCCGCTCATGAAAACTCTATGCTCTACGTGATTCACATCACGCGCTAAATTTTATCGTGAACGTGTCTGCGATAAAAAAATCTGGCAACCTCAATCTTGACCTTTGGCTCAGCTGTAGCAAATTACTTATAGTTTGAATAACACATGATGGGAAATGAACATTGCTCGATTGAGAAGCATGCTGCAACCATTGTAGTGCGCTATTTGACTCACGTAGAGCTTTGAGTTTCTTTTGAGCGGGCAGTTCAAATTCTTCGCAACCAATGTGAAATAAAACCGATAGTATCTTCGTTAGGAGTTGGTATTTTAGCGGTTTTCGTTGCGCGAATTGTGTTCTACGTGAAATTCTGGTTAAGAAACATTTATCAGAATGCTTGAATTCTTACCTTGTCTAGTGGTTCATTCTATGAAAACGAGACATACACCGGGAAAAAACACATTCGATCTAGAGTCCAGACTCTTGAAAACATTGACAAGAAAAAATAATCTTGATTCAATCGGATTTCTGCTTGAATCAAAACGAAATCCGCTTAAATTAAGAGGCTTCGTTCTTGATTTAAGCTAGATTCTGATTTAATCAAGAACACTTTTTCTTGTCGATGTTTTTAAGAGTTCGGACTCTAGACCTAACATGGTTTTTTTTCCAGTCCTCTCTTTATCTGCCGTTGTATCTTGATTTATGTTGCGAGGGAAGCTCCGCACTCTTAAACGATGCCTATCATCATCAATATGTAGGAGCGCCTTCGATTTCGTATGATACTGTGCAACACCTCTGATGTGAAATAGTTGCTTGAGGCGCCGTGGCTCGCTGCGGCCAGCAGGAAACGCGCGATGGCGCCTACAAACCTAAGGGGATACTGCAAGCATTGCGCGATGCGTGAAGTATCCCCTTAGGTTCGTAGGCGTCATCGCGAGTTTTGCGCTGGCAGTATATTTTTAAGAGTCTGGACTCTAGATCCAATGTGTTTTTTTTCCAGTGTATGAAAGAGTCGTAAGTGCGCAAAAAAGACATAGCTTCAAACAAAACAGCAGTGAGTGACATTATTATTGACATAATAAATAATACCCTTTTTACTCGTAATTGAAAGAAAATTAGTCGATTTTTAATCATCCAAACGACTTCTAGGAGTGTTTCGGATGATTAGTGGCAATTTGACAAAACGAAGGCTTCATCGAATAAAATTTTCCGATCAGACGTTTCTGAGACCGTTTCCTCAAAAATTTATCTTCGCACTTACTACTCTCTTCGCTATCGTGCGGAAGTAGGGGTATCTTATTATCGCCCGATGTTCCGGAGTGTAAGTGAACCTAGTCCGGCAAGCTCGGGGTTTTCAGACTAAGAACTTGTTGTAAAGTCGTCGCTCCTGTAACATATGGGCGTACCTCAAATTTCCACGCGTGAGGCCTGGTCACCGTACAACTCTACTCTTTTGGCGGCTCACGGAAAAACGGAGGTACTGCCATGACCAAGGAAAAACGTCATATGAACATTCGAATGTTGTCAAGATCACTCTAAAAATTCTCAACACTGGAAAAAAAACACATCGGATCTAAAGTCCAGACTCTTGAAAACACTGACAAGAAAAAATACTCTTGATTCAATCAGATTTAAGCTTAAATCGAAAGGAAATCCGTTCAAATTAAGAGGCTTGGTTCTTGATTTAAGCAAAAATCCGATTGAATCAAGAGTATTTTTTCTTGTCAATGTTTTTAAGAGTCTGGACTCTAGATCCAATGTGTTTTTTTTCCAGTGAATTTTGAGGAAAGCACTGAATATTTTGCATTGAAATTTTCGGACACCAGAGATAATATTGCAAAAAAAATTATCTGAAAATTTGACAGAAAAATACTTACAAATTTTCATGAGAATTCGTTTTTCGTCAAAGAAGTTTGGCAACGTCTGAAGGCTCTTACGGCGTTTTGCCTTAGCACTCGAGTACAGAAGAGCAAAAATTGCAGGATGTAAAAATAGTGTCATACCCACATGCAACTGCTAGAAAAAATACACATGTACAACAACTTTTTACCCCTAAGATAACGAAGAAGAAAGGAGAAAAAGAGGGGGAAGGTCAGTTGTAAATTATTGTTAAAATTGTTTTGCCCTTGTGCAGCATTGCCAAGTTTCAGACTTTAGAATCATGAATATCACGGATATAATAAAGTATCATGGTTGGGACTTCCACCAGAAATGTACATACAAGAAATGTAAAGTTTCGGAGTTTTTTTCAGGGCTGATGTTTTTATCAATGACATGACGTGCTTTGCAATATATCAATCGATCAGCCATTTAAACCCATGGAAAAGGATCGATAAACAGGACGCAACGAACACCTTGATAACCGATTCTTTACCATAGCTTTAAATGGGGAAATATTGATCATTCTTGCCTCCCCACTGATTTCCACCCGTAGTGTAAATAGACTGCTGTCTCATTCGAACCTTTGGTCTTCCCACTTTAGATCAGACACATGAGAATAAAGATAAAGGGACAGGGTTAAAATGAGAAGGGTTGACTCGGTACAATAGAAAGCTCGAAAAGTTAGAGTGAGGAAGGTCTTCCGAAGGATCGCTGAAGTCGTAGTCCCTCTGACGCGAGGGCTTATCTCTATTTTCATGAGCTCCGAAAATCATGGATTCATACGTGGAACACGGCTCATGTGGAAGTTGAGATTCGCGCTTACGTCAGAGGATCGACGAATTGTGAGGGAGGAGGGTGTATTTCCCTGAGTGATACTAGCAGCCCCACAGCGTGTCATAAAGCAAATAGATAGCGATTTCTGCGACGAAGTACAGTTCTTCCGGGCGTGCGTGAGGTTGGCACGTTGTTGAGAAATGTTGTTACGAACATTATTATTGGAGAGAAAACGTCTCTAAGAAAAAATTGCAAAAAAAAAAAAAAAAAAAAAAAAAAAAAAAAAAAAAAAAGTGGAAAAAATAATACCCTATTGATTAATCTTTTTAGCTTGGGGGAATATGCCACTATCACCCGGCCGAAACTCACTCAATGTCGGGATGGTAGTGCGAAACGGGTGGAAGTCAGGAGTGGTTAAATTGTCATATTTTCGAGAGGATTCGCCTTTTTTCTCTCGGTTACCCAAAAGAAAAAAATAAATAAATAAAAAATAAAAATAAAAAAATGGACTGCCTGAGACCAATGAGATAATAAATATTGATTATTGTAAAAAGTAATGATTTGGGCCTTTATCAGTAGACGTTAATTTTCAGGTCCAACTCGATATAATCGTTGGTTTCGGTTGGTTCAATTATATTAGATTCATATGATAGCATGATTTCTTTCAAGAAGGTTGGAATCTAGCTTGGCAAAAGAGAAACATGTAAAAAAATGAGTTACACGCAAAAAATCAGGATATTTCGAGTCGTCATGATTTAAATTCAACTGCAAAGTACGAGAAAGAAAGTCAATAAAGACCTTTCAGCTTGTAATTTAAGTATCATTGAATATATATCTAATAAAATTATTTCTATAATATTCGTATTCACTAAAATTATAAGTATTCTTGGCATTCTATAATCTAAGGTTCCTTGTGAAGAGTCAGTTTACGACGAAACCCGACAACCGCGCTCGAAAATCGGGAGTCAACCGACAGAGGTATGTTTATAGAGTCATACCTCTCGGATAAGTTGACTTGGCCGCGTCGTGTTGCGCCGTTCCACCGCGATACCGCAACCTGCATTGCCCACTGGGGACCATCCACACTTCGTCATCCCTTGCTCGGCCCAGGCTAGCCTTTTGGCTCCCTTCTCGGTGGGCTGCGAGGGGGGTGAGAGAATGAGGGGGCGAGGAGTTGAGCTCTTGATTTCTGTCTGCAGCCCTGTCTCGCTCGGCGACCTTTTTCCGGGCGTAAATGCTTCTGCAAAACCCCTACTCCACTCCTATTGAAACTGCAGAGCAACAATGTGTTAATCGTGGAGACAACGTTACAAGCTACTCAAGCTAAAATTTTCACCGGAGAATTGCCTCATCATAGTTTTGTTAGGGGCACCTTGGACAAAATCCCTGAGTCTCACGAAAAATGGACACTTTTTGAAATGTTCTTTCCCAGTTTAAACGCCCCTCCAGACAGAGAGTCTGGTGAGGAATTTCCATTCGGATAATTTTTGTTTCAAATGTCCAACGCCCATTATGTTCTTCGAAAAAGTGCCTCCCAGGAAGAATTTCCATTTTTTATTCGAAAGAGCCAACATGCTTAGCTAGGAGAGCGATGTTTATTAATTTGGTTCAAAATTCTGTTTTATTTCATTCAACAAAACACTTCTTCATCAGTTTGTTGGAAAAATATCTCAAACGCTTCTTGGAGAGTTTAAACTGTAAGTGTGGAATAATTCTCTTAATTATTGAGAAAAAAAGTTTAAAAAAGTGAAAAAAAAGGAAGGCATGGATGTATATTTTAGGATGTTAGAGACCAAGTTTAAGCGGGTACTGCATAGCGACGGTGAAATTACCAAACCAAGTATCTCGTTTGCGGTGTTTAAAAATCTACGCTCACATTTTATTTTTTTGAGATAGACCAAATCAATATCATTCCTCGAAATTTTCACAGAATTTTCTTCGCACGAAGAGGAAAAATCACTGAAATTCTCAAGACTGGACATTAAGTAGTTTTTCATTTAAAAAATAAAGTATGACAGGAAGTCTGCGACGTCGCAAACCGAGATACGTGGTTTGGTAGTTTCACCATCGATATGTTTCATTAAAGAAAAGAGACGTAGTTCTAGAGTTTTCATTATTTACGCAAAAACATCTGGCACCACTCCTTTCAAACTACTTCCACATGTTTCCGAGACTGCCGGGAGAAAATGAAAATACCGACAGAGCAAATGAAACGCTCGGTGTTTTACTTTTGATGAGTGTTCGGTGGTAGATGAGTTGGTGCTCAGTTTTAGGGTTTTTTAAAAAAAAAAATAAAATAAAAAATAAAAAGTTTAAAACATCCCAAACGTCATTTGTAAATCACACAGTAAATATTTAGTATGGAAAAAAAATCAATTTTTTAAAACTTCCGTGAGTTTTCGGCTCTGCGTGAAGGAAATTCCGTGAAAACTTCATGAAATGATGTTGATTTGTTTTACTTTTAAATGGGAGCGGAAATTTTTAAACACCATAAACGAGATACGTGGTTTGGAGATTTCACCGTTGATACGTGTCTTTACCTCCAAAAGTTCCTTCATTGTGTCATTAAATTTAAAAAAAGTCACACATCAATTGAAGTTTATAAGTCTGGGATTTTCACCTAGAAACTTTCCGACAGCCAGGCTTTGATTTTTTTCCACCGATGAAAAAATCCACCACGGTGAGTGAAATTGAATTGAATAAGATACACCGATTTCTATAAAGGATGTGATATTCGAGGGGAAAAAATTGAATGTAACAATTGTCCACCTCGCAGGTCGAATAATTCGTCCTTTTGGCCTCTGGGACGGGGAAGCCGCACAGTTCTACTTGCTCGCCGTTGTCGAATGGAACATTTTTTTGTCATTTGTTTTTCTCATTTTTATTTCATGAGCAACTCTCAGGTTCATTTCAGAGGTTATATGGACCGCTTTGAGCAGAAAAGAACCAAGTCACATCAGCTTTTGCCAAATCTAACTAAGAAATGTAATTTTGCACGAGAGAACATTTGTACGAATTCCTTTGAAAATATTGAGGAATTCGCTTCTTACTATGTTTTCATGGTAAGAATTAAATTGCCCAATTAAATTTGGCGGAAGCTGAGGTGGCTTTGTTCCTTTCTGCTTAACACAGTCAATTTTCAATAATCTAAAATAAGGAAAATATTGTAAGACTTTACGTTAGCACACTGGAAAAAAACACATTGGATCTAGAGTTCGGACTCTTAAAAACATCGACAAGAAAAAGTACTCTTGATTCAATCAGAATCTAGCTTAAATCAAGAACCAAGCCTCTTAATTTAAGCTGATTTCGTTTTGATTCAAGAAAAAATCCGATGGAATCAAGAGTATTTTTTCTTGTCAATGTTTTCAAGAGTCTGCATTCTAGATCCAATGTGTTGTTTTTCCAGTGCAACCAATATTGTCAATTTCCTCATTTTTGGGGTATCAATACGATGAAAGAGCGCAAGAGAGACTCGTCCAAATAACAAAGACTTATGGTACAAAAGGGGAAGGAAAGGTGGGAATTGTTAGGTTGGTGAAAGAACTTGTGCGAGAAAGAGAAATTATAGCAGACATCTACGAGTAGAGCATTTCGTCCCTCCTCTGAAGTAAGCGTGCATATCTCAGTTTCCACGTGGACCCTGTTTTACGTATACATGCATGCTCTTTGGGGGTCTCATGAAAATTGAGATACGCCCTTGGGGCGGAAGAGCGACGATTTGAGGGAGGAATGCACCCACGGTGCGTTCCGGGCCTCGGAAAGTTTCTCGCAGAGGGTTTTGGGTTCATTTATTAGGCGTGCAAATTTCAATGAGCCCCCTTACTTGCGCCCCTTGTGCCGCTGACATGTGGGATAACAACGGATGCGTATCAAGAGATTCGATCAAGAAGAAACCAACACTGATGGCTCGGTGCAGAAAAGATTCGTCTGCCAAATGTCGTCCGATATTTTGTACATTTTTCGACCTCTGATTTCTATTACATCCCCATTTGACTTATATCAAGAGCAGAGATAGTATTTTTAGAGATCTGTGATTGCTATCACCCCTGTAGGATAAAAGTTACTTTCGGAGGGCAACGCTCAAATTTTCATTTTGATGAATTCGGGCCAATGAGTTAAAGAATTGGTTTTACAGTCTTAACCATTTTTTCTTTAAAGAAAAAAAGAAAAAGAAAAAAAACTTGCTCACACTCACATTGCAATGTGAGCATGAGTAAGTTTTTTTTTTTTTTTTCATGACATTTATCATTTATCATCAGGCAAAAAGCACACGGAGAAAAAAACCTCGTGCGTGGGACTCGAAGTTTAGGTCTGTGGATCTCTGAAGTTTTCAGATTCAGCAACTGAACACTTAAGGTCTAGCTATCGAGGTTCGGATCACACATCTGAAACTTCAGTTCTTACATCTGACTTTCCGAGGTACTTCGGTTTTCCCATCCGAAAAACTTCGGTTCTCACATCTGAAGTACTTCAGATGTAAAAACTGAAGTTTCAGATGTCAGACCTGAACTTCGGCAGCTAGGCCTTAAATGTTCAGATGCTCAATCCGAAAACTTTAGAGATCCATATGACCTAAACTTCGGATCCCACGCACGAAGTTATTTCTCAGTTTAGGGTATATCTCCGAACTAAACTTTTATCCTACCCAATTACATTGCTGCCATTGTTCAATTTTACGGATAATCGCTCATTTCGGCTTCCTGCGGTGTAATGTTCGTAGCGGTGGTCCCATGACCAGACCAAGAGGTCCCGGGTTTGATCCTCGGCCAGGTGACCTGAGTTTGATGGTCTTAGACAATGGTTGCTCAAGACCGAGGTAATAACCGTGGGATTAGCCAATGGGCTATTTGAAACTTGGTTTAAAAAAAAATATGAGCATTCTGGGCCATTATAGTTTCAGAATGGAAGCTGAAGTTTGGCCTTAACATTTTTTGCGTCGGAAGGTTGGGTGCTCTGTCGGTCCGTAAGAGCTCTCTATTTCGATATCCCCGTACTTTCCCTACATAGGCACTCTGACACAGATATTAATTGTTATTGTCTCTCTTGATCAGAAAAATTTGCTAATAAATCGATAAATGAGGACCAAGTCCGGCAACTTGGTGATTCGGCGGCAAAATCCGGACGTCATCGCACACTCGGCCTCAGCGCGCGGATCCCAATTAGCGGCGCATTCACGCGCCCGCCGAGCGGGAGGAAGCAACCCGCACAGCACATGAATTGTCCGCTCCTAATTTCCCGCACATTGTTCTCCTCAACTCTGCCATCAGCTTCCTTGCCTCTCTTTCGAGACCTCCGCCGCCGTGTCTGCTCCACATACAACTCCCTCCCCTTTTTTTTACAAAATTGTTCGAAAACGGAAAACTATTGACTTGTTCATACCGTTCGATAACAACATCAAGCGAATTTTATTTGGACGTATTTCTATCAAACGGAACTATGTGCATTAAGACATGAGCCCTGATACCCATAAAAATATGTGCATTACAGGGCTCACGTCATAATCCACATAGTTCCGTTTGGCAGGAATGCGTCCATTTAGAGGTTCGAGGTACTACTTTTGTGCCCGAGCCTCCGAACTTTCATTCTATTTGAGTTCGGAACTTCCGATTTGGTGACTAACAAATCGCAACGTTGGTGTGTGTGATTTTGCCACCACCACGCGAGGTAGTTCTAAAAAAGCTTCGACCTATCGAAAACCAACGGATCTGATTGGTCGAATCTGGTAACTACAGTGTTCACTGGTGTTGGTGATTGATGAGACAAACCGGGACGGAACTTCCCAAAGAAGTCGGAACACTAAGTAAAATTCGCTTATAGATGGCTAAAGTGCGAAACCACGTATCTCTATACTGTCGTGCTAGGGGAAAACGCCGTATGAACATTCGGGAGTTCCCACATTTTTCGGGTTAAAATAATTATTTTAGAGGGAAATAGCACGTATTTAACTTGAGATTTTTAGATATTTTTGATTGAATTGCGAAAAAAACAACACCCTGTTTATCGACCTTTTCCCATAGGTTTCAATCACAGATCAATCGGTATATTGCAAAGCACGCCACGCCACTGAATGGCACCCTTCGTGTTCACTTATACTGTTATGCGACCACACCAAACAGGGAAAAAAGGAGGATCTTAGATTTTGTCGATGACATAGGTCGGTACCGATGGTTTTTCTCAGCGATTCTCTTGGAAATGATGATCTTTATGGGAAAAATTCATTCCTCATACATCGAAAAAAAATGATACTGATGTAACATTCTGCATGTAAAGAAGTATGCGACAACTCACAAAACGCAGAATTAACCGTTATTTTATCAATGTCAAGATGTGAAACTAACTGTTGTGGTGGTGACTTGATGCAGCGTTTTATGAGTTGCCGCATGCTTCTTTATACTCAAAATTTTAAATCATCATCCTTTTTTTCGGTATAAATTGTTTGAAATTATATATGAACGGACGTTGTGGTCCGTTTTCATATGGAAAAGGTTATTGAAGAATATACAGTTTCAAATGAAACTCTGCTTGTTACGCCGATAGTTTATCGGCATTCATCGTGAAGCGATGGAAAATAAAAACGCCTTCAATGAAACGAATAGGCACACTGAGCTCCCTGGAGGTCGAATCGTGGTATCACGCCCTACAGCACATTCTTTAAGATTTTAATTTGCAAACTCTGTAGTTTATTTTATGATTTTTTTTTTGGCAGTTAAAAAATTTAGTTACGTTCCTTCTCTCGAGAAACGACGAAACACCCCTGAACACTGCCGTGCTAAGGAAGAACACCGTATGAACATTCGAGAGTTGCCAAATTTCCCTCGATAAAATGTTTATTTTTGCGAAACGTTATGATTATTTTTCCTTGAAATTTTCAGGCGCTTCAGATGAAATTGCGAACAAAATTATCTGAATAAGTGGAAGGAAAATATTCATAAGATTATTAAGATATTCGTGTTTTATCAAAGGAAATTTTACAACGCCTGAGGGTTTATACGGCGTTTCCTTAGAAAGACAGAATACGACTCCAACGAAATCGATCAAGTCACCGGTGTTGACCTTCCCAAGTAAAACTATAATAATCGCGACTCGAAGCGGCAACGGCGGCAAATTCCGCTCGTGCGGAAGCTAGCTTTATTTATTTTCCGTTGCACCTGGGAAAATAACAAGATGAGTTTATCGCGGGGAGTCGGCGCGGCGTCTGGGTGCTTTTATTCCCGCTCTGGTAGCCGGAGCCTAATTGGTTTTACAAGGAGCCAGGTATTTTAATGAGTGATTCCGTGCTCGCAGCGCCCTGCTCAAGGAATGCCGCCGGAATTCCCGCTAACGGAGCATCGCCTCCGGAACTAGACGCAACCCCCTCCCCCGCAGTTCCGGATTCTCGGCGGGGAATTTCGCGAAATTTAATCGCAAGGAGGCAGGCAGCGGGAACGGTATTGTGCAGTATAGCAATCACTGAAAAAAAAATTCTTGAGGATTATTTTGACTTGAAGCGTCATTTTTGTCAACAAAATTTGATTTCAGTTAAAAAGTCAAAGTTATGTTTAAAAGTTAAGTTTGGTTGCAGAATGTTGTCGGGAGAAATCAGACAACGGAAACGGTAAAGCGCAGTATAGCAATCACTGAAAAAAGATTTTTCTTTTAGGTATTATTCTGAATGAAAGCGTCGTTCCTTGTCAACAAAATTTAGTTTAAGCTCAAAAGTTACAGTCTAAAAGTTGAAGTTAAGTTAAGCAGACAACGAGAATCGATATAGTGCAGTATAGCGATCGCTGAAAAAAAAATTACTTGAGATACAGTTTTGACTTTAAGCGTCGTTTCTTGCCGATATTTTTTTTTTTTTTTTTTTAAATTCCGTGCGACTTTACCTTAAAGCCTGTTACCCCCTGAAAGCACCCCTGAATACTGCCGTCTTTATAGAAGGCAGTATTCAGGGGTGCTTTGTCGTTTCCCGCGCAAAGGAACGTGACTTCGTCCCAAGATTGCAGAATTGACTCAAACAATTCCATTTTGTACAAAAATGTGCTTGCAGGCTGATTGAAATTGATAGAAAAAGTGATAAACAAAAAAGACATAAAGGATATGGAAGGATCCAATTGGTGAAAGTAGGTGGTTGCAATGGACAAAGGAGGTAAGAAATAGACTAACTAACAGCAACCCATGATAGACCCTATGGTTACTCCATAATTTTCTCCCTTACTCCATAAGAACCACCCATTTCAATCAATAGGATCGCTCCATACTCCTTACGTCCTCTTTGTCTATCGCTTTGTCTATAAATTTCAACAATCAGCTCTCAGGGCAATTGTTGTCCGAATTTATTTTTCACTTTTGCATGAGATCAGTTGAAACGTCAGTGAAAATTTCATCAAGATTTGCTCAAGATTTTCCTCGCAAAAATACAATATGCGAGAGAGAATTTGGCAGCATTAAAATACATTTACGTTTATTTCATGAGAAGGACGAGAACTTAATGAAAAATATTCAAATGAATCCATCAATGTTAATTAACTTTTTAAAGTGCCAAAAAATTACAAAATAAACTACACGGTTTACAAATTAAAATATTGAAGAATGTGCTGTGGGGCATGATACCACTATTCGACCTCCTGGGAGCTCAATGTGCCTATTCGATCAATTGAAGGCGTTTTTATTCTCTGTCGCTTCACGATGAACTCCGATAAACTATCAGAGTAACAAGCAGATTCTCATATGAAACTGTATATTCTTCAATGACCTTTTCGAATGATATATGTAATGCGATGCCACTCTGTGTGTGCAGAGCTATAATATCTACACGTTGCCAACTTTTCCAGGATTCACGCATATCTTGGAAAAATAACGTTTTTTTGTGAACTCTACGGACCATTTTACTCATTATTTGATATAGATAAGTGAAAGGAAAATTATGTTAATTCATTTTTTGACTGTCATACAATCATTCCAACTGCCGCGCTCAGCAAAAACGCTGTATAGAAATTCAAGAGTTGCCAAATTCCCTGCGATAAAATGTAAATTTTTGAATACAGGTATGCATACTTTCCCTTGGACTTTCCAGATATTTTATATTCAATTGCGAGCAAAATTGTCAGGAAAATTTGAAACAAAACATTCGCAATTTTCAAAATGAATTCATATTTTTATTGAGGGAAATAGGGCAACGTCTGAAGACCCATACGTCGTTTTTCCGTGACACGGCAGGAAAATATTTTCTCTTCTTCGAATAATAATTTTCCTGCTACCCCTACTTTCCTTGGAAAGAGGACCATTGAGAAACTGGCATCGGCGCCCAAGACCAGCACAGAATGATCGGATTATCGATATTTCCTCATTTGAAGCTATGGAAAGAATCGATTACTAAGCAGGTGTTCGTTGCAAACACCCTGTCTACTGATCCCCCTCCATAGGTTTAAATGACAGATGAATCGATACATCGCACATCTCGCCAGGCCACTGGACCAGCGGTCTAGCTCAAGTCGTGAAATTAGGAGGGCGAAATGAAATTGAAAATGAAAAAGGAGGGGAGGGAGGGCAAATTATACGCCGAAAGAGGGGGCGAAAGGGGGTGGGATAGGTTATAACTTTTCTGACAATTGGTTTTTGTAGCCGCGAGAGCGCCAGGACTCAAACTAGCCAACCCCGACAGCCCCCCGACCTCCTGAATTATTCACGGTAGCCGAGCCACCACAGACCTGCAAATCAAAAACCACGTATGTCCAACGTGAACCTGGTAAAAATGCGGGGTTTTTCGTCGGAGATGACCTCTTTTAGCTCCCGACATAAAGCTCCAGTTATCTCGTTGTTTGATTGGGTCTTGGTGCGCTTTCCCGGGCGGATTTTTAAGATTAAGGCTTAAATTAAAGCAATATCACAGCTAACCCTCCTCCGCCCTATCCCAGACTCCTTTAGATGGAATTTACGAGACGCAGCTCGCATCAACAGCGGTAGCTTGAACTTTCTCCGCTAATTGAATCGCACAGCCCGTAAACACGCCGGGTGTAGTGCGCGGGCTTTTGATTTCACTGCGCCGAAGAGAAAACAAAAGGGAGATGAGTCGTTTCATCTAAATCTTAAGGGTAAGTCGGGGGCTGGTTTTTAAAGAAAATATAGACTTTTCTTTCCCTTCTGGATAGACGTCCCAAAAACTGGGAACATGCCTCGAAATCACCCACATCTCTTAACCCTTATAGATGCAAGACGGCTGTACTGCCGTGCTAAGGAATTACACCGTTTGAACCTTCAGACTTTGCCATATTTTTTTCAATAATGAAACAAATCTACTGGGAAAATAGTGACAATTTTTATTCACATTTTTTTCTAGGCAATTTCACTTGCAATAGAATCTAAAATATCTGAAAAGTTTAAGGAAAAATATTCATAAATTTCCTCAAAAATACTTTTGTACATGAAAATTTGGCAACTCTCAAATGTTCATACGGCGCTCTTCTTTAGCATGGCAGTGTGGTTGACACTTTTTTATTTTTATTTTTACCTCTACGAGGAGAAAACGAAAGAAATTTATGTTGTATTAGACAAGTCTTAAGGGAGATAGGGCGATGCTATGGTTACTTAGAGGAGCTAGAACTATCCACTCGCAAGAAGTTCATAAGAGCATTAAAAAACGTACGTTACATAAATTTGGAATTCTGCCGGGAAAGCAACACTTAGGGGTCAAGTAAGAGCAAAAATGTAAAATTTGCTTGACATTGTTATTAAGTTTCTTCCCAAACTGAGTGAAATATTAGCAAAACTACTGCACGCAACTATTCTCGTTCTCAAGTCGTATATATGGTGCCATCACGGTTAGTGACAGCGAACTCAACAGAATAAGGGATACGCAGCAAGGACAGTTTTTGACATATGGACGTGTTTATGCTAAAAGGAATTATGTTGCACGCAATGCCTATGCACATAGTTCCTTTTAGCATAAATACGTCCATACGTTCTTTGTCAGGACTGAGAAAAAGTAGCAAGATTACTGCATGCGACTATTCGTGCTCCTAAGCCGCACAAATGGACCACTAGACAAGGTACGAATTTCAGCATTCTGATACATGTTTCTCAACCAAAATTTCACGTAGAACACGATACGCACAACGAAAATTACCAAAATCAACTCCTGACGAAGATATTTAATGATTCTTGATGCGTGAATTCAAACCACCTGCTCATGAAAACTCAATACTTTACGTGATTCACATCGCGCGCTAAATGTTTATCATGACAGTCTCTGCGATGTAAAAATCTTCAACTTCAATCTTGACACTTTGGCTCAGCTATAGCAAATTACCAATAGTTTGAACAACACATGGTGGAAAATGAAAATTTCTCGATTGAGAAGCTTGCTGAAACCGTTGTAGTGCGCGATTTGACTCACGTAGAGCTTTGAGTTTCTTGTGAGCGGGCAGTTCAAATTCCTCGTAATCAGTGCGAAATAAAAACGTTAATATCTTCGTTAGAAGCTGATTTCGGTAATTTTCGTAGTGTGAATCGTGTTCTACGTGAAATTCTGGTTAAAAAACATGTATCAGATTGCTTAAATTCGTACCTTGTCTAGTGGTCCATTGCCGTCACATTCATTGAAGGCGAACTGGTAGTTCAAACTGTCGATACGGGAAATAATAATTTGCCCATCAATCAGTTAATAATAGCTTTTTATGGATTGTTGCTGAATCTATGAATTTAGAAATGTGTATGCTGCAATTAGACGAATGCAATTCGTCGTTCCCCTCACAAAAAAGTACCTAAATTTCGTTTATGTACCTACATCAACGTAACCAAATTTCTCCGCGCTGATTGCATTTATACCAGGAGAGTTTTGGAAATTTCTAACTGAACATTTCAGTGATTTTTCCTCTGATCTCATGACAAAATCATCCAAATTTTCTGCAAAAATTGCACTAGGACATTCTCCTACAAAATTAAACTGTTTGAATCAATTGATAACATCGGAATGGAGTGCCTTCGTGCAAGAAGCGACTAATACAGAAACCGGAACTAAACCGTTCGTTCTTACTCTTTCGGTTTGTAGAGAAGCATTTTTCGTCAAAGTGCAAGTGTAAATTTTTTTGACAGAGATCGCTCCTCTTAAACTTTTACCCTCTTGCCCTGAGGTCAATTTCCTCGTGAATAACCAAATTCAATTTCTCGAGCCGCATGGCTCCGAGAAAATTCATCTGCAAGTCGTCGAGATAGACCCATAACTCTCACCATCATGACACAATTTCACAGGAAATGGTAATCTAAAGGCCTCGGGCCCCAATATTCAAAATTGAAGATGTCGATTCGAAGGCGACCGCCTCGTGAAGAAGTTAAGGGTGAACATTTGAAACATATTATGAGCCACCACGTGTTGCTAAAATCGCGCACGATGTCCCTCTCCGTAGAAGAACTTAAAACTTCTTAAATTCATGAAAGGTTTATATTAGGATTTTCTCTAAATTCTTATGTTCATTTTGAAAGTAGACTATTGATCTTAAGCGAGTGGATACTTAATAATTGCAAGGAAGATTTGCACGATTTTACCGACACCTGATGGCGCTTAAGATGCTTTGGATTTTCACTGCTGAAGTGAGTTAGGTAGGTTGAGAGCCGGAGAATAGAATTTCACGGTCAGAGCTGGGCCTTGAGGCGGTGGGGAGTCTTGGGTTCTCTAAATAATTTTGCAGCTCGTCGATGGAATAAGGGATGGGGAAAGGGATGGGGAAAGGGACCGCTGAGGTGGGGGGGCCCTTTCAAGTGCCACTCAGAGGCTCTTCAAAGTCCATGCTACGGACTCCACAGCGGCATACCCCGCAAATTGAATTATTTTTCTCCTTCGTCCAGCCTCCACAATCACGCCGCGTTGCCAACTCTGAAGAAATTTATAGATTCATATTCGTAGTCGTCTCTTAAAAAACTCTTTTCCTCAAAAGGCCCCTTCTCTTCGTCTCCAGAACAAAAGAACGTATAACTATCTTCCAACACTGGAAAAAAAAAGAATCTTAAATTTGCCGCCAAGAAGTATTTCTTCTTAAATCAAGAATTTTTCTGGTTAATATTAGCTACTTTCTTGCGTAACCCAAGCATTATTTTTCTTGTATCAAGAAAAAGTCAGCTTAAAGCAAGAAAAAACAAGCAGTGAACTCCAACACAATGTGTTGATAAGGCGCGTCATTAACTCGCACATATCAACCCCTTTAGTTTTCATTTACAGAGATTTCAAAATAGGCAAACAGCATAAAAAGAGAATTCACGATCCAACACTGCGAGGTCAAAGACGCACCTTGACGAGACCGTGTATTGTGCAAGTAGAAAGCTATTCGATCGAATTTAAGTTTTTTGATCTGCCTCAAGCAAAATCTTATCAGATTCTTGAAGAAAAGTGCTACGGAATAATTTAAGCGAAGAAAGGAAAAATTCNGGGGAAAGGGATGGGGAAAGGGACCGCTGAGGTGGGGGGGCCCTTTCAAGTGCCACTCAGAGGCTCTTCAAAGTCCATGCTACGGACTCCACAGCGGCATACCCCGCAAATTGAATTATTTTTCTCCTTCGTCCAGCCTCCACAATCACGCCGCGTTGCCAACTCTGAAGAAATTTATAGATTCACATTCGTAGTCGTCTCTTAAGGTGATTCGATGGACGCCATATTTTGTGTCAGAACGGCATGCGATATATCGCATCAATCGGTTCCATTTTTTCAGCTACTCGTCATTATTCTCAAATTTTGAGATCGTAATTCTGTTGTCAGGAGACTAAAGCACTTACTCACCAATTTTAACAAAGCAATTCAACGTAATGAAGGCGTGGTTTATTTAGAGAGAAAACATCGCATTCGATACTGATATCGAAACTGAACTCGAGTGCGATATTATCTCTCTAAAAAAAACCACGCCTTTATCACGTTGAATTTCTCTGTTAAAATTGGTTAGTGGGTGCTTTAGTCTCCTGACAACAAAATTGCGATCTCAAAATTGGAGAAACATAACGAGTAGCTGAAAAAATGGAACCAATTGATTCGATATATCGCATGCCGTTCTGACACAAAATATGGCGTCCATCGAATCACCTTAAAAAACTCTTTTTCTCAGGAGGCTCCTTCTCTTCGTCTCCAGAACAAAAGAACGTAACCATCTTCCAAGGTTGCGAAGTTGACTCAAACAATTAAATTGTTTAGAGGAATGTGCCAGTGCGATTTTTTCCTCTGATTTTTACATGAGATCAGCAGAAAAATCAGTCAAATTTTCAGGTAAAACATCCCAAGAATTTCTTGGTAAAAATGCAATCTATGCGGGTCAATTTGGCAACATTGAAATTCAGTTAGGTTTTTTTTGTGAGGGGAACGGCGATGTGGCTAATTAACGGTGTAGTTAAAGAAGGTTCAAGGAGGTCTTCCATATAATATCATAAAAAGGACAATTCTTACAAACCTTGAGAAAAATTTATCAAAGTAACTTTAGAATTAGTCAGCTGATTCTTGAAATTTATAGTCAAAGCTATAGACAAAGAGGAAAAAAGGGGTATGAGAGCATCCTAATGGTGGATGTAGGTGGTTGTAATGGACAAAAGAAGTAGGTAATAGACTAATTCATAGCAACCCACGAGAGACCTACTAGTTAGTACATCATTTTCTCCCTTAGCCTATAAGAACCACCCAATTCAACCAATAGTATCGCTGCACACTCCCTATGTCTTCTTTGTCTATCAATTTCAATAATAGTTAGCCCGCAGAAAAGAGTACATATTGTTACAACCGAGCGAAAATTAATCACAGCACCTCTAAAAATATCCATTTCAAGCATTGTTTTATTTTAAAGTATGGAAGCAGGATATAGATGGAAGGATGGAATAGAATCTGTATCTACACATATGCTCGTCAGTTCCGTGAAAATTTGTCGCCACTACCGGGATGCGAACCGGAGACCTATCGACCCAAAGTCAGATGAGCTGACCATTAGGCCAACTTTGTCAGCTTTTTCAGTGAATTCCGTTGCATATACCGTTTTCTAGGTGAGAAAGCCGACGAGAAAACGATTCGCACGTCTTGTCGGCATACGTCTCGGCATGGACGAAAAAACTTACATCGTAAATGCTTAAATTCGCACCTTTTCTAGTGGTCCATCAGGCGTTTCACACAAAACGTAATTACAAGGGAAATCGTGGATTTCCAGGGAATTATTCCGTTCGTTATGGCAACATGGTAAGGACGATGTACTCGACGTTAGCCGGATAACAAGCCGGCGTAGTAGCCCCTCTTAAATCGCCTGTGCATACATCCGAAGAGCGATCCCTCTTGATGTTATGAGCGTGTAGAAAAATATCCCTTTTAAATACATCTCGCGCTCCCCACAAGTGCCGTGGAGAATTGTTTTCCAGAGGAGAGTCAGAACACGGCCACTTGAAGGGGGCAAATTCGTTTGATGGTGCTTATCTCGGCGTTTTGCATAATTTATGATTTATGCAGCGCCGAGGAAAACAATTTCGCGTCGTTCCCCGAAAAGATGGACCAGTTCGTCCGCGGTTGGAAAAGCTCATGTGGTTGCTGTTTTACAGTTTTGATGAGTTGGTTTTACCGACGGGTAGATTAGTTCGTTTGTCGGGCGAATAAACTACAGTTATTATGCGTAGGAAGCCAAAACGCCTTCAATTTTTTGAACGCAATACGGACATCCGTCGAGGTTGTATAGTTGTATCAAGGCGCCGTAGCAAACGCGTCCCATTGTTTATCGTTACAGACGAATATAAGTTGAGAGAGGAAAGTCATAATGCGTTCAATTTTATGCATACATATTTTTGGGCAGAATGAGCGACGTTTCTCTGTTTGCGACGTTGCAGACTTCCTTAGAAATTTTATTTTTCTTTCGACAAGCTAATCAACATAAAACTGAAATTCTTCATGATTTTTGGTATTTGATAGCAGAAGATTTGGTTCAAACTTTAAAGTCGTAAATGTGGATTGTTTCTCATGGAAGAGATGAATTGAGAACGGAAATTATGAAACACCGCAATGGAGATACGTGGTTTTGCACTTCAGTCGGAGCGATACGGACAGCCATCAAGTTTAAAAAGTTGCATCAAGTTCCCGTCACCGCCGACCAACTAGTAGAGAGGACAGGGATCAGATATGTCACGGGCAAATAATGGAAAAACAGGCATCCATCAAATGCCGGGTCAGATTTTTAGTACTTTTCAAAGTTTTGTATAGTTTAATCGAGGAGCTCTCGAGTTCTAATCGTTTTGAACGTAATACTTCACCAAATCTACGATTTCTCCTGTATTTTGTTCGTCACATCTCTTGATGATTGATGAAAGTTGGCACTTTAGAAATTTTATATTTCATGATAAGCTCCATATTTCTATACGAATGCAAAATAAGAATTCATAACGAATTAAACCTATTCTAATCCACAGGCTTTGGTTACATAAAACATTTTGAAACCAAAATATTTCCTCATCAAAATCCAATTTTTCTCAAAAGAATGTGAGTTTACCTCACAAAAGAGATAATTACTAACCCTTAATGTTGAAAAATCTTCAAAAATCCGACGAAACTAGGGCAAAAATACACGTTCTAAGTATATGAGAAATTTTTGTCACTTCTTTCAGACAGTCATAAAAGCCTTCAGTGTCAGTTTCAGTCGAGAAGTTAAATAACGAATTATGCTGTAAGTTGAAATCCACTCGGGGCAGCCCCAAAAAGCCTCAATACAAAATGAGAGTACAATGAGAATTAGCCTCGAAGGGATGAAAAAATCTGCAAAAACAGACTCAGAGGATTAACCCGCTTTGAAAAACGTATGGACACCAGAGATAAGGGACGTTCATCGCTTACCCACGTCAAACGTCCACGGAAACGTATTCTGCCGTGCTGAAGAAGAACGCCGTATGAGCATTCGAGAGTTGCCAAATTTCCCTTGATAAAACATGTATTTTTGACGCAATTCAAGTATATTTTCCCTTGAAATGTCAAATATTTTAGATCAAATTGTGTACATAACTGTCTGAAAATTTTGGAAAATAATATTCAGAATTTTCCCGGTAAATTCGGTTCCTATCGGAGGAGATTTGGCAACGCCTGAAGGCTCATACGACGTTTTCCTCTAGCACGACAGTATTAACAGGTCAAACAGAGCGCTTGATGGTGCAAGACAAAGCTGGGTGGCGGAGGGAAGGGGGTCGGATTTCAAATTCCAGGCTGTATTCACGTAGGTATAATTTTTAATTAAAAGAGGCAGCCGGCTCGCATACTTCAAACCACCGGACAGGCGGAGGCTATAACATCATAATACAAGTGGACGTATTTCTTCCGAACGGAACTATGTGTATTAAGACGTGAGCCCTGAGACCCGTAAAAAGTTATGCATAACAGGGCTCAAGTCATTATGCATATAGTTCCGTTTGGCAGAAATACGTCCAAGTGGTGACCGGTCTCTTCGTTAGACTCAACTTCAACTCACCACAGGACACCCTCTACTACCCCTCTGACGGATTAAGGTGCGCTTCCATGGATAGGGCGCGACGCGGATTGGGCACTTGGCCTACTCGAAAGATTGAATGTTGGGTTCTGATTCTTTTCTTAATTTTAGAGAAAATTATTCATTGCTCGTGTAGGAAAAAATTCCTCCTTAAAATGTGCATAATACAATACTTTGCCACTGCAAAAAGAATGTCACACGAAAATAGAAAAATGAGGCATTTTGTCAAATGCTTGGACAAATAGTCAAATATTTTTACTAAGATTGAAATTCTGATTATTTTCTGAATTGTAGATAAAATAATTCATTGCTCCCGTAGGCAAGGATTCTTTGTTAAAATGTGCATCATACAAGAGTATTTTTAACGAGTTTTAGCACCTGAACGAATATTTATCTTGAAATTTTCAGCATGTCATTAAACACAGAATTTTTACAAATTTAACATTTTAAATGTATGAAAAGTATGTGTTGAGGAAACAACAAGGAGGGTACGTGATTTGACGCGTGTTCCTTACCACGTTGACTATGTGCTTTCAAGTCGCTCAAATTGTCATTAAATTATTGAAGACGAACTCGAAAGATTGAAAGAAATGCAATTAAGAGAGTCATCGACGTGTGTCTCTAGTCGGGGCTGAGGAAACGTAGTGAGACTACTGCATGCGACTATTCGTGCTCTGAAGCCGCACAAGTTGCCATCTCGGTTATTGAAGGCGCATTGGACAAAAAGAGGGACACATTTTAAATTGGTGAACATGTAAACTTTATTCGCGTTTGTGACACTGTGGAGGCTTAGAATACGGGAACCAATCATTAAGGATTCATATATTGTCTTTATACTCAGCATAAAGGGACTCTGGTCTCTTACAAGGAAAGGGTCTGTTTAAAAAACGAGTATGAATACGACCCTGAGTCGTGAAGTCCAATTTGCGTCGCGCACTGCCTGTGAAACGTTGGCTTCAAACAGGGCGTGTATTTCATGTGGGACCCGCGAACTCCCACCCCCCGCACCACACCCCCCTCACACTCCATAAATCACGGTGGTTTCTGTTCGAGACAGGTTATTTTATCGGACATTGTGTAATATTTCGATGGGAAGTCGCTCACTTCAAACGAGCATGAAAGTTGAGTGGGCGCCGCGCCGAGTTCCGCGAATTCATTATTGCGATGTAATTGAGGTAGCGGAAATGCTCGTGAGGCTCTCGAGCCCGGAGGGACGTCGTTTTTGCAGCATCGAAATGTGGACCGGGTGACATCAAACGGTACCGTCGAACGGGTCAGCTGCGTTTGTCGTAGAATCGCGTTTTTCGGTCAAGCTTGTCGATTGGAAAAAAATAATAGGATATGTTTAAACGTCGAGTTTTTACGTCGGATGTTAACGGATATATCCCTCTACGGGAGAAAAGGAACGTGTTGTCGTCTCTGAAGTACTTATATCGGGAGAGTGCAGGCATGCCGAAATATGGAGCTCTCTCAAAAGGACTATACTTTAGAGGAACTTTATGTGAGAGAGCACTGCCGAAGGCATTTAGGCATTTCTGCTCTAGGCTATTTGAGATTTATGATCCACACAGATTTTTTTCAATCTAAATCTCAACTGATTTCCTGTTTTGTAATTTTACTGTTGAGCATTTCTGAGTTTTCTGAGTTTTCTCTGTGCCGCTCTCTGCTTTCACTGATTGTTCCATCAGTTTTAGGCGTACATGAAGCTCCGAGGCTGGCTCGATGTAAACAAACCCGATCTTGAGGAATTCACATCATCGGGTGGAAAGTGAGTGATAACCAAAATGGGAGGATAATTTCCGGTAAGATATTCATCAAAGTTTGATCGGAACTCAAATCAGAAATTGAACATAAAAAAAGTCCTCCGCCATCTTGTTTGCTTACATATTGTGCCAAATTCAGAGCAGATGTGCAAAATAATATGAAATCCGAATAGAGTATCTATATTGACGCCTTATTGTCTCATATATATGAATTTCATACAAAGGCGTCTCATGTATGGAATTTACATATGGATTCCATATCAAAGACGCTGGATGTGCCTATATGGAATTCATACATATGGACTCCATACAGATGTATCCAATTCTGAAGCTCTTCACCTCTCTCAATTTAAAAATCTAAATTTTCGTTCACACTCCCATTTTCAAAATTCTCTGTATAGACTTTAATAGCCTGTGACACTGAATTTTTCAAAATATACTAACTAACTAACTGACTATGGAGTCTATACGTATAAATACATCCATACAAATTTTTAAGGATGCATACATGGAGTCCATGGCAAATTCCCTTTGTGGAAGAATTTCCAAATGGATGCGATTTGAAAAATTCCAAATGGAAGGTGCATTTCCATGCGAAATCAATATTGATCCCATTCCATTGCGACGCTTGCATATGCATGATTATAAAGATCAATAAATCCTTCAATTAAAGATCATAAAATAAATAGATTCTGGATTTCGAGAGGGAACGGGAATTTCGACAGCTAACATTGAAATGCTCGTGCGACCACTTTAACGATGCCTGTCCTCGTTCGTTTCTCGGGTGGGAATCCGATTCTCCGGCGAATAATTCGCGCGAGTTACAAGCGCGAGTCGGGCAATATCCCGGAAAGGTCCCGGACGCATTATGGAGCTCGCGGACCATAACTCAGAGGTGAGCGAACCCGGGCGGATTGGAAGTCACAGCCCAAGTTCGAAACACCATTCACCCACCAAGTACTCAAGTAGCGCTTTCAAAGTCCGAAAACTCTATTCGCCGCGGCGTTGCCATGTCGGACCAGATATTAAAGCCCGCTGGACACGAAAATGTTTGAAAAAATGTATCGAAAGCTCCTCGTCAATGAAAAGAATGATAAGAATGATAAGAAGAGTGATAAGAATGTCGACGATAAGCTACCAGACCACATAGCTCGTTTGAGGTGTTTGAAAGTCTCCGCTCCTATTTTATTTTTTTGAAGGAGAACAAATCAATATCGACGGTGTAAGTCGGCAATCACATAACTCGGTTTGCGACGTCGCAGACTTCCTGCCATACCTTAATTTTTTTGGAAAACTACTCAAAAGCAATTCTTTAAAACTGCCGTGATTTTTCTTCTCTGCGCGAAGAAAATTCTGCAAAAACTTCTGCAACTTGCTCTCCTTTAAAAAAATAACATAGGGCTTTTCAGACATCGCAAACGAGTTATGTGGTTTCTTGCCGACTTACACCGTCGATATTATTTCTTAAAAAAATTACAGAGTTTCCTTTGGAGAAGGAGGGAAAAACGCGGATTTTTTCTCATGAATTGACGTTGAGTTGAGTAGTTCTCCATTTAAACAATTGAGTATGACAGGAAATCTACAACGTCTTAAACCGAGATACGTGGTCTAGTGGTTTCACCGTCGATATTTGGACCTTTTTATGAAAATAGAAAGGTGATATTTGCATTATATCAAAAGGAACAAAACGCCACAATATGCTGACTGGACGTATTTATGCTAAAAGGAACTATGTGCATAGGGTTTTCGTGTAACATAGTTTCTTACAGCATAAATGCGTCCAGTTCTTGGAGCAGCTCTGCTGTGCTAAGGAAAAACGCCGTATGAACAATTGAGAGCTGCCAAATTTTTCCGGATAAAACATGCATTTTACAGAAAAGTTATTTATATATTTTTTCGGATATCTTGGATTAAAATGCGAACAAAATTACCTGACAAATTTGGAGAAAAAAATTCAAAATTTCCCCAGTAAATTTGGTTTTTATTGAAGAAAATTTGGCAACGTCTGAAGGCTTATACGGCGTTTTTCCTTAGAACGGCAGAACTGTTATCGATGATGAAACTGCCAAACTGCGAACTTACCATGAACTTTTCAAGTCACTACGAGCCTTAGCGAGGCTGATTAAGAAAGCACTCGGCAACGCTGTCTTGGGATTCTCGGCCAAAGGCTCGAACTTTTCCTCGAAATCGACTTGCCCCTATCAATTAATGAATTTATGACGACCCTAATTGAGAAAGGTGCGGAATCCGCCGAGCCCCGTAGGGTCGGGGAACTATTCGTCGAAGCCGCTTGTTATAAGTGTTATAAGCGCGGAATTAGTAGGGACATAAATTATTGAGGAGTAATTATTATCAAGGAGTATGTGCTGGAATTAATTAATTTCGTTAACACATTTCAGTTTATGGCTCGGAGGGTGGTTTCACCCTGCAGGGAGATGCGCTCGTCCTTGCCAAGTTGACGATCGGAACCACAACTGATTATCTAACCTCACCTAAAAAAAGAGGAAAAAGGTGGAAAAAAGTGTCAGGGGCTATCCCCTGAAATTGCGGCACGACCCCAATTTGGATTGGCGGAATATCTTTTCCGCACAAATTACATTTGTGGTACTTTTCCCGATTATCGTTGCCGCACAAAATCATTTTCGTACAAATCAGATCTCAAACATCTGACGACATCAATGATTTTTCCAATCTTTGTTCACTCACTTTTCTTAAATATGCCTCATATTTTTCTCGACGTTGCCACATACTACAAAAAATTATTTGCGCGAAAATGATTTTGTGCGGCAACGATAATCGGAGGAATTACCAGAAATGTACTTTGTGCAGAAAAGATAGTCAGCCTTTGGATTGCATTTAGCAAGAAGGAACCACCGCGGTTACGGTGTTTTCAAAATCGTGCAACTTCTCATCTTTAAAAAATACTTAAAATATAAGGGTAGTTTCACGATAACTGGAATAGTTATGTCACCGTAACAGACAACACATTTTTCGGTCATATTTTTAGTAGTAATGAAATCACTCGAATTTTTTTGCAGTAATCTTCAAAGGATTACGTATTAAAACGCTTTACAATGATTTATTGCTCTATTTCTCGATTAATATTATGTAAATTCCGAAAATGTGCTGTCTGTTACGCGGTAAAAAGTCAGCGTAACAGACAGCATATTTTCAGTCAGTTTTATATTAAAATTGAAAAATAGAGTGATAAATTATTGAAGAGCGTTAAAACACGTAATCCTGTGAAGATTAATTCGAAAAAATTCGAGTGATTATCATTTCTACAAAAAAAAAAGACCTAAAAGTGTGTTATCTGTTACGGTGACAAAACTATTCTAGTTACCGTGAAACCACCCATATACAGTATTAATATTTACACAATTATTTTCCATCAAAATTGACAATTTCTGGAGGAAAGCAAAAGCTATTTGTTATTCTGCGAGATATTTATGATAATTATAAAGAAGCAACATTTTTACAACACTTTAATCGTGCTGATTCCTTTTTGCTAAATGCAATCCATTTAATTGTTGGGTATGTTGGGTGATAAATGCATTTCCAATTAATTGTTTGAGTACCTCAACATTTGGGTTAGTTACCTAATTTATTGGGGTACTACCACAATTTATTGGAAATTTCGATATTATCCAAAAATCCCGTGCTCTTTTTTTCGTGTAACCTAACCTCATCTAAACTAATCTTACCCAACTTAATCTAGTCAACCTATCATAGCAATGGAAGCTGGGACGGTTCAAGAGTCAACAGATTATTGATAGGACCGATTTTTGGTCTGGTTGTTGCCCCGCAAGTCAGTTTGTGGATAAACCCCAAAATTGTTAAGATTTATACGAAAACTGCTTTAAACTAAAAAAAATTGATGCTTGCGACGGTATAAAATATACGAAGAATAAAGCCGATTGGCATATCTTTCAAGCATTCCGATCGAAAGTTGCATATAGATTCTACAGATATTTAGTATATTCTTGAAATTTTCTATTAAAATACCAGAGTGTTACTTATTTTTTTTACTTAAACCGATGTATTGTTGATGATGACTAAAAAAATTGTGAGTAGACGCCCAATTTTTCCAGACAATTCATCATTACAGGGGAAAATTGGCAACGTCAGGAGGAGCACCGACTTAAGGAAAAACGCAGCAGGGTCATCACAAAATCTAATTTTTAATAGCAGTATACATAGAATACTAGATTTTGAAAATACTATACATTGTAAGGATCAAAAGTGCGCAGATACGAGTATATTATGTTTTAATATACTTATGACTGAAGAACAGCGGGATGTCTACAGTAACATTTTTTAAGTCAGGTTAGTCTCAAATTGCACTTGTTTTTAAACTTTATTGGCGAAAAATCCATTGAGACAAAAATACATTTTTTGCGGTTTTTCGAAAGTCCGAAAAGTACATTTGCGTAGTCGTGACCCTGGATGCCTCAATAGTGGTATATTTACTTCAAAATCAAGTTTCCGATCCCCTTTCAACTGACAGAGTAAGGAAATGGGTGCACTCAGGAGCGGCAAAAGTAGTATCTTTATAGCAGGGTAAAGTTTCCGATTCTCCTTCAACTGACAGGGTAGGCAAAGGAGGGCGCTTAGGAGCCAAAATAGTGGTATCTCCATCAGGATGAAAGTTTCCGATTCTCCTTCAACTGACAGGGTAGGCAAAGGAGGGCACTCAGCAGCCGCAATAGTGGTATCTTCATCAAGATCAAAGTTTCCGATTCTCCTTCAACTGACAGGGTAGGCAAAGGAGGGAACTCAGGAGCCGCAATAGTGGTATCCTTACGGATTAAATTGTCTAATTCTCCGTCAACTGATAGGGTATAAAAAAGGGGTCCTCCAAGAGCTCCCGATTGGTCTGTAATTGAGAAAGATGTTTATAATCTACCGTGCAGGCTGTTCAAATCAATTTATTTCCGCGAAAATTTGGCACTGGGGCTACACAAACTTTTATTTTATCAAAGGATTCCGAATTCCGATTTCCGGAAACACATTCCGATTTGCGATAGTTCCGAGAAAAATTCCGAAGTACGCCCGGGTTTAGTTCCGAAGATCTTCAAGTGTGATCAAAAGTCCCTGAGTTTGATCAAATAAATGGTCAAACTGGCGAAAAACTGCAAATTTTGAGGAACTTCTGAAAATAGCTGAAAATTCCGGGAAAAATTCCGATTATTCAAAAAGTTCCGAGCTTCGGACTTAATTCCGGAAAACGGCAGCACTGGTTACACACGCGGTAACAAGGAGACAGGGGTCGGTTGTGTTAACGGTCGGTATGACGCTTGAAGTGATAGGGTTGGAATGAAATGTGTTTTTTATTGTTTGCGGCCGTAATAACCATTATCCGGACGTTTTTACAGCCGATTCCTCAAGACTTATTTTCCCGAAGGCGATTGATGGGTGGCACTGTGCAGTCGTTTTCTTCCAAGCTGCGGAGAAACAGCCGAATTGCCACAAATCTTTTATTCGAGATACGCGGTTTATGGTTGGTGAAACAGTTTTTGCCCGCCTGATAGCAGCTGCGGCTTCAATTATCCGTTTTCTCAGCCTTTTTAGATGCACCTTATGGATTTAATTGGACGTATTTCTGCCGAACGGAACCATGTGTATCATGACGTGAGCCCTGATATGCGTTCTTTCTTATGGGCGTCAGAGCTCATGCCACAATGCACATGGTTCCGTTTCGCAGATATACGACCAATTATGGGGGTTGTGTATTTGAAAACTGATGGGAAACGCTAGGGTTGTTCTCGAGCGCTCAACTGACAGGAAAATAGCATCTCTAAAAACTTGGATGAACACAGATTAGTTTTCTTTTTCCTAGTATGATCGTAAAAATTTTAATAAGTTTATTTTGGAACAAAGTAACAATTGGGGGGAAAATTGGTTATAGTTTTGAAACCAAGCAGCTTTATATTTTCCCGTAACAAAAATTTAAAGTCTCTCGCGCTAAGGCACTCATGCGGTCGCGGGCACAAAACCCAGTGTTTAAGTCAGTGGCGTGGCGTGAATTGCGATCTATCGATTGTTATGCCATTTAAACCTATGGTAAACAATCGATTATTAAAGTGTCCGCTGCGAACACCCTGTTTATCGATCCTTTTCCATAGGTTTATACGGCATAACAATTGATACATCGCAAAGCACGCCACGCCACTGGTTTAAGTCAAAGAAATCAGCAACAAGAGCATACCTACCTCTTACTTATCTTGAGGTAGACTAGGGGTAATGGGCATGTTGCAAACTTCAGCTACAGCAAAATGAATACTTGTTTCTCGTACATAATGGCTCAAAAATCTCAATGAAAGCATCAGAAAAGTCTGAAATACACTCCTAACTTCACAATGGACCACTAGACTAGGTACGAATTTCAGCATTCTAATACATGTTTCTAAACCAAAATTTCACGTAAAATGCGATGCGCATAGCAAAAGTTACCGAAATCAACACCTTACGAAGATATTTAATGATTCATGATGCGTGAATTCAAACCGCCCGCTCATGAAAACTCAATGCTCCACGTAATTCACATCGCGCGCTAAACGTTCATCATGATAGTCTTTACGATATAAAAATCTGGAAACCTCAATCTTGACGGTTTGGCTCAGTTATAGCAAATTTCTTGTGGTTTGAACAACATATGATGGGAAATGAACATTGCTCGATGAAGAAGCTTGCTGAAACCGTTGTAGCGCGCGATTTGACTCGAGTACAACTTTGAGTTTCTTATGAGCGGGCAGTTCAAATTCCTCGTAACCAATGTGAAATAAAAACGTTGAAATCTTCGTTAGGAGTTAGTTTCAGTAATATTCGTTGCGGTAATCGTGTTCTACGTGAAATTCTGGTTAAGAAACATGTATCAGATTGCTTAAATTCGTACCTTGTCTAGTGGTCCATTTGCGTAAAAAATATGCGTTGTTTAGCGCTTCCCGCTCCAACAACGATACTACGGCACAGGTGAACGCATATTTCTCATGCAAATTGTAAAGTTAGCAGCGTATTTCAGACTTTTCTGATGCGTTCGTCGTGATGTTTGAGCCATTTGTTATAAGAAATTATAAGAAATTATTCCTTTTGCTCTAGCTGAAGTTTGTAACATACCCATTACCCCTGGTCCAACTCATTCTCTACTAGAATTAAATCCTCTTTTTGCTCTTTCTGAAGTTTACAGCATTCTGCCGTACTAAGGAAGGACGCCGTATGAACATTCAAAAACTAGCGGAAACCCCGTGACTAAAGTCACGGGACTAGATGCTTCACAAAAAATTATTAATTCGATAACGGGGAGCATTAAGCCGATATTGTTACGGGGATGATGTACCACTATGCGACCACATGGGCGCTTGTTTTGCCTGAGTGAGCATGCCATTTCACGACGATACCGCTATTCGACCACGCGGAAGCTTCTGTTGCCTACACTGAAATTGAGGGCGAAATGAAATGATGTTAATTTAATCCTCCTCTCTAGTTTGATGAAATGATATTTTTTAAAAACGTTCTTGGAAAACGAATTAGGTTGAACTTATATTAGGCGGGATAAATGCAGTTTTATGCTTATCAATCCTTTTTCATCTGGAAAGTGGCGGAAATTTGGTAATACGGACGTTTACGTTGGGATGCGAATGAAACTCTGGGTCCTGTTGGTTTTTGGTTCGACGAAAAATGATTCCTCCGCATTGCATTTATGAAATGTCAAATACTTTCAAAATGGCAGCATGCAAATCCACCCGTAAACGTCCGTAATACCAAGTTTCCGCCGGTTTCCTCGTCATTTTAAAGTTATTCAGAATTTCAAAAATCCAATGACAGATTGCTAAGGGGAGATAGGGGTCAGGGGGCGGATCCCCGGCTTTGGCTCCGTAGGGTTCAGGGGGCGGACCCCCGGCTTTGGCTCCTTAGGGGTCAAGGGGCGGACCCCCGGCTTTGGCTCCGTAGTGTTCAGGGGGCGGACCCCCGGCTTTGGCTACGTAGGGTTCAGGGGGGGGGACCCCGGCTTTGACTCCGTAGGGTTCAGGGGGCGGACCCCCGGCTTTGGCTCC
>NW_017547114.1:5204070-5250864 GCF_001854935.1 Bemisia tabaci
CCCGTAATTCGAAAACGGTTCCTATACTCATCTTGAAATTTTTTCCTGAGTTTTCTGTTATCATAAGCTTCCACTTAAACCTTGGTTCGATGGTCGACTCGAATACCGAAAAAGGGGCGAAAGTCAGCCCTTATTTTGGGAGGCTCTTCACCAGATGATTAATATTTTATTGGTGAGAATCTAGCAATATTTGAAGGCTTATACGGCGGTTTGCCTTACACTGGAAAAAAAAGTAGCTTGGATCAAGCATGAAGATTCTTGAATTTGCCGCCAAGAATTTTTTTTATCTTGCTTCAAGCTGACTTTTTCTTGATACAAGAAAAATAGTGCTTGAGTTAGGCAAAAAAGTAGCTTATATTAACCAGGAAAATTCTTGATTTAGAAGAAATACTTCTTGGCGGGAAATTTAAGATTTTTTTTTTCAGTGTAGCGCGACAGCATTTTATGTGAGGTTTATATAGCGTTACCCAACAAAGCGTGAGAAGATAGGGTGAAAAGGGCCCAAAAACCGAAATTTCAAGGTCGAGGAAAACCACCAAGCAAGAGAGCGGACGTATTTCTGCTAAACGAAACTATGCGCAACATGACGTGAGCTCTGTTACGCACATATTCTTACGGGCCTCAGGGCTCATGTCTTAATGGACATAGGTTCGAGCTCGCGCTGATGAAATCTCCGCCGGGAGGAAGGACGAAGGCGCGACGCCTGGGGGCCGAGTCGGCCTTAGAATAAGTCATTGTTTTTATGCGCTATTTACGAGATAAATTATCCATCCTATTATTACGGTCTTTTGATGGTGGGTATCCACGGGAAGTATTCAAGAGGGGCAGCGGGGGGGGGCGACCGGAGGAGTGCTAATAAATAATAGAGCGTTTTCTTCGCGGTCAAACTGCAGAGGATGGACACGAACCCATAACTCACGGCCCGGATTGCCGAATCACACCCAGAAATGGACTGCATTTTGCAATTCGGAACTATAAATTCTGGCTCTTCTGGAAAAGCACTTATGTGCATAGGGAAACGAATGCCACATACGTTGTTTTTAAATCGGGCTAGAATCTATAGATCCAAATTGCAAAATGTAGTCCAAATTATCCTATTCGATGGGGTGATGCGGACTCGGTTTGAGGATAATCGGCCGGCGGCATATTAATTCGTACTTGGGGGGACGCCCCCCGCAGGCTGGTCGTTGATTTCGATAGACAAAGCTATAGACAAAGAAGACATTGGGAGTATGGAGCGATCCTATTGGTTGCAATGGGTGGTTTCTTTAGACTGAGGGAGAAAATTATGAACTATTTATCGGGTCTCCCGCGGGTTGTCGTTAGTTCGTCTATTACTTACCTCCTTTGTCCATTCCAACCCCATTTGACCAATAGGATCCCTCCATATCCCCTTTGAAACGAACCATACCTTTAAAAAGGTTTAAGAACCTTGAAACATTTAAGGGAAGACTACAGTGATAGCGATGAGAGTAGTAAGTGTTAAATTTTTGTAATCTAGTCTCCTTCAAAATGTGTCTAATCTCTTTTAGATGAGATCACTCAAATAGCTAAAACAGCAATATTAATCTTAATCCTATGAAAACGGATTGTATGAAACAGCTGTAGGTGCATAAAAAATGACGTAGTTTAGGACGAAACAGCCGTAAGTGGCACTATTCCTCCAGAGAGCCAATGAAAACAGTGTTTCCCAGTAGACTGCAGCCTTTTTCTGTCAATTTCTAAACTGAAAATGTGCTTGTTGTGTGTCTAAAACGCAACCACGAAATAATGCTGAAGATAGCACATACGGCTGTCTTGCCCAATAATAGCCTAACATGAAAACGAATAATACCCTTTTTATGTACTTAAAATGAAATCAGTCGATTTTGAATCATCCAAATGATTTCTAAGAGTCTTTTGGATGATTAGGGACAATTTGACAAGACTCGAAAAAATTTCCCGGTCAGATGCTTTTAAGATCGTTTTCTCGAAACTCTTTGCTTTTGCTGCTCTTTTCGCTATCACGGCAGTGCTAACGCTGAGTCGACATCCAATCATCAAAACACATTAATTGTTGATACCCATGAGATGCGCAGCGTAGGATGATGAAATGCCTTCAAATAATCGAGTATGCAATTTACAACACTCATGGTGCACGAATAGTTGCCTATATTGCTCCATTATTCATTCGGTGACATTAATAGTTTTGACTGCTGTACTGCTGTGCTAAGAGAAACTACTGCGTCAACGGCATGAGAATATCGCAAGAGCCTCAGTCCGGAGGACTACTAGACGCAGAGTTAACGTCCAAGCGTCAAAACACATTAATCGTTGACGGTAATAATGCATATCCATGAGATGCGCAGCGTGGGATGATGAAATGCCTTCAAATAATCGAGTATGCAATGTATAACACTGATGGTGCACGAATAGTTGCCTATATTGCGGCAGAAGAGTCTATCCAAATTATGGATACGGTCCTTGTGTGTTGCTCTCTCCGGAATATTTTCGATTTATAAATGGCAATCTGGCAACGGTGCTGACGCCCCTGATAGTTATAGAGGTTCCCTTTTTGGCCGAAGCCACGGCTATTTCTTTGCGAGCTTTTGTCTCGAGCAGGAAGCCTTTCCCCGATATTGCTCGCACAACTCAATTAGGCTTCCGCCGCGTGCAACGGCTCAACTCGCTCAACACGCATCCTTTGCCTCCTCCACAGAGGGGTTGCCAGATCTTCAACAGAAAGATTCATTGGGTTACTTATAGGTGGACGTAAGTCCATAAAAAAGTACTGATTTTGTTGCCATAGAAGATGAAAACAATTTTCTGGAGTATTGAAAGGAAAATTCGATATCCGTTTGAGAGTTCTGAAATATTAGGTAGTTTCTTTCACGAAAGAACGTAATTAAATTTTATTGCCGTTATAATTTAATTAATTAATTAATTTTAGGAATTTCTGGCTGAAAATTTCACCGATTTTCCCTTTAAACTCATGCAAAAATCACACAAAGCTTGGAAAAATTTGCAAAGGCGCATCCTTGTAGAAAATTGAATTCCTACCGTCAATTTCTTTCGTGCTGAAAACGACGAATTATCAAGTGTAAAAAATGTCTCGTCCGCTTTTAGACTCATTTGAAAATTTGGGATCACGCCATGTTTCAAGAAAATTGACGAAAACTAAGAGATTTCTTAGCAAATAAAGCAGCGAGTTTTGAATGCTGTAGTAATTATTATCGTTATATAAATGGATACCAAAGCATAATCTTCAAAAAAGGCAAATTTTAGAGGCACTACGTTTTCTTTGCTAAAATTGAATAAATAAAATAAAATAGCTATTTCAGAAACTTTGCAAGTTATTATCAAATGCTCAAACATGCGGAGAAAAATAATGTGGAAATTTTGGACCCTCGACCCTCTGCAAGAAATAGAGTCAACTTGGGTTTCGAGATTTCGACATTTCTTAGACGTGGAAAATAAACTCAATTTGATAGTTAAAAATTAGACTGCAGCAGTAAAAATGTTTACCAGAGTATGACTGTCCAGTTTTGCCTCGAAATTTTTCTGACTCTCTCCTGTGATCAAAAAGTTTTTTTCGGTAAAAACTTCATACAGTTTCTTGAAAGTTCCAATAAATACAATTTGAGAGTTGAAATTTTGCAACGTTGAAAGTTAGCCACGTTTTTCGCCTGGGAACCGACAATTTGAGATGAAGTTCGAAGGCATTCTATGAACTTTCTATCAAGTTTGACGAAACTAGTTGAAAACTTGATAAAGGTTTGACGAGATTGACTTTAGCCACGTTTGACGAAAGATTACATTATTTTGATATATTTCAAGAGATGCTAAGCTTGAATCCCGTCTTTCAGGACGCTGTGAGGAATTTAGTTACAGTGAATAACTATCACTAAGACTAAATCTCTAGTATAGGTATCGAGAAAAACTTGGCTCAACACTTGCCTGCTCACCTAAAATTCAATATCTTTCTGAAACTAAAAAAAAAAACTTGCACAATGTTGCGGAAAGATTGAACGCGCCTTACGCACATTCAGCTATTAAAAGTTATCTGGTTGATTAATGAAGTTTTATTTGCGTGGTGATCTGAGATTTTTCGCAGCTGAAATGCTCTGACAGTAAAGTGCGCCTACCGAACCAATATGATACCACTTTTTTAACCTTCATGGAGCAGTGTTGCATAGGCGCAAAATTGAAGGCGATCTAGCGACAGTCGTACCAAGATGAAATAGTACCTGGTGCTTTTCAAAAAAATCAATGAGAGGTCACTGCCAGGCGTTTGTTGGAAAATTTTGCAGGAATAATCGGAAAATTTGGAATGTTTCTTGGAATTCTTACCACCCAAACAAATGAAGTTCAATGCATTTTGTTTGATTTCTCCTCTTATTGGCAGAATTTCGACCAGCTTGTTGCAAAAAAGTATTGAAATATGAATATGGTACCACTTTGATGCATTTGCTAAGGTGACGTACACGTTTTCGACCGTAAGAAAAAGAACCGAAAAATTCTGTAAATTTGCAGGAATATGAGAAATGACGACTTGGCGGAATAAGTTACATTTATCGAGAAAATAATATTTTAACTGTATCAGAGGGAACGTAGTGAGTTTGACTTATTCTTTCCGGGTAAAAGGCATTAAGAAAAGATAGGATCCGAGTCAACCTACACTCGGTTGATATGTACTTCGAAGTCATAAATCCGGGGAGAATTTTTAGCGCACCCTATTGTCAAAAAGAGGAAATAAAGTTAGCCAGAAAGTATTCCGTTACTGCCGTGGTTCTGCGCTGCTTTCGTCCTCCGGAAATTCAGCAGTAGTCGCTAGGTCCCTGGCCCCTCCTCAATTTCCAATATGAAAATAATTCAATAAGTTTATTTATTACATTCACAATTCGATCACATTTCAGGTGCATGTTAGGATTCTGTCTATTTAGAAGTGTAGAATTTGATAGTTTTAAACTTCGGTATCGTAATAATGTTAACGATAATCAACAAAACTGACAAGAGCCTTTTCTCATGATGATATTATAATTGAGGATAACAATCGTATGGATTTTAAGAGGCTACGTGCAATTTGTTTTATTTTGAGGGGAAAACTATGAACCTCTATGAAAACCTCTATGACCGAAAAATTGAATGTAAACGTGGAAAATGGGTCTCAGTTCAATTGTTTCGCTCGGTGTGCACTGAGAGGATTTCTAAACATTTGATGTTAGTTATCTCAGTTATTCATATGTTTGTTTTTAATAAGATTTTTACTCATTTGATTCTTGATTAATTTATTTTAAAATGTTGCACAACTCCTTTGATGCGCTTAATTATGCTTACAAATAGAAAAATTATTCATAAATTATAAAAAAATGCGTATTAAAGTATTTGCGCTTCTTAAAACGCACAAAGAAGTGGGAGATGAAAAGATGAACAAATTTTAATGTTTATATATTGTGTTTTATGATAAATAATGTCGGAAAATATTTTTCAGATTTTGGTTTGATGCCTCTTTATTAAACGTTATTTATTGCATGTTAAACTATTTCCATGGTGTTTATAATGTAAAGTGGCAGACATATAGCTCTGAATTTTTAAGTATATTCTTGATAAGGTGGTATTTTCCTCAAAAATTTGAAACTTATTACGTATGGATTGATAAGATACATATTTTGTCAATATCGATTAAGTTTTTTTCTTTTTTGATCTTTTGAAAATAAAAGAATTCTAATCACACAAATTAATAAAACATCATGTTAGAAGTTGATGTCAAAGGTTAAAATGGCCAATGGTAAAAATGTACAGGTCATGATCATTTTTAATATCAAAAAAAGGAATGCATCTTCTCGTAGTACAAAAATACAGTCTGCTGGATGTACAAAGCACTCATTCTTTCATTTTTTTCACAACATGCAACGATACTCAGATGGCCAAAAGAGATCCCAGTTTCAGACCTTACCGTATTTTTTTCGGAACAATCAGTCTTTTCAGATCAACAATTTCTCGCATAGGAGAGCAAACAGCTCAGATGTGCACGCTACGTCGCTCCTCTAACAGCGACGTGGTAAGCTTTGCGATACATCGATTGATCGGTCATTTCAACCTAAGGAAAAGTATCGATAAACAGGGTGTTGGCAGCGAAAACCATAATAATCGATTATTTACCACAACTTCAAACGGGAAAATATCGATAGATCGCAGAGCACGCCACGCCACTGCCCTCTAACTTAAGGACGTAACTCAAATTCCACGTGTGCCATGTTTTACATGTAAATCGATGCTTTCTGGGGTTCATGCGGAAATCGAAATACGCCTTTACGTTAGCAGAGCGAATACTTTTGCACATTGAACGCAGCGAGATCCCATTACGAGCCATTTAGCGTAGTCCTTTGATGCTGAGCTCTTACGTCTGGAACCATTGAATGTATCCTCATATTCCACTTGGAGATACAACCTATGGCATCTTCCTTTCAAGAGGTTTTTAGGCCACCCCGAGCGATACACACAAATCCGGCCTTTGGTCGAAGCTGGATTTCATCTGTCCGAAGTTGGGCCCTGAGGAAAATACACGAGAGAAGATCCACGCATTAGTTTGGTTTTTAAATGGTTTAGAGTACCTATATAGGGAGAGTGCGGACATTCAAAGCAATCAATTTAGTTTCGTGATTCTTAAACTACCAAAAATATCACTCAAAAACCACACGATTAATAAGCAATGTTAAAAAATGTCCTGTTAATCATGATACCACTATTCGACCTCCTGTGAGCTCGGTGTGCCTATTCAATTCATTGAAGGCGTTTTTCAGCCGTCGTGTCACGCTCAATCCCTACGAACCATCGTCACAACAAGCAGAGTCTCATTATTGAAACTGTTTTTTCCTTAACGACCTTTTAGAAAAAGATGTTTAAACGTGGAAATGTTTGCAAAATTGTTTTAAAAGTATTGCTCATATTGGTCTGTTTAATTATTACTGTATAATCTGTTGCATGCGCGAAAAATTCTAGCAAAAACTTACCCAGGCGAGTAGCCACAGTTGATGCTGCACGTATGCAATCTGATTTGGTCTGGCAAGTTTGCGATTTTTCTCAACCCTTTTGTATCCTCTAATTCTGTGCCAAGGTTCAGAATGACAATGTATGTCGGGTGGTCTTTGAGAGTTCTGTAAAGTAATAAAACCCAACATGGATATGAGACATTAAAAACCATAGCGTATCATGTATCATTCATTATGTCATTATTTTTTAATATCTTGCCTACCACTTCACCAATCTTAAGGATGCAAGCTGTCGTTAAACCTTATCATTTCGATACCCTATACTTCAGATCGACGCGTCATTGCACAGTATTCATTCTGTTTGACTTTGAGATTTCGTAACTTACGTAAATACCATTCAATTGCATTCAAATGGTACTCAATGCGGCATCGATAAAGATAAGTAGATGGCTGGTTCCATTGCGAAGTTCGTTGGCCACGACATGACCTGTTTTATATCTAAGTCACGGGCAAACATTAAGTTTCAGCAGTTGAACTGCAATTAAGGAAACACGTATTAAGATGTTTCAAAATGTCCACACCTACCTTAGCTGTTCGGGGATATTATTCACATTTTTGCATGATTTTTAAAGAGAATATTTCTTAGCTTGCCCAAGCAAAATCGAGCAAAATATTTGCAGTGAATATGATTAATCCATCAAAACAGTACAACATTTACCAATCTTACACCTCCTCAAGGAGGTAAATCTATAATATCACAAACTGAGATATATAAGTGACTTAATTTCATATCGATAGATATCGCAGTTCACTCTTAATGCGGAAACGTTGAAAAGGGTTATTTAATATTTAGGCCCTGCTATAATTGGTTTCTACCACTACCATAACTTCTGGCAGTATGTA
The DNA here is from genome assembly GCF_001854935.1 of Bemisia tabaci. Taxonomy (NCBI): domain Eukaryota; kingdom Metazoa; phylum Arthropoda; class Insecta; order Hemiptera; family Aleyrodidae; genus Bemisia; species Bemisia tabaci. The sequence goes on from NW_017547114.1 coordinate 5,211,945, forward strand.
TCCTTATTAAAAATAATACTTAAGTTAATATAACATTCTTCTTCTTTTGCAGGTAAGGGAGATTCAATATTCACTGTGTGCCTGTACATGTCCATTATCGCTTTTTCTACGTAAGTAATTTAATTAAGTTTACTTTCATTTTTAATGGTTCCTTATTAAGATAATTGCATTCAGATGCATAATAACCATCTGCACACCATTAACTTAAAAAGGCTCCGTCTCAAAAATATGATGATTTCCCCATCCATTTCCCAAACATTTGAATGACGACCCCGAATTTTTGAAAAAGCTCCCCAACTGCAAAGAATATTTTTGGCTTGAGGCTCTCTTTGCTCATAAAACCATTTTCAACCAAAAATGTAACCGTTTAAACGTTTCTACATCGGTGAAAATAAACTCTTTTTCTGATGTCGTTCACAAATTTCCTAAAAATGTCTTCTCACCTGGTTATGACAAGGACCCAGTCTGATAGGGTGTAGACATTTACACTACCAAATTGAATAACGGGCGACTTTTTCAGAGTCAACAATCTTCGGTAATTTTTGAAATGGCTACTGGCCTTTTTCTTTTCTGTAACTAGATTGTGTGACCAATAATCAGGATTGACTGGAAGCCAAGTTTTTGGATTCGTCGAAAAACCTTAAATCCAAAATTAAGAGCAATGATTAAAAGACATACAATTTTAAGATGAGCTTAACATTCAGGAGGTTAATCAACGAATCAGGGAAATGTTTTAAGAAATTCATCGTTGCCCCCAAAATATCATTCGATTTTGGGGGCAAAATAGTATCCGAAGATTTACAACAGTGCAGCATTACCACGCTTTTCCAGGACCATTTAGAGTCAGTGTCGGCCTCTTGTGATATATTGGTTGTAGCCCTACAACCAAGTGGTCCCGGGTCTGATTTCTGGCCAAGTGACCTGAGTTTGATTATTTTCAAGCAATGGTCATTTAGGACCAAGGTATAAAGCGTGATATTAGCCCAGTGAAGTACTTTAAAATTGGTATAGAACAAAACAAATAAATCATGGACATAGTTGACCAGAGTCAGTATAACTGCATTTTAAATTGTTTAATTTCCTCTCGTGGGTTGTCTTCTGTTAAGAAAATAGACCCATGTAACCATTGGTGAGCCGTGAATGATCGATTTTCGATATTTCATCATTTGAAGCTGTCGTAAAGAATCGATTATTACGGTGTTCGTTGTGAACATCTTTTGTTTATTGATCCTATTTCATAGGTATAAATGGTAAATCAATCGATATATCGCAGAGCATGCCACACCGTTGTACTTAAGGCCTTTAAACTTTCTGTAAATTTCCTCTGTATTGAGAAGAAAATATTCACAAAATTTAACGTCAAAACGTCACTGAGTTTTTCGACGAGAAACTAACATATGAGAGGAGATTACGCAACCAGTGCGGCGAGGCGTGCTGTCCCATATGGAAAAAGGATCGAAAAACAGGTTGTTTGCAACGCACGGAAAAAAAATCTCGGTGTATTTACTAAGAAAAAGGTAAAATTACCAAGAATTCAGGGTTCTATTTGATCCCAGTTTTTTCTTGGTAAAATTACCATTTATGGAATTGGTAATTTTATCGAAATATCTCGGTAAAATTATTGACTTTCTCGGTAATTTTACTGAGCCCCGGTAAAAACACCAATATTTTTTATCGACTGTGGTAGAATTACCGAGATAAAATGTCAAAGTTACCGAGAATTGATTACCAATGAAAGTGGTATTCTTACCTGAGAAAAACAGTAAAAATACCGGTTTTTGGGTAAGCTTACCAGTCTGTCTTGGTAAAATTACCAATTATTGGTAAAAAAGTGAGATGGTAAAGGTACCAACGGACCTTGGTAAAAACGCCGAGAATTTTTTTTCAGTGCGAACATCTTAAAAATCGATTGTTCACCATAGCTTCAAATGGGGGAAAATATTGATACTCGATCATTCACACCACGTCTTTGTAGGTAACGTGAAATGAAAATAGGCTGATTTTGCCGACGTCTAACCAGATTGGACTTTGAGGCTAACCTGCACTTGTGGACGCATTCCACTGGAACGGAGTTCTGGCGGGGTCCCGTGTGAATCTTTGGTACCTTTCAGGGCCGACATTGAGAGCAGGCGGATCTTTGGTTTGATCCCAGCGGATGAACGTGTCCACCATTCCGATCTCGTCTCCGGCATACGTCACGGAGGTACCGTGAAGGCACATCTGAAGCATGTGCAGTCCATCCAACATGTCGATCCCGTAACGCGAGCCCACCCGTCGCTTGTCGTGGTTCCCCAACTGAAATCCGATTTTAGATACAAATATTTATAGAGCATCCCGAAACAATGGTAACAGTAGAAAAACAAGGGGGGACAGGAAAGAAGGCAAATGGCCTGGTTACACGATCAATTCCCGTCAAATTCCGATCAAAATGATGACCAAGATGGCGGTCGATAGTTACCTAGATTGATGAGTTTGATTAAAAGAGCGTGTTGATTGAAATAAGCATGAAATAAGCACGGTTGTGTGGAAATCAGATGAAGGATGAGCCCCACAGCTCCATCATCTACCATCAAATTTTTGCAGGCCGCAGAAATTTGATGGTAGATGGTGCGCACCAGTCACCATTTGATCGGAAATTGATGGGAATTTGAGCGTGTAACCAGCACATAAAATACACAATTAACAAAAAAAATCAGATCCCGGCCACCACCGTGTAGGGCTCAGGTTTTTCATCGTTTTTTGAATTTTTATTCTAACATTTCAGACACGGAAAAAAAGTATCACGATCCCAACTATACTCCTAGCTTATTTTAGCGCCAGATATTAGAGTAGTTGCACAAGCCAGAGTAATGGTTAGGCCAACTGAAAGTGTAGTTGGATCAACCATACCTCTAGCTGGTGCCCTCACAGTCAGCATAAGTGTGGTTGGATTATATATACCGCTGGCTGGGGCCTTTACACTTTTAGCCAGTGCAACTACTCTTATGGCTGGCGCCAAAATCCGCTAGAAGTATAGTTGAGATGGTGATACGTTTTTTTCAGTGTAAATATGAGGCTTTTTTTGTTCAAATAAAATCAATAGACATTATTCCATGGTCTATGCGCCGAAAACATCATAATGCAATGTACTCACCACCCAATTAGACCACTTGCTGGCAGGGAGAGCAGCATACCAGTCTTCGATGACTTCTTTGAAATCTGGCGCGTTCGATTGTGGGGTAAGTGCTTCGATTGTCTCAAAATTGAACGTGAAGTGGGCTCCAGGATTATCCTTGGTGCCGTAGTATTTCATTGTGCTGGTCAAATTCGAATATGCCTCTGTTGCCATAAACCTAATCGGTAAACACGAAATTATTGAAAATTGCCCGGAGAAAAAATAAAATACTAGGAAAGCATATTTGCAACTTGTATATGATGGAAGTAAATTTCACAAATCTCACTCACGTATAAGTACGTTTTTTCTAAAAAAAAAATTGCCGCAGTTTTACACCGAAAGAAATAATGTGCTGATACAGAATTTTCGGTGCCAAAATTATCGATTTGTGACGTAAATACTGATTTATCAACCCTCGCAGTTTATTTTACAACCTTTGGGTGTGAAATTCATTGAGTATTCATTTATTTCATCATTTTGGTCTTATCATACCTACCTACTCTTGACATACCAAATGCATCTGTCACATTTGGAAGGTAGGGTTGTAGTGTTTGGGACCTCGTGAAAAAAATAAATAAACACTCAGAATTCATTTGTAAACAAGCTGTAATCACAAATCAGCATAAATGGAAGTTTCCATTTACCTATACGCCGATCGCTTAATCCTGCTCTTAACTCGATTATTTACTCCGAAACGACGAATTGGACGTATTTCTGCCAAACGGAACTATGTGCATTAAAACATGAGCCCTGAGACCCATAAGAATATAAGCATAACAGGGCTCACGTCACAATGCACGTAGTTCAGTTTGATAGAAATACGTCCAATTGTGAAACTTTAAACCCATTTTTTTCTAAAAATCACATCATTTGACTAAATTTCTTTATCCGTGATAATGTCTACGACTTTCCAAAATCATACTCACTTGACCGTGTGAGTTTTCCTAGAATAATCATCAAGATGTTTTCGGAACTGTTTAATTATCTCGTAGGTCCCCGGTTGGTCTCTGGTGTAAATGTGGTTAAGATACTCCTCATCAGTTGGCAGAACATCTGTTTTGCCCGAGAGTGGTTCGTCCCGCAGTTTAATGTCCTCCATGATGGTCATCACAGCGTCCATTCTGAATCCATCTACTCCTTTGTCCATCCAATAAGTCAAAACATCCTGATGAAAAAGAATACGATGTGATGGGTTAGTGCGACTACTTTTGGCGGAATTGAACACAGGAATAGGTTTTTCATCAAATAGAAGATTAATTGGTCAGCAAATTTTTTCAAACAAGTCAGTCTTGATGGACTTTAGGGTCTATTTTAGGGTCTAGTCGTTAATATAATGATTGGTCCCATATTGTTCCCTCAACCATGTTTTATGGTAATATCAATGCGATAGCATGCACTTTTTGCCAAAAAGTTTGGCGTTATAGCCATTCATACTGGCCCTAGAGAATAGAATATCTTCAATGAGCCTCAAAGATACTCGGAATCCTCAATGATCATCAAAGTACAACTATTGAAACTCAAGAAATTAGCCTTAGGTGCTTGATACAAGTACGTTCTTTAGAAGAAAAATTATATATACAGCCAGTGATGAAGAAAAAGTGGAAAAAGTTTTACCTTTATTCCTTAAAATGCCAAAACTTTTCCACTTTTTCTGCATCACTGGCAATATATATAATTTTCCTTTTAAGTAACCAATAAGTGATGTAAAATGCAATCTCTCAATCAAATACGTTCGTTTCATGCAAATAAATAGTTAAGAATCGTATCAAGATTTGATAGAACTACCTTGATGATCCCTAAAAATATGTTAGTATTTTTGAGGACGATCGATAGGTGTAATTTTTACCAATGGGCGAAGCTATCCTCTTTTACTCATTGCAAAAATCGCATGCACAGTTTTCGAAGAGCGATCACGCTTTGCGCTTGAATCCAATACAATTTATGTTTTTCAAGCATATGAAATGGGCATGCGTGTCCTAGCCGGGCTTTAAATCGTTTGGCCTCAGTGATTAATTTAGGTTCAGGCTCAAGTTATTTCACTCATTTTAGATAACCTCTGAGGGTTCTAATGCAAAAAGAAGTCCGTGAGTGTTTACCTTCATCTCTTGAACAACGAGAGGGTTCCTATAGTTCAAATCTGGTTGTTTCGGATGGAACTGATGCAGATAGTACTGGCCCCGTTTTTCATTCCAAGTCCAAGCTGACCCACCAAAATATGAAAGCTGCAACAACGCAATCATCAATATGAAATTCCGAACGATGCATGTTCAAATAACACGCTTCTAGCTCGCCGTGATAAGGAGGAACGCTGTATTAGCATTTAGACGTTGTCATATTTCCTTCAATAAAAACCGAATTTAATGGGTCAATATGGCATATTCTTCCTGGAATTTTTCAGACAATTTTGTCTGCAATTTCATCTAAAATATCTGAAAATTTAAAGGAAAAATATACATACCTCTCTTCAAAAATACAAGTTATACTCAAGGGAACTTTGACAGTTGCACGTATTTCTGCCAAACGGAACAATGTGCATTAAGACATGAGCCCTGAGACCCATTAGCCCATTAGAATATATGCATAACAGGGCTCACGTATTAATGCACTTAGCTCCGTTAGACAGAAATACGTCCAATTCTTGATCGTTTATACGACGTTTTTTCTTAGCACGGCAGAGCAGGAAGAAGGCTGAAGTTGAGCGTTTTACAATACTCCAAAGAAAATTGTAAAAATCTTAGGGGTAAAATATCGGACGTATTTTTCTATTACGCCCGATCACGTCTCTATATTTTCGGCTGTGTTGCTCACGTAGCCCTTCAAGCACCTCTACAAATAAAACAAACCAACATTACATAGAAATGGAGCAAAGGAAATAACGCGCGTCGATGACGGCGGAGAGATACAACTATTTGTGCTTGATGGATGTCCGTGTTGCATTTGCAAAATTGAAGGCGCGAAGATGCGAGGTGCCAACTCACAGTGTTCCGCACTACGTTGCCAATAAGCTGTAGCCCTGATTCGTGAGAATAGTCAAAAATTCAGGCCCGAATTCGTCTCTCCTCCTTCGGCTGTGTTGATGGTTGATTTTTTCTTATTTTTCTTCAATTCAAGTCTTACTCTCTTATATGGTGTATTTATTGACCCATGTCTGAAGTTCTTATGCACCGACCTCTCACCGTATTTCGCCAAGAGGGGATAGTCAGGCCAATTTGATCTGGTTTGGGATTCCTTGGGAAAGTTGTCAATGAAAATTCTCGACCGATACTCGATTTTTCTCTCTTTTCAATTTGATATCTGATTTTTTTTACGATGTATTAGTAAAATTACATCTAAAAATTGTATGTACCGGCCCCATAAAACCCAAGGGCCACGTGCTTTTTGCAACAGAATAGGTGCCTATACCGCAAAATACTAGACTTACCCAATTATTCGGTGGTTGTATGGTGCCGTTCTCACTCGCCTTCCCGTCGACCCAGTTGTAATAATTTGTGTAAGGATCAACTCTTGCGACTGATTTCTTGAACCAATCATGTTCGTCACTGGTATGGTTTGGCACGAAGTCAAGAATCATTTTTAATCCTGAAAAATATCGTAAATGCCTTGCCTCAGTGGGATGTTCGATTGAAACTACTAAAATTCTAACAGCATGCTAAGCAGCTATCTAAATGAAAGTACGGCTAAAGAACATAGACTTAGGCCCAAATATTTTTCGTGTACAGTAGGCCGTAAGTTGCGTATCCTAAACGCTAAGTTTGACTTTAAGTCATGAAAATTATGTCTTGGTCTAGCTGTATAGTTACAATTTTATAGCTATGGTGACCTAAAAAGTAGGTACAACCTAGATTCTACCATGAACGAGGGCAATGATTCTTTTTTTTGCCAAAAATTGCCAGTGGCGATGTGGCAAGTTGGCAGCTCTGTTTTTCCTCCATTTAAATCCATTAAAAATATCGATTTTCGGTGAGGCAAGCTGCCTCACTAAGAATCGATATTTTTACATACTTTTATATGGAGGTAAGACAGTGTCGCCGACTTTTAAGAACCGCCACTGACTAGTACGCAGTTTTAAACCAGAGAATCCGACATCTCGGTTCTAGTATTCACCGCAGTGACAAAATGAAGATCTAAGAAGAAAACCCTATCCATACGCACTTTTTTGCGACAAATTGACCAATTCGCATTACAGAATCCAAATCTCTTCGTTAAAAAAATTCTGACTTAATCATTCACACTATTTGGCTTAAAATTCTCATAAATCAACGGAGAAGGTGGATTTAGGTCTCGATTGGCTTCACAAGATTCATGATTCATTTTATTACCATTTTTATGGAATAATCTTTTCAGCCTTTCAAAATCTTTCATGGTGCCGAACATTGGCTCGATTGCTCTGAAATCCGATATATCGTAACCAAAATCCGCCATCGGGGAGCGAAAAATCGGAGAAATCCAGACTGCTCCGACGCCTAGTTTTGAGAGGTAATCAATTTTCTCCGCAATACCTGCAAACGGATTGAACAAAAATAATACAGATGAACAATTTTTTTATAAAAATTACCACCATAAAATAATCGTATTGAAAATTAACTCAGGTCTAAGTCCATTTCATTGTTTGAGTATTTTTGTATGCTAAAATAGCGATCCAAAAAATACACCAAATTGGTTCTGTGATAATGCAAAAAAAATTCTCAACTTGTTATCGACGATTTTCATGGCAATAGAATATCGACGGTAAAAATACCAGACCACGTATCTCTGTTAATATATACTTTTCTGTTTACACGGAAAACCACCCAACCTCAATTTTTGAAAACTTCCTTGATTTTTCTTCTCTTTGCGAAGAGAACTCTGTGGAAATTTCAAGAGACGATATTGATTTGTTCGCCTTCAAAAAAATAAAATGGGAGCGGAGATTTTTAAACACCGCAAACGCGATACGTGGTCTGGTAGTTTCACTGTCGATATAATTCCTAGACAACTTTAAGCACATTTTTTTTAAAAAAATCTCAGAAAAATGTGTCTAATTTTCAAACATTTCTGCAAACAAGCTGAAAAAATAAGTAAGTTTTGTGTGTTCCTTTATCACCGCAACTCAGCTTTTCTTTCATTTTCCCTACTTATAAATTTTTCCTCTGGTCATTAGTGATAGCTGGATTTGGTCACTTGTCTGATTCCAACTTCAAATTCGGCTTTATCATTCAACCATCAATAGTTAATCTAATAACGAGACTTGATACTGATAGCCCAACTGATTACAGCCAGCCAATCACGCATAGCCTTATTGTATCACCACCCGTGACATCAACAATTCTATAAAAGAGTATGCTGCACCTTTTTTGAGGACATTCCACCATAGACCCGTGTGTGCACCTCATAAGCCTCATCACCCTTCAGGCCTTTAAATCTAAGTCTGAAACCTTTCGTCAAGTTTCTCAAGTTTCAATATACCTTTCAAATCGTTCGGTTCTTTCAATTCGTTATTATATCATTTCCCGCTCCCTCCACGCTATTTATCCCTTTTTAAGACCCGTCATAAGTCACTTTCATCTCATGACGCGTCAGTAAGTCTTCATAGTTTTTATTTGATTCGCTGTGTTATTAACTCGTATTCGCAGGTGAAGTTTTTCCTTGCAACGTTGGCAAAATGTGCAAAATAAATCATTGTGCGGAAAGGACAGTGTGGAAAACGGATTATCTGCTAATTTTATGCCTCTCTTAACTCTGTTTCTGATTTTGGTTGTTTCTAGGTCAAGAGAGATTAGATTTATTCTAGATTAGATTAGATTCAACCCCCTGATCTCTAAGGGCAACAATGACATCGATGTATTTTAGGGAATTAAATGCTTTATTAACATCCAGACCGACTGTTACCATTAATCTTCTTTCGATTCCTAATCTTCTGTTTTTCTCGTACAATTCTCTAATTTTGTTTGGTGCATTAATCGTAGATCGACCCTTCCTGAAGTCATATTGACTTTCGGAAAGGCTAATCTGTTTTTGAAGTCTATTAGAGATGATGTGTCCATAAATTTTGCTGAACGTGTTGAAGATACAGATCGGTCTGTATGCTTTTATCTTGCAACTCGGGTGTCTAAACTGTGGGTCCGTGGTTAATAAGATTCCTCATTACATATTCATAAATTGGAACTAGCAGAGACAGGTGCTAGCCCGAAGGCCTATCTGAGTACATTCTAATTTTGAGGAAATATATATAATATAATTTCTGAGGAATAATAAATCATTGTATGGAAAAAACAGTGTGGAAAACGGTTTATCTGCTAATGTCATGCCTATATCTTAACTCTGTTGTTGCTAGGTCAAGTAAGAGATATAACCCTTTGAATTGGCAGTTAAAAATACTTTCTTTAACTAATAAAACAGGTAAGTTTATTTACCACAGTTATAATTCATATCCTTCACCAATAAACGGAGAGATAAAGACAAAGTCAGATGATATCAACAAAATGTCAGTATCAAATAGAGTATTCAAATACGTGTGAATTCGAGACTTATATGAAGTCTAAAAGTGTTTATTGTACAAAAATTTCTATTGTGCAAATAAAAAAAAAAAAAAAAAAAAAAAAAAAAAAAACGTGTGGATTCGATTGATTCAAAGTACGTTTGGTTTTATTAAATGGTGGTTTTTTGGTTATATTTTATGATGGGTGTCTTATTTTATAGCGTGGATACTTTTCATTCGGATCAATACCTTTTAGGTCGCCGATCCCGTCTCCGTCCGAGTCTTTGAATGATCGCGGATAGATTTGATAGATAACTCCTTTCTCCCACCAAGCTAGATCCCGTTGCGGTTGCTCTTCCATTTCCTCACGACACCACGCCGTCGTGAAAACGAGAAATGAAAGCACTGCTATTTTCATCTGAAAAAATTGATAATTTTCATTATCATCATGAGAATCTCCTGAATCGAGCTTCATTTTTATTTATTTCTTCTTCTTTCTATATCGAAATTTTGAAAAAGTAAAATTCTTACAATAGCACTACAGCTTTTAAGTTTTGCTTGTGAGTAAAGCATGGATGAGGATCCAGTTAGACTTATTGCGAAGTAAAGTCTCTAAAAAGTTTTCGGTGGATAAAGTAATGTCTAAACATTCACAATGGTCGTCACAATGTCTGTGTCTAATATTCATTTTTTATTTATAAAGCTAGAGCTAACGCTCTAGAAATAATTGGAGAGAATTGATGGTCATTTTGGCTTTACTGCAAACAGTGAGGACATGTTGGGACATCCTCAGACCCTTGTCCAAGCAGAATCCAAGGTGTCCCTCGATGCCTTTGTACTGCATATATGTTGTTAACGATAAATAAGTTGAGGCCTTCCAATCACACAAGATCATCTTGAATCTTTCCGCAAAATTATAGCACTAATACATGCCAAAAAATAAAATCTATATTTCTGTTAGCAAGCTGAAAAGGCAACACGTTGAAGCCATGATTTTAAAATATTTGAATAAAATTGATATTGTAATGAGGGGATTTTGAGCTCTTAGAGTATATATATTTAAGTAGCATCCGAAAGAGCAATGACGTCAAAAATGTCAGAAATGTAAGAAATGACGTCAGAAATGTCAGAAATGACCCCAAAATGCACGCCTGAGCTTGCGCTTACGAAAGCAACGGCCCTCGTCCCGATGCAATGGAAGCATCGTAAAAATGCAAATATAGAACCGTAGGTGATGACAATATTTGTAATGAAAACTGTTTATTTCCTTTATTGAACTACATTTTGTAGACTTACAAAACGCCTCTTTTCCTGTTGAGGTCGAAACATATTTGATATTTTCGTGATGAAAATTGGAATAGATTACATACGTAATCACAAAGAAGTTTTAAATCCATGCAGTATGTGTGTGTTAAAATCGAATTATTTGTTTTTGACGTCGGATTTTAGCAAGATGTTTTGTGCTTGAAAAGTATTTTTCTTATATATACATGTTCTTTATTATCAAACCAATTTTACAATTGAACATGATTTGTCAGACGTATAAGACTTAACAACAACTTTGTTTATTATTATTATTAAGTAGTTTATTGATAAACATTACATGTCACTACTACCAGTACAGGGAAGCGGTATCTATTGACTAGAATTAACTTATACATAAAGCGGGCGGGTAAATCAAAGATATTTCTTCTTCTCTTTAGCTGTCTATTGATGATTGAAGTGTTTAAAAGTTCTAGGCCAGCATTGTTTGTATGTGAGTGCAGGCGTTCCTCATATTTAATTACTGTATCTTTAATAGTTTGTTTTACAGTAGGCACTTCCAGCTCACGACGAATGTCAACATTTCTCACATACCATGGAGCGCCGATTATGGTTCTTATGATACTTTTGCTTGAAAACTTTCAACTTTGTTAATATTTGAAATACTAGCGCTACCCCATATATGGCAGCCGTAAAGCCATACAGGGCGGAGGATTTGATTGTAAAGGAAGAGTTTATTTTTAATTGATAGTTTGGATTTTTTATTGAGGAGCCAGTACATTTTTTTATATTTTATATTAAGTTCTTTAGTGTTTATATGATCTTTAAATGTCAACCTAGAGTCTAGATTAATTCCCAAGGAACGTGTAATAGATACTAAAGGCACCTGCTCCCCATTCAAAAATACTGGCAATGGAGTAAATGCTTTATTTGTAAATATTATATGATTAGATTTCTGGGCATTAAGACAGGTTCCGTTTTCCTCTACCCATTCTGAAACATTGTTTACAGAAGTTTGTAGTTTATCATTGGCTACAATTAAGTTTTTATCTATTTCTGCCAGCGATGTATCGTCGGCAAAGGTGCCTACGAAACCTTCGATTGATTTTGGGATGTCGCGAGTGAAGATGTTACATAGGATCGGTCCTAGTACGCTTCCTTGTGGGATGCCTGCCGTTATTGAGCAAACCCTCGAAAACGAATTGTTGAATTTGACCCTGAATTGTCTGCCATGAAGGTAAGATTTTAATAATTGAAAGTGATTTTCAGGCAACAGGATTCTGATCTTGTACAGAAGTCCCAGTTGCCATACTTTCTCAAAGGCCTACGCGACGTCAAGGAATGCCGCCGAGCAGACCTAACAACAACTACCAGCAATTTAAACCAGTATTAGTCTGTTTTTGAGGATTACAAAATTTTTGAATTTGACTGTTGTTCACTTTTGGACTTGCTCGAGTTGTTTGAGCTGACTAGACATCTTGAGGAGCCAAAACCGATGCAGCGAGATCACCTCCAATTGGCAGCTCAGTTACACACATCAATAGGGAAAAAAGACTCCTGTTGTTGCAGAGCGCCATAAAGGCATGTGCGGGGGAAAAAGCCGAAGCAGAAAAAACTACCCGCGATGTTAACTTTTGTCCGGAAGGACAATTTGAGCAGAGTGGGGCAAAAAATTGCCCCTGTAAGGTGAAAAGTTAAAAACAAAAATCGAACGTATATGAAAAGCCATATCAGAGAATTGATGGCTGCAAGAAAATTTCAAATGATAACTTACTTTTGCTGCGTTCAGGATGATCAGAATATTTTACAATGTCGTGGATAAACTTGGGCACCTGTTTTATTAATTTCAATCATAAAAAAACGACTAATGAACTTTTCAAATTTGTAAATAAAATGACATACTGCAGATAAATTTAACGAAAAGACTGTATAATATATCAACAATTCAAAATGTTTTAGAATGAAAAAGCATGTTGATTCGCACCAAAATTTCTCAACACTTTAAAAGTCAACTAAGACAGGAATAAATTATGTGTTCAAGCTATAAATTCAGAGCAAAAAGTGACGTTGATGATATCGATGGCAAGTATTTTATACAAAATGCGCTTCGAATATTTCACATGTTTACGTACTTAAATCATTATTCACGGAGAGGAAAACAAGGTTCTTCATAAATAAATCCACTTTTTACTGGGTTCAAGTGGCATACTTGAATGAGACAAGACATTTTTTGTTTGAACAACCACCAGTAAGAATATCACAGCTTACTATTTGGTACAATTTACTTCCTAAAATGGTATATTTTCAATGACAAGTATGTAATAAAACAAGTTGAGCTTTTTTTACTGTAAAAGTCGCAAAGCACGTACCTCGATTTCCGACGTTGTGAATGTTGTGTCACGTATGGTTTGTTCCAAGGTAAATCATTGAATAGTAAGGCTCGGATTTTTTCATAATTATTCATTCTCGCAAATAAAATATTTATGACAATTTGTAGCCATTTTGACCATTTTTTTTCTTTTTTTTTAATTAATATCTTTATTAAATTTTACAAATTAGAAATTCCAGCGGACAGTCAGAAATCCCGGAAGGCCTCGATACATTCTAAGAAAGAAATAATGTTCAATTCATATAATATAATGTGCAAAAAGTTATCACTTAAAATACAGGTGTCACGCGGGTGCGTATATCCAGTATCTAGAACTGGAGAAATTTTCTTGATGATATGTATATGTAATCAACTTTATTTAATAAAATTATCATCAACAACTTAACTAAAATTTAGTTATTTCGTCGACTATTAATTTCACTCCAATAAAAAACCCCATGGGAAGAACTTCAGCAACGGAATTAGGAAATTAGCCTATCTACGTTTAAATTTTGTTCTCAATCGATCATTTCAACCCGTAGGAGGTGAAAAATTAACTATCACTATGTACCCCACAATTTTAATGATAGATATTAAAATAATTAATGTGCATCATTATGTCCAATTTAGTTTGTTCAAAAAATAAATTTAAATTTCTCCGTTTGTCTTCTCAGACAATGGAAAGTAATACGCCAACTATCTTTCAGAAAAATGCGGTTAAATTACTATTCCATTAACCGATCATGCAAATATCGAATGCGCAAAGTTGTTTGTTCATCCATTTTGCACAAATCATTTTGATTGATTATTGAAATTATCATTCTTCTAATGCTGTGCTATGATATCATTAATTAGAAATTGTCGAAGTTCATGCCAAATTATTTGGCGACTTTTGAGATCGCGCCAAAATCTCCTACTGTCCTTATTTTTGCACTAGAAAAAAAGCGGAAATCAAGATGATAGATTTATTGTCTCACTTTAACGAGTGGTCAGCCTATTTGTGATAAAAACTGGTTGAATGACATGGATTCGCAAAATGGGTCAGTTGCGCTAATCACAAAAAATCGTGGTTTGATGCTTGATTCTTTTAGATTAGCTAAGAATAATAAGATCCATCCAAACGGCAACTCTCTACGTTGAATTTCAATCGAGATATCGCGCCTTGAAAAATTCGGTTTATGACGTCAGCCATCGCGGTAGTGACACCCTTGGTTTCTCCCACCTTGCTTTCATCAGTTAGGGCAGGGGAACACACATTTGCTCTGGATACTTAGCGTGTAATTCGGATAAAAGCAAGGTGGAAGAAACCAAGGGTGTCGCATGTTTGGAGTCAGGTAATTGATCGAAACGAAGGACGAGGGCGTGAGATAGCCGTATCTCACCAGCTAAAGTCACCGGTTCACCAGGTTTCATCCGTCAGTTGGTCTCTATGAAATATTGTTGTATTATTACGATTATGCAAAGCGTAAATAAATAATTGAAATTTTGGATCTCTTTGAATTATGCTACTCTTTTAGACCCTAAGTTTCCCAATTATCCTATATTTTAATGATTTTTAAGGCGCGCTTTCTATTAACTAAAAGTACGATCGAAATATGGACCGCGTTAAACAGAAATGAACCAAGCCATAGCACCTATTGCCAAATTGGGCAATTTAATTTTCCCCATGAAACGCTTCTGTAGTTATTTGTGCCAATTTCAGTAAATTTTCTCCATATTACAAAGCAAATTCCTTAAAATTTTCGAAGGAATCCGCACAAACGTCCTCTCATAAAAAAATAAATTCCGCTGTTAAATTTGACAATAGCTGATGTGGATTGGATCCTTCCTGTTAACCGCGGTCCAAATACGCTGTAAGGAAGGGTGATTAGCTGAAAGTCCTAACAACATCTTGTCGATATCAATGTTAACAAATCCTCATTTTTTCCCTACATTGCGAAACAAATTGCAGTCTTGATGGTTGCACCACGATGAGGATAAAAATCAAAGCAAGTTTCATTTAAGCTAGCCTCATAAATTACGTTATTAAGATGAATTCGCGGTGTGTTTATTTACTCCTCCCGCTAATCTATATCATACATAATCGCGAAGTGAAAGCAGATAATTTGAGTGGTCTTCTTGAATAGTTTATCGACTCTTCTAGTGGATTACAAATGATTTCTTTGCCCTTTTTTTATTCTTTTTACAGTAAAGAGACGCAAACATTATCCAATGCACATCATGTTCAGATAATAGACTGATCCAATGTTGCCTTTCATACGAATGGTGCACATGGTGAAAAAACAATTTCGACCTTACATTTCGTCAACTATCAGCCAAAGTATCACAAGCGCCATGCAACGTTCAAAAATTTCCGCCGCCATTTAATTTTTTTGCAGAAAAATTGTTCAATGAAGCTGTCCGAAAGTTTCACTGAATTTTCTTTGTGCTGCTGATAAAATTCAGTGAACTTATCAAACAGATTCAACCAATAATTTCTCTGTAAAACAATGAAGAGGACGGCGGAAATGTTGAAACGTCGCATGGCGCTTGTGATACTTTTGCTGGAAGGTGACGATTTCATTATTTTCATGTGCGGACGCAGCCATAATTAAAGAAATTGTTACTTTAATTAGCTATAACAAGGATACTAGTTGATGGGTTAAGCCTCTCACATCCATTCATGCCTTGTCACCGTGTTACCTTGAACGTGAAACCCCGGAACGCCTTCAATTTCTTTTGTATGCAATCCAGCCATCTCAAGAACACGAAAAGTTGCGTTCAGGCGCTGTCATCCACAGTCTCTTTTATCGGAGCATTTTATCCGATTTGTTGAACCGAACGATCAATTCGCCAAATTGAAAGTCCGCTCCATCGACCAACGAGATGGGTTTGTGGAAGTAAGGACTCAGTCCTCTAAGCTAAAAAACGCATACATTGCTGATTAAAACTTATAAAACTGAAAACTTCCTTCTTAGTGACTTAGAGGATTTGCCTCAGGTGTCTTGTGCGACAACTTTCTATTAAAAAATTCCGTTCCTTTGACAAAAAAAAATCGTAAGCATCAAGTCTGACTCCAAAAAAGTAAAATGATCCTACAACTCGGAGATGAATATATATAGCAACTTCACCGCTGCCACTTTATCAGATATTAACCTGGAGGAGAAATTTCTATAATTAGAGAAAAGGGAAGAAGAGGGAGAAGAAAAAGAGGGACGAAAAAAGGAAGAAAAAGGGTGAAGGAAGGTTAGTGAAAAATATATTTTTCTCACTTCTCTTGATCTTCACTTATTTTCCCTCTTTATCTCGTCACATTCTTGTCCTTTCTAGTTTCTCTATCCTTTATCCTCTTTCTCCTCCCCTAATATTACTTTTTCTCCTTATTGTTTATTTTCTTTTCTCCCTGATTTTTTTTATCACCTTAACCTGTTCCTTCTTCTTCATCTTCCTCCATTTTTGAAACCTTTATCTTTATCATCTTATTCTTCCTATTCTACTCTTCCTTCACTCTCCTCTCCCTCTCAATTTTTTCTTCCTAGATTTCTTTCCTCTATCATCTCATTCTTCCTATCCTTCTTCTTTTTCTTCTCCTCTCTTAACTTTCTTTTCTTTATCCGTATCTTCTTTCTCTTCTCCCTTTCCTACTTTTTATTATGCTCCATCCTTTTCTTGTTTGTCCTATCTTTGTGTTCCCTTTCATATCCCTTTCAATCTTATTATTCTCATCCTTATTCCTATTCCCGTGATTCCTTCTTTCTCATCTTCCCCTCCTCTTCCTCTATTCCTCTTCTCCTCCTCTTCTCCTGCTTCCCAATCCTCTCTCGTTTCTCCAGACATTTCGCTACCTCTCCTGCCTCTTATTAGAAAAAAAACCATGAACTTACACCGCGGAGATTAATGCAGCAACTCCAACGCTGCCATTTTCTTGAATATTAACCAGGAGGCAAATCCCCCCCCCCCTCCTTAGTTGAGACGTTTTACGATTTACAGCGTCGGGGAACACTTTCCGCCTTGTAAAGCTATCCGATCCCGACTCGCGATAGCGGAAACAGCCCGTCGCACAGTGGAACGAGATAATGGGGGAGTTCGGACATGATTTCGAAATTTTAAGAGCTTAAATTTTTGTTAATAAAACACGTAGAATTTTAAATGTAGTTTCCTCGTAAAATTGCACTTCAGTAGCACCCCGTAAATTGTATCAAGCGACAAAATAAACATCAAAATTTTCAATTTTATTCAAGAATGTCAAAATTGCGACCTCTTCCGTCGGTTCTGACCATCGAGCGGCGAGGCCGGGAAACTCCTAAATTAATTTCTTCACAGGACGTGGCGTTGTGAAGCGAGTCAGGGGACAATTTACGGCCCTCGCCGAGGGGCCCGCGAGGGGGGAGGCGGGGGGTTGTAAAATGCAGTCAAACGAGGCATTGACACGGAACGCGCCCCCGCCTCGCTGCACCCCTTGCAGAATGCATGTGTCAACTGGGGGTTGTCGCCTCGAGCGCCAGAAATCTCTGAGGAGTTCTATGAATAACGGCGCCGATAAAAAAGGCTGAGGGATTTAATTGCGTACCTGGAAGGTTTCGGTGCACCATCAAGGAATGATCCTGTGAGGTTGGAGGGACCACTGGACAAGGTACGAATTTAAGCATTCTGGTTCACGTTTCTTTTTGTTAAGAAGAAAGAAAGTAGTAGTAGTAAAATAATTTTATTTTAAAGCGGTGCTTTAGCATCTAAGGCCATTTACACCTCTGAAGAAGGCAGTAATAGTAATAAATTTACATGGAAGTTAAGGTTAAAGAAAGAAAGAAAGAAAGTAAGTAAGAAAGAAAATAGCTCTCTCTCCGAACCATATTTTTACAACTGAAAATTCCAGATCACCATACTCCAGTTTCGGCTGATATTTTAAGTGATTTTTATTCCAAAATGCTTTCAGGACACTCTTTTTCGCGAGAATCAAAAATTAAATTTCAGCAACATCCCTTTTCCATGCGAAGGGTCACTAATTTTGTAGAAAATAGAATGGTTACTTTTTAGCAATACTCTTTCGATACTCTTATAGGATTCCAGGTCCAACCTACTTTCCTAATCTTAACTACGATGTTATACTTTTGCGATAACCATTATATCAGTTCCACTAGTGAGGCATCATTCTCGTCAAGACTAAAATCAATGTTACCCAAAAATAACATTAAAATTACGATTAAAAAGTAGGGAGGACCTGGAACCCATTATATTTATCGTGAAGGCAACGATCCTTCTTTTTCCGTGATGGATAAACAGTCGTGGAAGTTTTGACATATCAAAATCGAGTGTCGCATGTTTCGAGTCTCACTATCGATGTGTCATCGGCGCCACTTAGACAAACCTCGCTTTAAAGCAGCCGCCAATCCCCTTCAATGGAGGATAGCGTGTTTGACTGGAAGTCTACGTGTCAAGGCGCGGCCAGCGGGTGTTTGCGCGACCGTTGTGTTTGTTTCCGGTCTCGGTAACGTCATCTAACGCGGCGTTGCGTTAAATTTCCCCATTGTTGAAGGGTTGCCTCCCCCTCTCCTCCTCCGTGGTATGAGCACCCCCTCTTCCCCGGAAGAGGAGGGGGATGCAGCCCCCCGGCCTGAATCAAAAGCTGTACAGTTCATACTGCAAAAAGATGCAGCAGTTCCTGATTTGAACTGCGGTGCCAGGTTTCCAAGCCTACGTTGGGAAAGGGAAATCTGCTTATGCAGCCAACCTCCGTCTTTGATTCTTGATTTTTTCCTGTTCTGGTTTTTTTTTGCATATCATTCCCGTCAATAAGAGCACTGGAAAAAAACCGCTTGGATCCAGAGTCCAGACTCTTGAAAACAATGACAAGGAAAAATACTCTTGATTCAATCGGATTTTTGCTTAAATCAAGAACCCAGCCTCTTAAATTAAGCGGATTTCCTTTTGATTCAAGTAAAAATCCGATCGAAGCAAGAGTATTTTTTCTTTTCATTGTTTTCAAGAGTCTGGACTCTAGATCCAAGCGGTTTTTTCCAGTGAGTCACGAGAAAGGAATTCTATATATATTGCCACTGGTATGATTGAAAGATTGAACCATAAATCTTCTCCATAGATGGGTCAGTTGCGCTGATCACAGAATCGTGTTCTGACCCTTAATTTTTGTAGATTATCTAAAAATAATGAGATTCGTCCAAACCGCAACATTCTACGTTCAATATTAACCGATATATCGCCCTTTAAAAAGATCTGAAATTTTCAGTTGTAAAAATATGGTTCGGAGAGGGAGATATTTTCTTTCTTTCTTTCTTTCCAACAAAAATTGCCGTCCTAAATTATATGTATCATAATAATTTGATTGAATTCTTTCAAGAGGAATCTAATAGCTGTCCCAAGTCACTATCTTGTCTGTCTGCTTACGACTACCAAGAACGTACACTTTGCGTGATCAATCAAAAAGTGGCACTCAGAGGCGGATTCAGCAATTTGGCAACACCGGATTCCTCCATTTAAAACTATGCTAAATAATCGATTCTTGTCAGAGCACCTGGCCCCTCCAAGAATCGATACATTTCCATAGGTTTAAATGGAGGAAATCCGGTGTTGCCAAATTTCTGGATCCGCCAATGGTGGCACTCGTGGTCATAATCTTCCAGTATGGATACTTTCTCACGCTCTACTCAAAAAATCACTTCAGAGGCGCAACATCGAGAGCAATATCTTATTTCGAAGCTGGAGAAAATGAATCGAAACCATAATCTGGACGGTTTTTTTAGCGTCTGTGAGAAACCAGCTCAGCAGAAAATTCTCGTATCGGGTGGTTTTTCCGTTGAAATAAATTCTGCGATTGATTAGATTCTTTGCGAGGGAACTGTTCTGAGAACTCCAACGCGAAAGTAGAGCGTAAAATCGCCTTTGAATCAAGAGGAAAATTAACAATTTCCCCCAAGTCCGAGAATTCTCCGCCTCAGCGCTCAAGTCGATTCTCGCACTGCATTATCAAGCATGGTGGGATACTGCGAACCGACTGGCAAACCATCAAAAGAGGATTGATTTGAAGAGTTCCTCTCTTTGAGCCTCGTTTCTTGCTCTCGTATACACTAAGAAAAATTGGATGCATTACGCGGAAGAAAGCCGTTTTTTCCTATTTTTTCGTCGGGTTCAGGAGAAAACTTAAGTTATGGCAGTTTAAGGATTTCAGTTTGGGAATTGTAGTTTCGAGTGAAATCTATTTAAAACTGTGCCGTGCCAATAATCGGCCGTACTAAGGAAGAACGCCGTACAGGTCGGACTGGCTTGCATCTGAGGGCGTAGACTCTTGGCTGGTTAAAGGGGTGTAATACGATAGTTCCTGGTAGGGCATCTACCCTATACGTGGAGAAGGGTTCAGAAAATTTCGGCAAAGCAGCACAAGTTTACGCTATTCAAAGTTTATTAATCGTACAGAGCTAGTTCAAGGTTAATTCATCGCACAGAGTAAAAATTACAAAATTGAACGTATTGAAGTAACCGACACATTTCTGAAAGTAAAGAAAACATGAAAAATTAATGCCACTAGACGCACCCAAGCACCATTATTTCCAACAAAAAAAAAAAAAAAAAAAAAAAAAAAAACCGAGCCAGTGCTGCGTTTTACACGAGCTTAAGACGTGGGTCTGCAAATTCATCCTAAAGAAAAAGACAAGAAAAAGAATCAGACAAAAACCTAAAAAAAGAAGAAAGAACGAGTACCAACATAGCCGAAGGTAGGAGAGATGTGTTTGGGCCTCCATTCTAACTTTTTTCCCGAATCTGAGTGACACCTCATTGACAGCACATAGCAGAGCATTGAGAGCTCACGCCTCGCGTCATCGCGCCTTCAATTTTTCAGATGCAGCACGCACGTCCATCAAGTACGAATAGTTGTATCTCTGCGCCGTCGTGAACGCGCATCCTTTCCCTCGCTTTAGTTCCATATTGTGTTTTTTTGCGTTTGCTTTATTCGTAATGGTTTCTCAAACTAGTAGCATAAAGCAGAGCATTTGCGACTTCACGACTCACGCCTTCGCGTTTTACATTTTTCATATGCAATGTAGACATCCATCTTGCGCGAAAAGTTGTACCGCGTTTACATTTTAGATGTCTCTTATTTTTAAATTTAAAGAATTTTCCCACCGTCCCGGGCAAATCAGAGGGGAGCATATGCCCCCTACTCCTCCCTTGGACTTCCTTATGGTGACCTTCTCAGAACATATTAGTGCCGGATTAACGTACAAGTTTAAACCGTTAATTGGCACAAAAATTAATTAAGCCACCAGTAATGTATTTTTCACGGTGCCAGAGAAAAGTCTCACATGATTTTGATTTTTCCGATTTTCCACAAATAGCCCTCAACACAGGAAAAAAACACATTGGATCTAGAGTCCAGACTCTTAAAAACATACTGCTAGCGCAAAACGCGCACTGGCGCCTACAAACCTAAGGGGATGCTTCACGCATTGCGCAATGTTTGCAGTATCCCCTTAGGTTTGTAGGCGCCATCGCGCGTTTCCTGCTAGCCGCAGCGAGCCGCGGCACCTCAAGCAACTATTTCACATCAGAGGTGTTGCACAGTATCATACGAAATTGAAGGCGCTCCCACATATTGATGATGACAGGCATCCTTTAAGAGTACGGACCTTCCCTTGCAACATAAATCAAGATATAACGGCAGATAAAGAGAGGACTGGAAAAAAAACCATGTTGGATCTAGAGCCCGAACTCTTAAAAACATCGACAAGAAAAAGTACTCTCGATTCAATTAGAATCTAGCTTAAATCAAGAACCAAGCCTCTTAATTTAAACGGATTTTGTTTTGATTCGAGCGAAAATCCGATTGCATCAAGTGTATCTTTACTTGTCAATGTTTTCAAGAGTCTGGACTCTAGATCCTATGTGTTTTTTTTTTCCTGTGAACCGGAAATTTTTCCCTCGTGACCTATAGTGTTCCTTTTCTCACAGATAGCCGCAAATAGACAGTACACTAGAAAAAAAAAACACATTGAATCTAGAGTCCAGACTCTTGAAAACATTGACAAGAAAAACGACTCTTGATTCAATCAGATTTAAGCTTAAATCAAAAGGAAATCCGCTCAAATTAAGAGGCTGGGTTCTTGATTTAAGCTCAAATCTGATTGAATCAAGAGTATTTTTTCTTGTCGATGTTTTTAAGAGTCTGGACTCTAGATCCAATGTGTTTTTTTTTTCCAGTGTAATACTGCAAAAACGTCAGAGGAAGTTCACGTAGCGGTTTCCACTTAAACACGAAATTTATCAAATTTCAGACAACCGGAAACTCTCCATTGCCGAGAAAAGAATTGCTCAATATAGACAAAGAATATTCGCATGGATGACTCAAAGTCACGATGACGCGCCGCTCGTCCGAATTCGAGTCGACATCAACGTCGCTGACGTGACATCACCCGGACTCATGACGTCGCCTCGACGTCTCAACGTCTCCATTATTCAGGATCCGCGTCGCTCCATTCGTCAGGCGACGGCCGTAATTATTCCCTTTCCCGCCTTGTTCCACGTCGGATTAATTAGTCAAAAACCCGACCATCCCAAAAAACCGCGTAACTCCACCGCGTTTTAATCAACACTTACGCGGTTTTCCCTGGGCACGGCGGGACCCGGAGTCGGAAAGTTCCCGGCGCCCCGGACTGTCACTGTTCTAACGTGACTATTCGAATATTTTGTAAACAATCGCGAGGAGGGGGCGGTGATAAGGGGGGGGGGAGTCCTCTGTGGCGCAATTAAACGCTTGTCCGAGATTTACCCGTAAAAGTTGAAAGTTCATTAAAGTTTAATTATATTTTTGTGACACAAATGCGGAAGTTGCGCCCAGACGTCTCGACTTTCGAGCAGCGTTGCCGCCTCGCTGATGAATTTGCGGTTTCTCTTCGTTGTACAGGGTGATCTGTGGACTGATTATGAAATTAGACTCTAGACGCGGTATAAACTGGACCGCGTTAAACAGAAAGGAACCAAGCCACATCAGCTATTGCCAAATTTAAACGGGCAATTTCATTTTTTACATGAAAACGGCTGTGCGGATTGTTGTGCAAATTTCTATGAATTTTCTCCATAATACAGAGCAAATTCCTTAAAATTTTCAAAGGAATCCGCACAAACGTTCTCTTATAAAAAATCAAATTCCCCTCTTAAATTTGGCAATAGCTGATGTGGCTTGGTTCCTTTCTGTTTAACGTGGTCCAACTAAAGCCTAACGCTACTTGCTTCCTCTTCGATATTTCACGAGGAAAATGATTCACACAACGAGAAATCTGAAAATCGATTCCTGCACAAAATTTACGTGTGTCCTATTAAAATTAGTTCAAAAATACAAATGGATTACATTTTGCAGTAAGGAACCACTATTTCCGGCTCGTTTTAGAAACAACATACATGCCATTGATTTCTGCATGCAGATACGTGCTTTTATGGAAGAGCCAAAGAAAGTGGTTCCTTATTGCAAAATGTAATCCAAATGACGTCACGTCGTTTCGTCGCTTCCCTCACGGAAAAACGTAACTGAACTTTAATGCTGCCAAATTGTCCATCGCAAATTAAGTTTTTACCAGGAGAATCTTGGGCATTTTTTACTGAAAATTTCACCGATTCTCCTTCTAATCTTGTGAGAAAATCAGGCACATTTGGGATGTAAATTGTACTGGTACATTCTTGTAAAAAATTGCATTTTTTGAGTCAATTTTGCAACCTTGGAATGGAGTTACGTCCCTTTGTCCAGGGAATGACGATTTGAACAATCGAACTTTCATTTGATATGTGTTTCAAAGACTTGTTAATATCTAGTTCAGGAGTTGATTTCAGAACTTCCCGTTGTGTGAATTGTTTTCTACGTAAGATTTTGAGGTGAAAACATGTGACGTTTTCTTCTACTTTAGACCTTATCTAGGTACCCATTGATTCATCAAGCAAAAGACAAATACAAATGAAAGATCAGAGAATAGCCATGTGCTGATCGTACTCTCCGTATTAAGATGCCTTATGAATATGCAATATGAACATACCCTAATCCATTCGAAACTTGGAGCGACTTGAAGCAACCTCGGAAAAATTCATGCTCACCCTGTGCTAAAAATATGTTCACTTGGTGGTGTGATTTGACAGTCTTGCTTTTGACCCGGGCTTTTTGACACCCCCTCCCCCCGCGTCCCACTAGACTGGCATCCATTCAATTATTCACCTTTTAACGTGCACTTTCGAAAATGCCTTGCGAATTCACTCCGTTCTCGGAATTAGCGGGGGAAAGTTTGACAATGAGTCAAACCCCCGAAAAACTCTTTTAAATTGGATTAGACCTTATTAAAACCCTCAACTGATTTGTTCTCGCTCCTAGTGAAAATTTCCTCCCTGGTATTGCCACGTTTAAGGGGAAAACGAGCAAAAATGTGCGTTGTTTTTAGTAGGGCTATTTGGGTGTACTGTAGTTTACGGGCTTCTCTTTTTAAGTTTATAAAACGTACAAAATAGATGTAAAATGACTTATATATTTCGTCCTACTTCCAGTAAGAGACAAATACGAAAAATTGAGCCCATACTTTTTTATTGATTCACTTCATTGAAGATGATTTTTAGTATATCTTGTTTATTGCAGTGGAAAAGTAAAGTGGAAAGCTAGAAATTACATAAGAAACATATTGCAGTCATACGGAGAACTCCACATGAATATTCGGACATTGCCATTTCTGTAAATTCTCTGGCAAACTCGAAGAAGAAAATGAAAGTATAAAATAAGAAAAAACAAAAGTCAAGCTAGCATTCCAACACTAAAAAGTCGAAGAAGGCGTCCACATTGCATTGTGGGTTATATTTGCAGATAGGGTAAATTTTGAAAATGATCAGAAACTGAACATATATCTCAATTGCAATTAAGATTGGATAGCTTCGCAGGCAACCAGATAAAATTTTAGGTCAAATCCGCCATCTTGAATTTTTTAGTTTTGAATATTCGACTCTAAATTTTGGACTTGCCGTCGAGAATTACTATCGTTTACTTAATTGCACTCTAAGCGATTGAATTGGCGCCGTGATCGCGTTGAAGCCGTATCCGCCATCTTTGATTTTTGAAAATTGAAAATTTGAGTTGAAATTCTAGTTTCCCGTCAGAAAAAGCCTCCTGGTACCAAGTTTCAGAAAAATCGATCGAACAGAAGCCGCGTTTTTCAAGATCAGTAGAACTCCACACAGTGGTAAACGATGCTCGTCCATTCAAGAACGTTAGTGCGCCTTCAATCTCGCCTGATACTGTGCAACACTTCTGTGGCGGAATAGTTGCTCAAAGCGCCTTGCAACAGTGTCGCTTCGACTTGATGGCAGGAGATGATCACGTTACCGCTGAAGTTGCAGGCTAGCATGTGTTCAATGACATATTTTCTCACCGACGGTGACCGCAATTTGCGACTTTGCGAGTTTTTTTCTTCTTGATTTGTAAACCAACAGAAAAACTTTAAAATCGGTCCTGATTATTTTGAGGTGGGATGAAATATATTCTTTAAATGTTTGATTTAAGTCAATTAAGTGGTTGGTTCCTTGATTATTAGTCATTAGGGACATTCAGCAACTTATTAGCTTTCCGTTAAAAAAAAAAAAAAAAAAAAAAAAAAAAAAAAGGAAAGGAGGCACGTCCTAACGAACAGAAGTGTATCCAAAATGTATAGCCTTTAAAATGAAGGGTGCCGAAGAGTTGAAAAAACGCCAACACAAATCTGCACCTTGTTTATTGGTCCATTTTCACAACATTCAAATGCTCTTAGGACGTTCTTCCTTAGCATTAAAGTATACTAAACTGCCATGCTACGAAAAAAAGTCATCTGAGCTATCGTGCGTTGCCAAATTTATTTTAAAAATACGAATATCCTAAGGAACTTAGGAAAATGTTTTTGCNGGAATAAAGATTATAGAAATTGAACGTTTTTCGTAATCTTTGATCGGCCCATTCTCAAATGCCTTTCTCCGTTCCTCCTCTCGTTCCGTTTGTTCCTTGCCGAACCCGTAATTCCCTGGTCCATTCCAGATTATAATCTTTGCAATTGGTAAAAATGTAATCTTTATTCCCGTTTGTGACACTGTGGAGGCCTAAAATACGGGAACCAATCAGAAATGGATTCAAATTGTCTTGACTCTCAGTATAAAGGGACTCTAGGGACATTCAGCAACTTATTAGCTTTCCGTTGCAAAAAAAAGAAGGAAAGGAGGCACGTCCTAACGAACAGAAGTGTATCCAAAATGGTCTTTAAAATGAAGGGTGCCGAAGAGTTGAAAAAACGCCAACACAAATCCGCACCTTGCTCATTGGTCCATTCTTACAACATTCAAATGCTCATTGGACATTCTTCCCCAGCATTAGAATACACTGAACTGCCATGCTACGAAAAAAAGTCATCTGAGCTATCGTGCGTTGCCAAATTTATTTTGAAAATACGAATATCCTAAGGAACTTAGGAAAATGTTTTTGTCAATTCTTCAGAGAATTTGATTCGCAATTCTGTCTCTAGTCTCTGAAAAGTTCAAGGAGAAGTAGTGATTATTTGTTTTAGATAAATATTTCATCAGGAAAAATTTGGCAATGCCCGAACGTTCATACGGTGTTCTTACTTATCTTGGCAATATCAGAGGCGTGGCGTGAATAATCGATTATCGATATCTCGCCATTTGAACCTATGGTAAAGAATCGATTATTAAGGTGTTCGCTGCGAACATCTTGTTTATCGATCCTTTTCCATAGGTTTAAATGGCACAGCAATCGATATATCGCAATTCACGCCACGCCACTGGGCAATATATAGACTCCTCCCTCCTCTCAAAAAGAGCAAACGGGAATCTGGCATCAAAGGCAGCACGGAGCATCCGTCAAACCTCAACATTAAAAAAAAAAAAAAAAAAAAAAANAAAAAAAAAAAAAAAAAAAAAAAAAAAAAAAAAAAAAAAAAAAAAAAAAAAAATCCACCCCTAAAGAGGAAAAAGCGCAAGAATCACTCCCGGTTAACGATCCATCGAGAGGGGTCGTCACGGGGGGTGGGAGACGTATGAAAATTTTTATTCCGCAGAGGAAACAAACTCATTTTTTAGTTCATCTGGAAATGGAACATTTACAAAGCGAGATGGAACATTGACACCGCGGAGAGGTGGGGGGGGGGNCAAAGACGGGCGAAGGGATGAAAGGGGGAGAAAAAACCAAGACCGTATACTTACGTGGCACGTCTCAGTCGAGCGGCGCGCGGCGTACAAACGTTGATGGTGCATATTTCCAGCGTTATGGCTAATTAACCGACAGATCCACCGCAGAGCAGGGAGTTGCGTTGTCAAGTTTCTTCACGCTCAAAATCAAAATTCCTCAACTTTCCCGAGACGGGATTTTCAGAGACTAGAGATGAAATTGAGAACCAAAGTCTCTGAAGAATTTGCAAAAAAAATATCCACAAGTTCCTCAGGATATTCCGTATTTTTCAAAATTTTGGCCACGTACGATGGCTCAGATGACGGTTTTTCTTAGCATGGCAGTTTAGTATACTCTAATGCTAAGGAAGAATGTCCTATGAGCATTTGAATGTTGTTAAAATTGACCAATAAACAAGTTGCGAATTTGTGTTGGCGTTTTTTCAACTCTTTATATAGAAAATCTCTCGAATTGTTCGACTTTCAAATACAGAATTTCCCAAGTTTTGCGCAAGGGAAAAAAACTTTGGTCAGAAGGAGAGAACTTTGGTTCATATGGAGCACTAATGTCTTTAATCCAAAGATTAAAGCTGTTTATAATACTACCACCCTGAGGAAGGACGCCGTATGAACATTTGAGAGGTGTCAAATTTCCTTCGATGAAATGTTTATTTTTGAGGAAAGTTATGAATATGTTCCCTCGAAATTTTCAAGATTTTTTGGCGGAATTGCGAGCAAAATTATCTGAAAATTTAGAAGACAAATATACGTGAGTTTACCAGGGAATTCTTGTTGTATCGAAGGAAATGTAAAGCTAAGGCGCTTTGGTTTCCTTGATGCAACACCTAGATACAACTATTCGTGCGCTAGGGATGCCCGTATTGCATAACCAAAAATTTTCAGGCGTTTTGGCTTTCTCAAACGTTACTCACATGTGGCTGCTACAATTTGCATTTGTACTTTTGCATGCGCATCTCGATGTCTGAAACCAAACTTTAGAAAACGAAAGTAACACATAGAGACTAAAATAAGAAAAAGGAAGGCCGCATGAATCTTGCTTGTAGATTTTATATTCAGTCTAGACGCAGTATGTCTGAAAATATGGAGGCATTATGTGAGGCTGGGGCAAAATCACCTATCAAATAGATAATGAATAAAGCAGGGGCACCCGCAGTATGCGTAAGAAACTTCGCACGTACTCCAGGAATAACTGAGGCACGTCTCGAATTCCTTTCCTTTCTTATTTCCGGCGCCTCGATATTACACACATCCGACGAATGCTCAATTTCATCATTTCGCTCCTGGCTTCCGACAGGCCTTTTCACCCGATTGAGAAAAAGGGGAAGATGAATAACCCCCCTTTCCCTTCCGCTTTTCCTACCTTTCTGCATCTAAAAAAGACGGAAACTAGGAAATGAGGGTTCACCCTTTGAATGGAGAATATGTAGGTGTCTGTAATTTGAAGAATTTCATGTTGAAGTGGAAACTACTGAGTGAACTGAACACGAGGACACCATTGGGTTCATTAATCGAGCAATTATTGAAGGAGATATAACGAAAATATCTAATTCGCTAAAATACACGCGCTTCAATAGGAAATGACGTCAGATGACGTCACAAGGCGGTGCATTTTCTCACTTTTAAATCGATGTTTATAGGCTATTTCCCATTTCAGAAAAAAATCATAAAAATACTGTGAAATCAGCTTTTTAAGCACTTTCAGATAAAGCAATAACAAATTTTCTTAAAAAGTCTCCATTGAGCAAATATTTAGGTTAAAAATTGCAATTAGTTTGAAATTCAGGCTCGAGCCTTCAAGATCGAACCCAGGAAATTATTGTGTAATTTTAGTCGGAAGGTGACGAAGTTAGTAATCAACGCTAAGTAACCCAAAGCGACCATAAACTTAGATATTTGTAACTGTTTATCAAAACGCGACCCATGTGACGAGCGCACCTGAACTATTCCATACCTTTCACTGGAACCTCCATCGAATTACTGCCCGCAAAAATTTGTAAGCCGTGGCACGTGCAATTTCCTCATTCCACGCGAAATACATTCGATGCCCAGACCTTTAGCGAGAGTGCAGACATGTGGCGGGTCGAGACCGGGGGTGGAGAAGACATTCATCCGAAGTCGTTCGTATGTGCGTTTCCAAGGAGCTCACCCTGATCCCCCCCCCCCCCCCCCATCGTCCTATCAGGTTTTTATCTCAAATTCAACTCATGTCAGCCCCCCCCCCTTTCACCCCCCGAACACGCCTCTCCTCTTATTTCTATTGCTTTGATTACTAACTCGCCCTTTTGCAGGCCCTCATTTATCTTCATTACTTTCTCAATATCTAATTTAATTTAATCTCTCCAACCCCCGCGGTTGCCGTATTGTAGAAAAAAATCTGGTTTTATATGGGTCTATTCCATTTAATTGACGCAAAAGTGTAAACGCAAATGATTCTTCGATGTCCACACACCGGATCTTTAATTTTTCATTACTGTCAAGTTTAAAATCTAAGAATTCTAATTATGAACAGTTGATACAAGAAACGTCTCCGTTTTAGTTTATTAGTCATTATCAGATTCAACTGCGATACAATACAATTGAGCAGTATTTCGTTGAACACGTATTTTTATTCACACCTTTGAGGTAATTTCAATTATTATGAACGGTAATAACTCCTAATAGTGGAAATACTCATTGAAGATAAATTTCTAACTTTCCTGAATGGAGCAGTCGAAACGATTGAAAACAAATCGAGTAAGATTGAATAAAAAATTACCCCTCGGATTTTTTCTGAAGGTATCCACTTATTTTGCTCGGTTTGTAGCAAATAGCAGATTGATCAAATTTTGCAAAATGATTTTGGGTGTTTTGCGAAGAAAACTATGTGTCATTAATTTCCCTGTACATGTAGATATTTTTGTTGACGAGCCAGAAAAGGTGGCTCCCTACTGCGAAATGTAGTCCAATAGAAGCTTCGAGACACAAAACTGAAGATTAGTATTTCCCAACTTCTCTTCACCTACTAAATTATTCGTTTTCCCCTTTTTACAGAATTTTGGTGATCTGGTCGATATCAAATCTAACATATTTCAGCATTCACAACATGCAAGAAATGAATCATATTATCAAGGTTAAATTAATCAGGTTATCAAATAAATAGATAAACAATATTTAATTAAATTATCTTATTTAATAACTAGATATTTAAAACGTGGTTTTATTTAAAATCTAAAAATTTATTACTTTTACCTCTTGAATGGTAACAATATAAAAAATTAAAAACAAATTAATTTCGGCTTAATAATTAAGGCCTTCGTGTCTTCGTACAAATTTAGTTAAAACCAAAGAGAAGGATATTATTGTTAATAATAAAAATGAATTGTTTTCTAACTAAATAAGCAGGCTGCTACATTAAATTGTTAATTCTATTTAACATTTTTAAATAATATTAACAGTCTTCAATATAAATTAAATTATTTAACTATTAATTCCACAAAAATTCGTTCAGAACTTCTTCTCTTAGACTTAGAGCGCCACATCTCTCGTGACTATGGCAACAATGTTCGTCGTTTTCGGAACGCTCTCGTTTCTTTTATCAACGGAACCTCGATTCGACAAGGAACGCCTTCCCGTTGTTCGATACTTCACGCGGTACAGGACGAGGCCATTGTATTGGAGGCAACGATAAATTGTAATCGCAGGAGGTTTCCGGTCTGAGCCCCGGTTCAAATCCGTGTTTAATGGAAAAAACAAAGCCACCGGGGCGCTATCTAAGCTACGTTATCTCGAAGCTCTATGGCTGGAGGTGTTCCCGGAAATCGGGGCCGTTGAGAGGGGGGGATGGAGCTTCGCGGATACTGACGTAGGAGGCCACGTAAACAGGATTTTGATCCACAAGGTAGGCTTGAATATCGGCTTACGCGAGGAGTCACAGCGAGCTGATTATTTACATTTATAGACAAAGCGATACACAAAGAAGATATAGTGAGTACGGAGCGATCCTACGTAGCGATACCCTCTAAACTGTAAACAAGCAGGAAGCTCCAACGCATTGGCGTCGGAGAGCGGCTCTGGGGGCAGTAGTTGTAGTCAAGAATGAGGGCCTAGACACATTTTGTCATTGATGTACAATCCGACAACTGTCGATTCATGTTTTGTAACTTAGCAGATTTACGTAGCCGGTGTATAAATGTGTATTGGGCTTTGATATGGCGAATACATGGCATTATCACTTGTTGTATACTTTTAATTTTGAAAGCTCTTTGGAGGTCCGCTTCCTAAAAAATCTCTGGTTGATAAGTCGTTTAGCGAGGCTGCAAAAAATTTGCATTTTTATATCTGAAAGTGTAGGTATTGGTTTTTTGTATAATTGTTTTTTTGGATTGCTGGAAAAGTAACGCATACTTCTATAATTTAGGACTGAGTCAGGGAAATATAAGGTTCGTTAAATAGTAAATATTCCTAGTACCGTGTGACACTATTGTTAACGAAAAGTTTTTGCAACTTGTCAAAGAGGTTGTTGAATGATCTTCGAATAACTTTTGATGAGCTAGAGGTAATGGTTCTATCTGCAGCTCGTGGACTTCTGTACGATATTGTCCAGAATCATCTAAATTTTCAAAAAGTGTCCGCTTGTTCGATACCCAATTTGCTCATCCATGCATACAAGGAGAAGCGCATGAAAGCTTTAGCAGACATTTTGGAGATGAATCAAGAATTAGATGAAGAATTTATGACTTAAATCACGGCACCTTAATCACGGGATGACCTTAATTACGGCAACTATTTATTGTTCATGAGATGCAGATGGTTCCATTTCCCTAGCTCATCAAAAGGTATTCGAAGATCAATTTCATCAGCCACCCGTACTAACCACGTTTCTAGTGACCCGTACTTGCTTCGCACGTATGAAACATACAATCAGAGAAAACAGAATTCATCTTACAATAATCAATAATCAGTAGGACATGAATCGTTGCGATGTATAATACGACATTATAATGCGGCATTACTATTGTAATTCATTTTAATGGATTAGGGGCATTATAAATCATTATTGCCACGTCGGAATGAAATGTTGTAGACTGAATTGAAAAGCATGTTGGCAAAATTTATTATAAAAATAGTATAACATGTAGGTACATAACATAAAGGTAATACAAATTAAATGATTAGAGCGTGTATATTTCATTACATTATAGGTATATTACAATCATTTTTGTCATTGTTGGAAATTTTGATAGTTTGAAATTTGATAGTTGATAGTTGATAGTTTGAGAGTTGAAAATTTGGTTATTTTATTTAGTTAAGGTGATTCGATAGACGCCATATTTTGTGTCAGAATGGCATGCGACATATCCCATCAATTGGTTCCATTTTTTCACTGTTTTTTCCATTTTTTCCATTTTTTCACGGAACTGTATGAATAAATTGCTCCTTTTAAAAATCAAAACAATATCGAATTGCGATATATTACACAGTTAAGATAGGGCTATGTCCTGTCGTAAGCGGCGACATAGGTACAGTCGATATCATTTCAATAATCGCCCCAATGGCCACGATAGTTGTTAGACGTTTACGGTTTCCCTGGTAACCTTTGTTTGCTATCAGCTGATATCAAGTAATATGACTAGGAAGCTCCAACCCAGTGGTTAAAGCTTCCTTAACCGCGAAAACTTTAAAATTCAAATTTTCAAATTTTGAACGTAAAGTACATTTTTTCCATCACGAGATAAAAGCACAAACAAGTTTTGAATTGTTGACTGTATCACCATGATTCCAAAAATACAATACACAACATAGCATTGACTAACAATAAAACAGTATGCAATAAAATAAAGTCATGACAAGGAACATAGCCGAAAATGGCGCCGATTCCCATCAACCAACGCGCGGTCTCTACAATGTAACATGCTGCATTGATACTCCCCAGCTGCCAAGTTAGACAGCAATATTTTTAAAATATTTTAAAAATATGCACCTTATTTCAAAAATATTTACAGAAAATATTTTCTTCTTTATATTTTTAAAATATTTCAAGAATGTTTTAAAAGTATTCCAAAAATATTTTTCAAAATACTTTTAAAATATAAAATATGACATATTTTTGAAATATTTGTGGAATATTTTTAAAATATAAAATGTAAACTTTTTAAAAATATTATAAAATATTATTTTTGAAATGTTTTAAAAATATTTTAAAAATATTAAAAGTAAACGTTTTAAAAATAATATCTTATAATATTTTTAAAATATTCCAAAAATAATTTAAAAATATAAAAAGTAAACATTTTTAAAATAATATTTTATAATATTGTTAAAATATATCATAATTATTTTTGTTAATATTTTAAAAATAATGTTTCATAATATTTTTAAAATATTAAATTTTTTTAAAATGTTTGAATTAATATTATAAAAATTATAAGAAAAAAAAGAAATAATAACAATAAATAAATAACATAAATACATCGACATAAATTCAAACTAGAAAAAGGCCCAAATAATTAAAACTGGAAAAAGACGCAGTTATAAAAAACGTTAATTTGGTTTAAAAAAAAAATAAATAAAAAAAAATAAAAAAAAAGAGAAAGTTAAAAAAAATGAGAGTTAAAAAAAAGAATGAGTTAAAAAAAATGATACTTAAAAAAAAAGAGATAGTTAAAAAAACTGAGAGAGAGTTAAAAAAAATGAGAATGAAAAAATTACATGATGAAATAAAAAACAATAAAAAAATAATAAATAATAAAGTCTGGTAAAATATCATAAGAATCCGTCAATAAACAAACATATTACGGACTCAGAGGCCTGCGATAGTTAAGAGATTGAATTTAGGGGCCCATCTGTAGGAAGCCTGGCCGGTCTTGTGGTAAAGTACTGGACTACGGATTGCAACTCCATCCCGAGGCGTGGGTTCTAATCCCGACTAGGACGGCGCGGATTTTAAAGTAAGTCACAACTCTACGATGATCCACCACCTGGTAGCAACGCATATGCACGTTCGGAAGAACATTAGTACCAAACATATCACCTAGAGAGCGCGCACTCTAGGATGCAATACTTGTGCAATATTTTTAAAATATTCTTACAATACTTTGAAAAAATTCAAGAAATATTTTGAAAATATTCAAAAAATATTTTTCAAATTAACTGAGGTTAACATGAGTAGATTTTAAAAATAATATAAAAAGTTTTTAAAAATATTTTGTGAAAATATTAATTTAATATTTTTAAAATTTCTTAAAAATATTTTTTGTCTAACTGGGTGGGACCGTCCGGAATAGCAGCTCTAGTGCAAGCACCAGAGCCGCTAAAATTTCGAGAAGCGACTATTCGATCTTGGCTGTCGAGGAGCTGCCTACTCTCCTAGTTGAAGGCGATTTTCGGACGTTTAAAACACTCTGCATGTCGCACTAAATCCACACCGTTCTGACGTGAACTCTTTAAAGATCTGAAGTTTCCACTCAACCCAACTATAGAGAAACACTTTCCGAAATTTCCAACGTCATCCTTTTATCGTTTGTAAAAAAAAAAATTTTACAAAACTTATCGGTAGCTTTAAGTATGGACGTCAATAGACAATAATTGTTCACCTTGTATTTTGACAAAACGGAATCTTAAACATTATAGAACTGAAATCCATTTCTGAAACGATTAGACGAGATAAAATGAGAGACATTTTCATATGTCCAACCTTCATTCCTGATACTTGCCTTAGTTTTAAGGCAAAACATAACTCGAAGCAAATAATTAAAGGAACATTTATAGACGTGCATTAGAAATTTTAAAATCTTCAGACTCTGGGCAATATTTTCTCCAATAAAGACCAAACAAAAGAATTGCGACAACTCTTCATTTTCGGATTTTGTTCCTTATTTTGACTTTAGCAGAATGTTAGAAGAAGTTTAAAGTTTTAGGCCTTAGGTTTATTGTTAGCAGTCAATTTAATTTTGGGCAAAAAAGAGCTTGAAACAACTACTTTAAGAAATTGCCGCCGTCTTGCAATCATAATATTTCCCCAAGAACAATTAGACACAAGAAAATATGAACATGTGAACGCTTTATATTTAAATTCCCTTTATTGTTTAAGTTACTATGTTCTCCCCGGTATCGTGGAGTGGAGGATATTGGGAAACTTGGTTCCTTCAAAGATACAAAAATTATTATTAATCATAGGAGCCCCTCACCAAACTGAACTTTATCAAGCCAGAGCAACCCAACGCTAGCAGCATTACTATCTCCAAGCACTTACAGCAAAACCATTATATCTATCACGGATTTCGCCATGGGCTAAATATTAAAGCTGAATTATCATTTAATTGAGTGCAAACGCGCTTGATTTATAGCAGCTCGCGGATTCATCCTTGAGTTTCGCATTTGCTCAATTTCACGTAACGCAATTTCGTTGTATTCGCGTGAGTGGATTCTCCAAGTACGATAAGGCCCTCTAATCAACAAAATTAATCCAGCGATAGTTGTTGCAGCACGCAAAATGTTTGAATTTCAATCGTGCGTCAATGATTCGGACAACTGGTAGGTATTTGAATCGGCGGTTTCGTTTTCGTTCTGAACAGGAGTCATAGGAGGGAATCAAGCCTTTCTTATGTTTACCGCACGCGGAATAAATTAAATTGCTGATTTAACAATTCCATTGCTAAACAAGTGACTGTAATATTTCAACGTGGATTCCACAAAAAAAAAAAAAAAAATTCTACTTTAACCACTGTTGTAAGCTAATTTACCCACGGGGGTGGTTAAAGTATCATTTTTTTGTTGTAAAATCTATATTGAAACATTACAGTCACTTTTTTTTAGCAATTTAATCGTGAAATTAGCAATTTAATTTTTTCCGCGCAACTTTGGCGATATTTAATTAGTCCGCTGACCCAAGTAATTTCTCAACGGAAAAATCGCTATTTATTGCGATTTTATCTGCGATAAAATCGTCAGGATCATCAACATCTTAGCGATTATTCTCGATATTATCGCGATAAAATCGAGTTTTTATCGCCCAACGATTTATCGCGATATTTTCGAGATGAAAACCATTATAAATGGCGAATTAATTTCGATTTCATCGACGAATACTGATCACGATTTTATCGGAACAAAAATTGCGATGTGTAGCGATTTAATTGCCATATATCGCAATTTTTAAAGCGATATTATCTCGATGTACTGCCAACGAAATAATCGCGATAACCAACCGATAAAATTGCTATTTATCGCGATCACTGCTACTTGGGGAGGTTCCTTTCCCCGCGGACCATCACGTATTCCTAAATATCCCTGTCTTAGGCAGGACGTCTGTTGGCGACAAGTATGACTGTAAATAAACCAACTACATCTGCTATTCTGCCGTGCTAAGGAAAAACGCCGTATGAACCTTCGGGCGTTGCCGTACTTCCTCTAAAAACCTCCGAATTTATTAGGAAGATTTTGAATATTTTCCCTACAATTTTTCAAACGATTGTGTCCACAATTCAATTTAAAATATATACAAATTTTAAGGAAAACTATACGCATATTTTTCTTCAAAAATACATGTTTTATTCGGGGAAATTTGGCAACGCCTGAACGTTCTTACGGCGTTTTTCCTTAGCACGGCAGTATTCCCTGCATCGCGCACGAAACAACGTCGCGACGACTCAGCCTTTCATCTGGGGAATGGAGCGAGCTCACCGCCTTCATTACGAGATTATAATCAGAATCACAGCTTGAAATGTATGCATAGATATATTCCCCAATTGGATAGATGCTGCTTCGAATCCGCCCCCCCCCCCTACCTCCACCCCCGAGGTTAACCCGACGGAGGCGCGAACAACAAACAGGAGGAGTCTTCCGCACCAATATGCAGTTGATACGGTTAAGAAACCGGCGCGGCAAACATTATCACTGCTGCTCCCATGGAGAAAAACGCCGCACGAACCATGCAATGCTGCCAAATTGCCTCTTGAAATCTATAGTTGTGCGGAATATTAGTCGTAGTAATTTAGTGTATAATGGTTAGTTTATTACTGAGATTAAATTGAAAAAAAGAGAGAAAGCCTTGCCTTTGCACGCTATGTTATTCATTCAAAAGTTCTTGGAGTGGATGTACATTTCGGACATCAAACCTATCCTCAGCAATTGAACACAAAATTACACAGTAAAAACATAGGTAGTAGAAGAAATATCACGATGCATTATTAAAACAGGAACAATTGAACAAATGAAAAGGTTAAAAACAAAAAAGGGCGTAGTTATCAAATAAACAGCTAGTCGAGTCATTATCAGTTATCATCTGTGTTTTTACTGTGTAATTTTGTGTGATTTTGTGTGAGGTACTCAACTTGAGGAGTAAGTAATAGGTTGAGAAAAAAGCAATTATCTTTTGACAATCGTTCGTTTTAGAGTAGGTATTTTTTTAAGATAACAATTCATGAGAGTAAATTTGGCAACATTTTGATGCTCATACGCCGTTCTTCCACATCGCGGGGAGCAGCCTCCAGTGCGACGCGCGGCGCGGCGTGAAGAAAAAAGCGCGTCCCCAGGCCGCGGAGCCTGTAGGTATGTAAAATTATGTAAATGGAAGACGGGCATGCACGCGGATTTGCATACCGCGAGATATGAAGGCGCAGTGAAGTCCCGGCAGGGGCGGGGACGTTTAATTCGCGAATCTACTCTAATACGCATTACAACAGCTGCTTTTTGTAGTATCCTCTCTTGTTCCGGCCTATAATTTCCTCTCCCTCCGCCCCCTACGCAGCCCCCGCTAAGTTTCCACTGAGATTGCGTTTCCGCTTTAAAGAAATATTCCCTTTTCACCCCCTTCCTTTGAAGTTTCCGCCCGGGATTTTCAATTTTTAAAGTTGATTTTTGCTGTCTCTCTTGTGTTGTACAGTGCCTTTCAAAAGTGCACGTTCCTTTTTCGTAACGTACTTGGACTTAGTGGCTATGTTTACGAATATGGCGGAGTTTTACAAGAACTGATATGAGGGGCTTAGAGGACAAAGTGCATGAGTGCAGTTTTTGGCTATTTCGATAAAAATGCATTTGAAGTTTGAAAATATGACGGATCCTTATGGCGGAAAGAAAGTTTGAACTGGCTTTTTGATACTTAAAAATTGGAATTTGGGAGCGAATATTTCGAGCATTTGGTTGCGCGTACAACATTGTGCAGTACAATACCAGCACGAAATGTAAAAGAAAAAATTAAAGTTCTTCAATTGGAAATATTAAATTTGACACGGAACCACTTTAATATTTACAAAACACACATTATGTTTTCCTTTGAATTATATTTTTGGCGCGTATACTTAGTATACCGCCTTTGCGATCGTTTCGACTCCCCCCCTCGATACAATAACCGAGTCCCCTAGTTCCTTACCGAAAAGTGACTACCGCGAACTTCTGAGATTTTCCAAAGCGTGTAAAAAGTTTATTTATCCGTCAATAATTATGATTTAAAGTTGTTTCTCATTCTGGGGCTCGCTAGTTTATGTGTAATGAATACCAAGAGTCTACGTTTCTTGGTTTTTTT
>NW_017547114.1:5257467-5288746 GCF_001854935.1 Bemisia tabaci
CCCCAGAATGAGAAACAACTTTAAATCATAATTATTGACGGATAAATAAACTTTTTACACGCTTTGGAAAATCTCAGAAGTTCGCGGTAGTCACTTTTCGGTAAGGAACTAAGGGACTCGGTTATTGTATCGAGCAGGGTTCGAAACGATCGCAAAGGCGGTATACTACGTATACGCGCCAAAAACGACGGCGTAAGTCCGCAATCACATATCTCGTTTGCGGTGTGTGAAAATCTATGCCTCTATGTTATTTTTTCAAAGGAGAACAAATTTACATCATTCCCTGAAGTTTTTGCAGAATTTTCTTCGCACAGAGAAGAAATATCACGGCAGTTTTAAAGAATTGCCGTTAAGTAGTTTTCCGTTTAAAAAATAAAGTATGACATTAAGTCTGGGACGTCGCGAATCGAGTTTTTTGATTGCCGACTTACACAGTCGATAAGAGTTATATCTCATAGAAAAAGACTCAAAAATTACAATGAGTGCGTGAAATGTCTAAAGTACACTCCTGACTTCATCATCCGCTTACACTGATAAAAATGTTTGTGTCCTTGTCTTGCTTTTGGTTAATGTAAGAAGTGAAATACAAAGCAACACCAATTTTGTGTTGATTTCGGTGCAAGTTGAGGTGGATTTAGCGCAGAAAACAATGAAGAGACCTAGGAAATGCATTCCTCCGATTGCGATGTTGGTATTCACCACTCGTTTTTCATTAAATTTCTTCTAAAAAATCAGCTAGCATTTTCTCTTGAAATTGTCAACCGAAGGCAAGGGTTATTTTGTGTTTCACTTCCCGTATTAACCAAAAAAGTAACACAAAGTAACACCTTTCCTTACTATTTCAAATGGATTGCATTTTGCAAAAAAAAAAACCAGAAGAATTACAATGATGCTAAGATTGCGCAACTTCATCTTTTGCAATAGGAATTACTGAACTCATGAAAAATATGAAATTTACATGGTAATTTTTGTCTTAAATTTACAGTTTTTAGCGAGTGAAATATCAACTATTAATGGATAATCATATTTTCTTTCTAAGACAAAAGAAGTTGCAAAATCTTCTCCTGGTTCCTTTTTGCAAAATTCAATCCAAACAGCCCTCAATCCTTGCTCTTCAGTCCTGTCTCCCCTCCGTCCCTACAACCAGTCCACCATTATTTGAGACCATCAAACTCGGGTCGCCTGGCCGGGAATCGAACTCGGGACCTCCCGATCATAGAGCTTGCGCTAACCACCACACCATAGGAGGCCGACATGGAAAATTTTAAATGTGTGCTTTAAAAAGCTTCCACTGGGCATCGGCAACCATAGCGAATTCTTAAACCTTATCATATCCGACGACGAAAATTCGCATATCCGGGGACATAGAATTGGCTTGGCAAACACTCCCGAAAACTTTAAACAGAATACGACGGGGAAGTTGCGGTTTCGCGAATCGATGTCGCTCAACTATTTCCACGGTTGCCGGCTCGTCGTCAAGGGGGCCTGGCACAAATCCGGCGGATGAGGAGGCGAGTCGCTGGGAAATTTGGCAACCGCGCGGGGAATATTGTCCCGGAGCCTGTGACGAGGGTTTTGATCGCGATATTTGACTTGTAGCCTGAGGTTTCCTCCCAAAGCAGAACTTCATGAGAATAGTTAACAAGCCCCGAACATCCTCGACGCGGTAATAAGTGATCCCGCCCCAACCGGCACTCTGTTTTGAGAGGATGCACACGACAGATTCCATATTGAGCGTGCTTTGCAATAAATCGATCGATCTGCCGTTTAAACCTATGGAAAAATATCGATTAACAGTGTGTTCGCGATGTAAACCTTAATAATCGGTTCTTTACTACAGCTTCAAATAGGGAAATATATAGATAATCGATCATTTGCGCCTCACAACTGATATTGAGTGCATTGTGAGAGGAATTTCTGCGTGAGTTGAGAGCAACTTCAATGGAGGGTCTGAACTAGAAATTAACGTCACGTGAAATCTCTTCGAAACCTTATGTAGAAAACGAACGAATCGTCCGACGGGGATTTTGGTAATCAACTGTTGAACGAGATATTTGCAAATATGTTCAACATCGATGAAATGGAAGTTAGATTGCTCAAATGACGTCATTTTTTTTACACTTAACCAGTGTTAATAGAAAATACTTTTATCTTGTTCAGGAGTTGATTTTCAGACTTTTCGGTGCCCGGTTCTTTTTTGACGTGTAATTTCGGAGAGAAAACATCTTGTGTAGTATCACTTCTTTTGTTAACTTTATCGGTCGTATTAATCAAATTAGTGTAAAACCTTTTTCTTACCAATTTTCCAAAATTTTTGATGTTTTTACACTACGGCCGTTTCGAGCAGCCACTTATCGTCAGGTGGTTAAATTTTTTTTTTTTTCGTTTTTTAAAAAAATGTTTTTAAACACTTGACGATGAGTGGTTGCTCGAACGGACGTACTGTAAAAACATCAACAATTTTGGAAAATCGGTAAGAAAAAGGTTCTACACTAATTTGATTTTGCGAGGTGTTCTATTTATGTCATATATAAGCGAAGATACGGAATGAGGATTATTCGTTGTAAGAGTGGCAAAATTTCATGAAAAATAAAAAATTGAAATTTCTCGTAAAATAAATCATAAAATTTCAGAAATTTATGAGAGATATTGAAAGATATCGGCTCCTTTTCATGTTTCGTGAAATGTAAAAATCGTGACTTCCTTCTATTTTTGTGTGTTTGAGTGCGGATTGCATATACCCTAGCCCCTGAAAAATATGAAATATTTCACAGCCTCGTGAAATTCCATGAAATATTTCACTGAAATTTCCAATCTTTCATTTGCCTCTTACGTTTTATTCCACTTTGTTCGTTGTGTGTTTCAGATTCTGGGAATCACTCTCCTGGCATTCTGCTTGTATCTTCGAACGGACACAGAATTCCAAGAATGGATCGACATTCTGGAAATCTGGAGTTTCAACTATGGATTGTACATCCTCATCCTCATCGGTTTCATCATCCTCTTCGTCCCGTGCGTTGGTTGTGCCAGTGTTTACCAGGAGCAGAACCAAATTCTCATGATCGTAAGTACAAAATTTGTCATGTCATGTTTTTATTGAACCTCACCCAACTTTACCTTATTTGATCCAATCTCTCCTGGAGACATTATTGTGCGGAAGGTGTTTTCTGTTTATTGACACCGTGATCGTTGACACCATGCTCAGGGCCCATTTTGACTGTTTACTGCTTGAGCGCGACATGAACAAACGATGAATCCACGATCATATTTTGGGTATGTTGACACCATCATCGTCGACTTTTTAACAGCATACTTACATTGCATACATACGAGCAGGAGACATTAAAAGCATATAACTCCGTTCATACAAAACTTAGCGGTTTTAAAAATGGTTCCATTGTTTTTCTAGTGAAATTTTCTTCCAGAAGCACCCCTAAAAAGTTGAAGTTTGGCTAATACAACCTCAAAATTTGCAGGTTCAGTCAAAAATTTCATGTCTGACATCTCTACTTGACTCGATCCACTATGTGACGTGGAAAATTTTACCCCTTTGTTTTTAACTTCTGTAAAATTGAATACCTCGTACCACTTGTATTTTTTTTTAATCCCCCCCTGCGGCATAATTGCAGAGACGGTCGCTATTTTTAACTGCTGTACATCGATCACTTCTTAGGAAAAGTTTATTTCATTCGTAAAGTTTATCGCACGGTACATGAAATGAGTTCTTCTCCGAACGCTGCTTCAGAGAAATAAATCATAAAAGAGCTGAGTGAAAGTTCCAAAAACTAGTTTATCATATTAATAGGAAGTTTTGGAGGTGAACCGTATTGATTTCATATTCTCAGTAACACATTTTCATCAAACCTTTCATGATTCATTGGATCAATGTTCTAATTTTATTTATTTATTTATTTTTTTTGGGGGGGGGGTTGAAAGTGGGAAGAAAACCGAGCTCCGGCAACTACTGCTTGCGTGTACAAGGAACGAGTAGCCAGTCCAACCCCCCCCCCNCC
This sequence comes from Bemisia tabaci, assembly GCF_001854935.1. Classification (NCBI taxonomy): domain Eukaryota; kingdom Metazoa; phylum Arthropoda; class Insecta; order Hemiptera; family Aleyrodidae; genus Bemisia; species Bemisia tabaci. Next base: position 5,261,481 of record NW_017547114.1, read on the forward strand.
CAGCCGCAATCAGCTGATGTTCTAAATTTAGGGGCAGCTACACTTAATGTAGACTTATTCGTTTTAACTTTTTTGAATACGCAAAATTTCGCAAGATTCCTGGGAGCTGTGTAATCCAGAGTACCTACATTAGGATAGCACTATAGTAACGGCGTGGCGTGCCCTGCGTTATACCGATTGTTCTACCATTGATTGGCCATTGATTGACCAATTGTAAAGGATCGATAAATAGGGTGTCCGCAACGAACACCTTAATAATCAATCTTTTCCCATAGCTTCAAATGGGGAAATATCGATAATCAAGTAAAACAGGGTCGTTGCAAACCATCACATTCGAAAGAGTGGTCAGACTGGTAGCGAGTAGAAAAGAATACTTGTTTCAAAAATTGATGTAGAACATGATCAAAGAAGGCTTCGCGAATCAAAACTGATGGAATACGTTAAACATCATGCATAGTCACATTCAAATGTACATATCGTAGATAAATAGTCAAATCAGGATTTTTTTTAAATGGCTTGGCAGGTACCCACATTTTTAGAGCTTTCGAGGTTTTTTTATGTTTTCACATAGACCTTCCCATCTTTCAATATTTTGAGACTAAAAATCCGTCAATGTACAAACTATTATTGTGTTTCTCCTTCAAAATCGCTCCTCATGTTTCTTCAACCGTCTAAATTGTAAAAACTTTTCATTTTATGAAATGCTGCATCGAGATAAACTTGCATTTAAGGACCAGAAAAAACGTATTTATGTTCGCATGAAGCAAGTCTGCATACAGAATTTTTTTCCACACGATCAAAGAACTATTGTGTCCACAGTCAGAAAAATAATCAGAATTTCAGTCTGAGTAAGAATATTTGACTATTTGCCTAGGCATTTCATAAAATGCCTGATTTGACTATATTCCTGCGACATACATATACTTTTTCATGTTATAACAAATTTGAAATCATAGGTTGGCCGCCCTTTTGGGCCCTAACTATATTTGCGGAAGCATCGATGACGGTCTGATGGATTTTCGGGATTACGGATGTATCTATCTCTACTCTCAATCATATTGCATCATGATTTTTTGTTGATTTGAATCGATCCAGATAAAAAATACGCGTATGAGAGAAACATCGTAAACATTTGATTTTTAACAAAAATGATAGCGGTTCGACGCAGGTGTCGTCTCGAGTTAAGTGTTGGTGATTTCGTCAACGTGCATTCTAAAAATTTTTTATGAAAAATAAGAAAACTGCACCTTTCCCCGCGAGAAAATTTGTGCTCGGATGAGTGTTTACTCTCTATAATGCACCGAAAAAAGTGAAATTGATTTAACATTCTGGATGTGAAAAAAGTGTGCGAGAACTTATGAAATGATGAGTTACCCGCCTTAGCAGTTACTTTTACATCTGGGGATTGCTAATGTAAGTTCTGCTGTGGCGGGTATTTCAGCATTTTATAAGTTCTCGCGCACTTTTTTCACATCCAGAATGATAAATCAACTTCACTTTTTTTTCGGTGTGAGACTTCAGTTTTAGACTGAATTTTGAACGCGAGATTGAATTTGACGATTTGGAATTTCCAACACTCTACTCAATTTGATTTTTACATGAAACGTGAACTCGTCAGTTCTTCCTTAAATTCTCGACGCAGGAATACTTGTTTCGTATTAACGCGTTCAATTGGACGTATTACTGCGAAACGGAACTATGTGCATCACAACGTGAGCCCTGTTACGCGTATATTCCTACGGGTCTCAGGGCTCATGTCTTAATGTTTATAGTTCCGTTTGGCAAAAATACGTCCAATTGAGCCGTATCTCGACAGTATTTACCTTCTTTGCTTTGATCTTTACTCTCCGATTTAGTTTTCCCCGAAATGAATTTCATCGAGTAGAAACGTCCTATCTACCGATAGAATTTCGAAAAGCAACACATGAACTATCATAATTCCTCAAGAGACACGCGTTTTTCCGAAATTCTTTTGGTGGATAACTTTCTTTCGCTGAGCGGTGTTCAAATTAAGTTTCCCCGAGAATATTCTTGGTCCTGCTTTTCCGCCGATTGCGCGGGTACAACTTGCACCGCTTGACACGTTAAATTGCGCGACCGCTTCGCATTGTTGCCAATTCAACGCACGAAAATGGCGAAGATTGCCTGGGGTAAAGAGGCTCGGTGCATGAATAGGCATCAATGTTGGAACCGTCAAAGAAACGCTGACAAGCGCTGCGTCACGGAAACCGCAGTTCAAAGAGTAGCGCATGTAGATGTTTATTTCGAGGTTTTTCCTCCTTGAAGAGGAGAGAGAAAATATAAGTATACGATCGCAATTCCGCAGCAACAAGCGTGGTAGGTTCAGGTTTGCTGCGTTATTTTATTACGGATCGTTCGGAGACATGGAGGAAATTGGGAGTTTGCTTCTGAGAAAATTTTGAGCGGTGGTAAAATTGTCCGTTGAAAAAGAATGTGAACGTTTGATAAAATGGACTGCATTTTGCAATTTGGAACTATAAATCCTGGCTCTTCTGAAAAAACACTTATTTGCATGGGAAAACTAATGGCACATATCGACGGTGAAACTACCAAACCACGTATCTCGGTTTGCGACGTCGCAGACTTCCTGTCATACTTTATTTTTTAAATGAAAAACTAGTTAACATCTAGTCTTGAAAATTTCTGTGATTTTTCTTCTTTGTGCGGAGAAAATTCCGTGAAAATTTCAAGGAATGATATTGATTTGGTCTACTTCAAAAAAATAAAATGTGAGCGTAGATTTTTAAACACCGCAAACGAGATACGTGGTTTGGTAGTTTCACCGTCGATATGTTGTTTTTAAACCGGGACAGAATTTATAGTTCCAAATTGCAAAATGCAGTCCAAATGGCGGATCCCGGTCCAAGGAACGTAATTACTTCTCACCATTGCATACTTTTCAGGCGCAATTTACATTCGGACTGCATTTTGCAATTTGGAACTAGAAATCTGGCTCTTATGGAGAAACATTTATGTGCACAGGGGAACTAATTGCACATGCGTTGTTTTTAAACCAGGCTAGAATTTACAGTTCCAAATTGCTAAATGTAGGTCGTCCATTTATACTGTGGACAAGGAGTAAGGCTTAACTTGGATTGGTCAATAATTTGTTTTATCGTATTCCTCTCTCGCACTCATTGATCAGATGCAGTATTCCGTGGGTCGTCAAAAGAACACCTGCCGCACACGCACACACACCCTCACTCGCAAAAATACAGTCTGAGCCTCGAAATTTTGTCCGCGATGGTATTTCGTGATAGGAAATTGTTGGGCATTTTTAACTGAACATTTCTCTTGCATTTACTTTGAATATAAGGCAACTTAGAATACAACTTACAATCTCATTTTTTTGTAAGAAAAAAAATAGAAGAATTCGTTGAGTCAGTTTTGAAGTATTTGAGTTAAATTATGTTCATTCATCTTGGAAAATATCTGATGACGGTGGTCGATCTTGGCGGAACTTAAGGTACTTGTGTCGAAATCTTTACACGGGGAGAGAGGTAACGAAGGGGCCTAGGATAAGCTCAGCTCGGATGAAATCACTACATTGTATGTATTTTTCCTCCTTAAAATGTCACATAAAATACAAATCATACAGCTGATTTCAAAAATTAACTCCTAACAAGTTATGAACATGCAGTATGCACGTTTGACTCTAATGATTGATGAATAGCTATATACGCATCGGAAAACTCCGCAAATCAACCCCTGAGCAAGATATTAACATCTACCCTAGTCATTATTCAAATGTAAAATAAATCATATAAACAGTTCAGCGTGTATTTTTGTCAGTGCTGCCATTCCTCAGCATTAATTTCGAATTCCGGAACTTTCAAATCATCGGATCCTCTCCTAAAATCTTCGAAATTACCAAAATACTCCGCTCTTTCAGAGATGTTTCGAGATTTCGAGGTTTTTTGTCAGTTTGACCGATTATTTGATCAAATTTGATGGTTTTTCGATCGAATTTGACGATCTTTGGAACTTAATCCGGGCGTATTTCGGAATTTCTCCCGGGATTTTTCCGGAACTTTGGGATATCAGAATTGATTCCGGGAACCGCGAAATATTCGGTGAGCACTGATTTTTGTCATCTAAAGATGTAACTGACCGCTTTAGCTTGCACCATACCATGTCTAATACCCTATCAGAGACAGGGCTTTCACAATGAAACAGCTCATTTCTTCGCAGGGCGTTTACCTCCCCTAATTGAAATTTTCGGACTTAATGGAGACTTACGCCGTAATCTCCAGCTTCCGACATACTTCATTAAGTTCCGCCGAGATCAAGTTAATCATATTTAACAAATTAAGGAAGTAAGAAGGCTGGGATTCTTTATCTTTCCATTAAGCTCGTTGGGGCTCAATTTAAGAGAGGAGGAGGCTTAAGGCTCGATTTAATATTTATCCACCTGAGTGCAACAGAGTTTCCGCAATTAATAATTCAGACCCGACCGAGACTCGGCAAAACCCGCACATCTACTCTCCGGTGCTATGTGCACTTATGTGGTTTTGCCTCGGGTGCGGCGCAAGGATTCCGAGACAACGGATGGAAAAGAAACCGAACTCGACGGATGGACGCTTGCAACGTCCACTGTCAGGCAAAAACCGCATATCTTTAGGGGACTTGCGGTGGAGTTAGGTGCTTTTAATGGACAAAGAGGCAGACTCTGATTGGATCTAGGACTAAATTTTCCTGAATTGTCTCCGTCGCGCACGGTGTTGTTCAAGAATCTGGCGAAAGCTCTGTTGCGCTCAGGAGAAACACTTTGTGAGCCTGTTTCTCTTAGTTGTTTTTCTTTTTCTTCTTCCTTATACTTCGCGATTAGTTCATTCTCCAAAGTTTCTTTCGCCTGTCCTCCTTTCTCATCTCTTCCCTCCGATTTGAAGTTTGCAAAATTGACTCAATCAATGTAATTATTTACAAATATATACCTGTGCAAGTTCAGCCAATTTTTTTGTAATTTTTGCATATGATCAGAATAAAATCGGGGGAAATGTTCAGTTAGAAATTCCCAAGATTCTCACTTTAAGAGTGCAATTTGCGATGAACTTTTAGTCGCCCCCCTCATAAAAGAACGTAACTAAGTTTTGATGTTGCCAAATTTTCTTCGCCAATTGCATTCTTAAATTGAGAATCTTTGGCATTTCTAACTGTACATTTTCCCTCATTTTTTTTTCTGAGCTTATGCAAAAATTACAAAAAATTGTGACTATTGGAATATGAAGATGGGCAGTGCCATTTTTTATGTCAGAAGGTTGGCTGTCCTTTTGAGCTTCATATTTCGAAATGCCCGTGCTCTCCCCTTAAAGGTACTTTACTTGAATATAAAAGTTTTCGCCACTGCTTTGGTACCGGTGAAGGGTCCCTATATTCGTCTGCAAATAGCTCAGTGTGCGGCGAAAACGGCGACGAATGGCTGTCGACTTGTCTTTTCACAGTAATAACGTTCGGTCTCTGACCTTACAAATATCGTTGAGAGACGAGATAAGGCAAAGTATTAATGGTCACATGCCCCCGCTGCCAAGCCGATCTTTACGGCTGCAGTTTTTGCGTTCGCAAAATACTGGTAATCACGATTGTGTAATGGACCACAAAACAAGGTACACATTTTAGCAGTTTGACATTTTTTCTCATCAAAATTTCACTTTAAACACGATTTATGCAACACATGGATTACATTTTGCAATAAGGAACGAATATCTCTGGCTCTCCTGTAAAAGCACCTTTCTGCGTGGGGAAACCAATGGCATATATGTTGTTTCTAAAATGAGCCAGAAAAAGTGGTTCCTTATTACAAAATGTGGTCCACATAATACTAGAAGTGATACCTTACTAAGGTATCACTGGAAAAAAAAATACATTGGATCTAGAGTCCAGACTCTTGAAAACATCGACAAGAAAGAATACTCTTGATTCAATCAGATTTAAGCTTAAATCAAGAACCAAGCCTCCTAATTTGAGCGGATTTCCTTTTGATTTAAGCTTAAATCTGATTGAATCAAGAGTCCTTTTTCTTGTCAATGTTTTCAAGAGTCTGGACCCTAGATCCAATGTGTTTTTTTTCCCCAGTGATTGGCGTTTTTTTGTGCATCAATTCAAACTTTTCGCTATTAAAAAGCCCAACAAAAAAAAAACAACACTGAAGCAAAACGGGCCACTACTTTAGATACCTGCCGAAATCATTATAAGGCGCGATCTGATTCAAGTAGATTCTAGTTTTTCGATCGGGAATTTCGAATGTTTTCTAACCAAGGCTGAAGAAAAACGTTAATATTTTGGTTTTGGGTAAATATCAGTTATTTTCATCGCTGGGATCGTCTTCGCAACGCGGTTCAACGCTCTTCTCCCCCCTCCCCCCCCCAAGAACTTTCCGTGCTTTATGGACGGTCCCTGAAATACAGTTCGAGTCTTCAAAGACGACCCCGACCGGAAAAGCTCTAAGTTTGGCAACCGTTTGTTTACGGACGCGGAAAGATTGAGGCAGGATTATGGCAAGGGGCGACGTAATGACGAGTAAGTTTGGGGTGGACGGGGGGGGGGGGGGGGGGGGCTCGGAAAAAAAGGAACTAACGGCAGGGATAAATAGTATCTTACAAACTGCTGGATGAGTCCGGGATAACAGGAGTGATGGTGTCTGAAGATACGGCGGGAGGAATTCTCGTCTCTTGATGTACTTCGCAATGAGTCGGGGACAGTCGAGGAAGTGAGGCGCGCTGAAATTTTCAGCGCGAGGGAAAAAAAGAAAAAATAGAACCGGCCGGCATACCATGGGATCAATCTTCACTCTCTGTGGAACAATTTATATATTTGTAATCACTGGGGAAAAAAACACGTTGGATCTAGAGTCCAGACTGTTGAAAACATTGACAAGAAAAAGGACTTTTGATTCGATCAGATTTAAGCTTAAATCAAAAGGAAATCCGCTCAAATCAATAGGCTTGGTTCTTGATTTAAGCTTAAATCTGATTGAATCAAGAGTATTTTTTCTTGTCAATGTTTTCAAGAGTCTGGACTCTAGCTCCAATGTGTTTTTTTCCAGTGATAGCGAATTTGAAGATGTCTGAAATTTGATGAATCTCTTGTTTGAGTGAAAACTATTGAGTGAACTGAACACGAGGATACCCTTGGTTCATGAATTGAACAATTATTAGAGAAGGTATGAAAACATGATCTAATCTGCTAAAATACGTGTGTTTAAATGGGAAATGCCGCCAGATGACGTCACTAGGCGGTGCATTTTTTCACTTTCAAATCTATTTTTATACTATTTCCCATATCAGAAAAAAATATTAAAAAATACTCCGAAATCAGCTCTTTAAGCTCTTTCAGATGAAGCAATAAATGATGAAAATTTTCCATTTAACTCATACTATATTTGCTGTACGAGAAACTGAAACACGAAAATGAGTGTGGGAAGATGCATCACATTTTGCTTCGTATTGCCGCGTACTGAAAATTGTTGTTTTTTAACATTTATTGCCCATCTTAAAGAAATTAAAGGGGGAAAAAATGTTGTAGTTAGCTACAGCGAAGGATCAAAACCACGTTTCTTCATTTCAGTTAACGTAACCTAACTTTGTTTCCCGAACAACTTATCTCTGTGTTGTCCGGCTGAATCCGATTCGCCCACATTATTCCACACATGCAAGTTTCCGTGATACCACTATTCGACCTCCGGTGTATTGCGGAGTATCATCGTTATTTGAAGGCGTTTTGAAAAACTGGGAGAAAGAAGCATTCCGGCATTCTTATATCTCCGGCTTTCTTTCCCATCAGTTCAGCGTTGTGTAATTGACCCCACGGCTGCGTGTTACGGCTGCGTTACGGACATAATGACTGCGTTACGAGGCATAACGGCTGCGTTACGACCGATAACGCCCTCGTGAACAGGAACCTTGAAATTATTAAGTTTCTTCAAAACTTCAGCCTGTTCCAAATTTTTCAAAAACTTGCAACCGCTCTCCATTTATTTCATTTACCTCTAGCTGTCCTCAGTTTAGCAGTTAGTTTAAGATTGAGATACCGGCATAATATTTAATCCTATCTTAAATAATCGATTCTTTTTCAGAGCCCCTGACCCCCCCGGGAATCGATACGTTTCCATAAGTTTAAATGGAGAAAAAACAGTGCTGCCAATTTGCTGGATCTGCAAATGGACGTTCCAAAATTTCCGTCGCCATTTTATTTTTTACAGAGAAACTGTTGGTTGAATCTGTTTGAAAACTTCACGGAATTTTATCGGCATCACAAAAAAATTTAATGACATTTTCGAACAACTTCGTTGAACAATTTCTCTGTGAAAAAACATAATGACGGCGGAAATTTGGAACGTCGCATGGCGCTTGTGGTGGGATGTTCGTTATATTTTCCTTCGATACATTTTGCCTGTGATTCAGATTCACTGGAAAAAAAACACATTGGATCTAGAGTCAAGACTCTTAAGAACATCGACAAGAAAAAATACTATTGATTCAATCGAATTTTTGCTTAAATTAAAAACCAAGCCTCTTAATTTGAGCGGATTTCCTTTTGATTTAAGCAAAAATCTGATTGAATCGAGAGTATTTTTTCGTGTCAATGTTTTCAAGAGTCTGGACTCTAGATCCAATGGTTTTTTTTTTTCCAGTGTCAAAAACCAGCGGAGACAGGCCCCACTGTGCGGCAGAGAACGTGGCAGTGCCCACCATCCACAAGAATAAGAGACGAGGAGGTTCGAAGAAAACGAGCAAGCGGAAAAAAGTAAGAGATCAAAAGTTGCGTGGCGGGGCGCGGGGTCCGGGGAACGGAAAACAAAGCAAGGGGCCCGGGAAGAAGAAAGTTAGGAATACGATAAAGAAAACAAGAGGGAGGGAGGGGGGATGATCCGCCGGGCGTTATCGGAATGTCGGATCAAGAAAAATGTGACAATTTGGAGTGATACGAGGACGGTAGCCGGGCGGAACCTTCGAACCCGCTACTGGATATCATTAAAAGGGACTTAAGGCGAGCACAGATACTTTTCCGGCGATAAAACCGCGGTGCCAACCTACCCCTTCTCCCCCCTTCACCTCCCTTCACCCCCCCCTCCACCTCCCGAAACTCCGTTTCTGTTGAAACGGGGAATCCGTCTTCCAGGGGATATCGTGTTTACGTTGGTGCTTGAGAGATACTGTACAGCCGTGCTAAGGAAAAATGCCGTATGAGCCTTCAGGCCTCGCCAAATTTCCTCTGGCAAATCACTAATTTACAGGGAAATTTTTGAATATTTTTCTGCAAATTTCTCAGATAATTTTGTTCATAATTTGATATAAAGTGTTTGATCATTTCAAGAAAAAATATTCATAAAACTAAAATTTTTATTGAAGGAAATCGGACAGCTCTCGAATGTTCATACGTCGTTTTTCCTTAGCACGGCAGTACTGTACGGCCGTGCTGAGGAAAAATGCCATATAAGCATTCAATAGTTGCCAAATTTCCCTGGATAAAACAAGTATTTCTGAGGAAAGTTTTGCATATTTTTCCTTGAAATACATTTTCAGATATTTTGGATTTAATTGTGTACAAAATTGACCGACAAATTTAACGAAAAATGTTAAGAAGTTTCCTTAAAAATTCGTGTTTTATTGGAGGAAATTTGGCAACGCCTGAAGGCTCATAGGGCGTTTTTCCTTAGCGCGGCAGTGCAGGTAATGTCGGCATCTGAGACAAAAGTATCGATGGAGAAAGTACAAAACCATGCATTCAATTTTGAGATCTCTGTCGTTATTTATTGGAAAATTATGAATCTCTCTAATATTTTATGTGAAAGTTCAAATTTATTCTCTTTTTAACCATTAAAACATTGGTCCTCAATTGAATCAGTTGTTTTACAAAAGGAACAAGTCCATTTTTGCCTGAGCCTTGACTTGCATAAAGGACATGCTAAATCGTTACCAGCCGAAGATGCGCCCTCAGGCGATTCCGGCGTGTCTCACACCCCGGTATAATGCCATGGAGTCTGTTTTTAGTGGAGGTCGGCCCATTAGTTTTTTCCCAAGTAAACTTAGTAAGCTTCGCTCAAAATAAATAAGAACTTTTTTTATTATTTTTTCAATAGTTTTGTTATCAAAACGACAATTTAGAAAATTTTCAAATTTGTGTATTATTTTTCCGGCCAAACCTACATAAAATATTTTAACAGGCAGCAGCCTACCCTTACGTTGGGCCGAACTATCTCTTATGAAATACACGAAACCTTGAGGTTGGTGACAGTCGGTAAAAGTTTGGTATCTGTTTGCAGATTTTTTAACTCCACGAGACCGAAAAAAAAGACATGCTAACTACGACTCATTGAGGAATAGACCTTCTCCCTTTTGAAAACAACTGATTCAGTTATCATCGATTTATTAGAAAATACACAGTTAAAAATTTCCGTGTCTGGTGCCAAGCTGAGTTATTTTCTGTTACTTTTTTTCGTGTCATGCCAACCTAAAGACTTGCTAGCTGTACCCAATTTTGTTTTAAATCGACCGGAATCGAAGGCTACACTGAAAGGAGGGATCATGATGAAAGTGTCCTGCTGAACTTATGTAGTGGTTGGCACATTGGACTTCTACCGTCGTGTAGAATAACGCCGTATGAGCCTACAATCGTCACCAAATTTCATTTGACAAACCACATATTTACAGAAAAATTCGGAAATATTCTTCTCCCGATTTTTCAGAGACATTTGTTCGTGATTTGATCTGAGGTGTCTAAAAATTCCTAAAATATGTATTATAATTCTTCAAAAGTAAATATTTTTGACACCTTACTCGAAGAAGTCGTTGTAGAAAACAGTTTCAAATAAAAAACCTCGTTACCAGGACAATGCACAGGAATGTAGAATAAAGCAACGCAACGGCAAAAAACGCCTTCAATCAATTGCATAGGCACAACGAGCTCCCAGGAGGTCGAACAGTGGTATCACGCCCAGCGTTCAGGGCCTCCGGTTTTAAAACATTAAAAGAGGAGAAACAAAGTTTCGAAAAAAAAAGTAGCGAAAGTTATGCTTCAGATGAGCGGAATCCCAGCCGAAATGAAATCAAACTTTCCGCAGGAGATCACATCCGAGGAGAAAGCGAAGGAACGAAAATAAATCAAACCTAAAAGAAAAATTATAATTCAATCTTGATACCTACGTTTCATTTTTTTACGAAACTTTTATCCTTTCGGCTCTATTTTATTTTCACTTGCCGGCGCGCCCGGCACTTCTGTTTATCTGATTCAGTTGAGAGTAAAGGGCGTTCTCTTGGCAGCGGGCTTCGTTGTCACGCCTCCTTAAAAATACATATATTTTGGCGGGAAAACCTCCTGAGATTGCACTGAACGGCAACGCTGTGTGTAACTTATCCGCGGCGTGTATGTAAATCTCACGGGCCCTAAAATTGAATACGAATAAAGCAGATTTGCGTTTTTATAGGAAAAATCCTCCGCTGCTCTTTCGAGTAGTGTGGCAGGGAGCGTCACGATTTTTATTCAGCACTTTGTGGGACAAATATTCCCCGCAAAATGTATTATTTTGCGTGGAACAAATACACAGATTCTGTTTTCAGGAGCGTATGCTTAGAGCTAGGGTAACTGGATTCCATTTTGTAAATAGGAACCAGAGGCATTGCAATGATGATGAGATTGTGCAACTTCATCCTTTGCAATAGAATTACTGAAATTATGAAAAAATATGAAATTTGCATGGTAATTTTCGCCTGAAATTTACAGTTTTTAGCGAGTAAAATAGAAATCGTCAATGGATAATCGAGTTTTTCCTCTAGGATAAAAGAAGTTGCACAATCTTAGCAACATCGTAATATTCCTGGTTCCTTTTCGCAAAATGCAATCCAACTATGCTGAAGATAGAAGAATATTTTATTTTTCACAAATGTGCTTTTTGGGAGATAGGATTTAAGACACAAGCTGCGGGTTGATTGTCGAAATTGGTAGACACACCTATAGACAAAGAAGACAAAAACTATGCAGAGGGATCTTATTGGTGTAAGCGGGTGATTAAAATGGACAAATAAACTAATAACAACCCACGAGACACCCTATAGTTAGTTCATCATTTTCTCCCTTAGTCTATAAGAACCAATCATTTAAACCAATAGGATTGCTCCATACTCCTTATGTCTCCCTTGTCTATAAAGTCTATCATTTCAACAATCAGCCCGCTGCTGATCCTACGATCAGAGGCAAAGTGACCTTAGGACTGTGCATAACGCAGTCTACGGTTACTTTCTAATTGAACGTAATTAGTTGCGCCAAATAGCTCAACTCCATAAGGGAAAGCTGCTCTATTCGAGATTTTCCCTCTATACTGCTGCGCTAAGGCAGAACGCCGTAAGAGTCTTCAGCCGTTGCCATATATCTCCTCTGATAAATAATGTACTGGGGAAATTTTGAATGTTTTTCTTCAAGTATTTCAGACAATTTTGTTCGCAGTTTAATCTAAATCATCTGAAAATTTTACGTAAAAATATGCACGACATTCCATAAAAATGCGTGTTTCATACCGGGAAATTTGGCAACTCCCGAATGTACATATGGCGTTCTTCCTCCGCAAGGCAGTGCAGTGCTACCTACAGCGCATCCTCTTCTCCCGAATCCGAGCAATACCTCTCTAATAACAACAAAGAGCGTATCAATGCACGCTCACGCACGCGCCGATGCGCCTTCAATTTTGCATATATGCAACACGGACATCCATCAAGCACGAATAGTTGTATCTCTGCGCCGTCGTCAATCAACGCACATCCTTTCCCTTGCTCCATTTCCGATATAGAAATAATACTCTTCGCACTACAGGGTCATGCCGCTACCTTGGCTCTGATCTTATGATTATCAACTCGTATGTCTATTGACTGACGGTGCGTATCGTTGTTTTGTCCTTTGTAAAGAGAATTTTAATATAAAAATTTGATTCATTACAAAAAATAAGACCACTTGGTTGTTCTAAAAAAATACAGGTTGCGCCAAGGAGACAATATATTATGCCGAATGATATTTCAGTTCTGATATCGAAAGTCGTAAAGATGTCGTAATGATGCATCACTGGTTGTATCAATGATTTTATTAAACGTAATCGTATTTATGTGCACGATGACTCATTTTTGTCTCCCAATTACATTTACTGCGATTTAGGCGATTTGGCGATTTACTGCTGAAGTCGAGTTCAGTGTGAGCTCTTTCTGAGGACGTGATGTGATGTAAAGATTTCAGCTAGGATTATATTTAATTGAAATCCTCTACGAGACTTGCCGTAGTTTTTCAAAGCTGTTGCCAGTTTTTATGATGTTGATTCACTCGGAACGCATCCAATGTGTATAGAGAAAAGGGGGAAAACATTGTTCAACAAGAAATTACTATTTAGGTTAAAAAGATGAACAAATTTTTTCATTGCTCAAAGTTTGCATTTTTGCCGTTATTCTATCTATAGATCTAACGGGTTTGTTTCCATAGCTGTATTTGCAGGTACCAAGCTTTGCACTCATGAGCCCGGCGTCTTAAATTTTTGAAATTGCTTTTGGTGTCACGAGACTGATCTTTTGAGGCCAATCAGGGTTCGGTAGTCAGAGTTGGGCTACTAATTAGCTAGCGGAGCCCTAGTTAGTATATGTTCAAGATAGGATGGTTGAGAGTAAAAAACCGAAAAAAAGTGAAATTGATCTAACATTCTGGATGTAAAAAAAGTGTGCGAGAACTTATAAAATTCTGAATTACCCACTACAGCAGGTACTTTAGCAATGCCAAGATGTAAAACTAATTGCTGCCGCTGGTAATTCAGCATTTTATAACTTCCTGCACACTTATTCTTTACATCTAGAATGATAAATCAACTTCACTTTTCTCGGTCAAAATGCAACCTGCTTGAAACTAAATACTTTCCATCGAACTAATCATAGGTTGGGCAACATGGCAATCCTCGACGCTAGGAACCGTCTGCCTCTGACTAATGCGATTACCTCTAGTGGGGTAACTGCTACGCGACGACCTATCGAACTCACTATAAACAGTTGCCAGACTCGAATATTTCATCAAAATGTAACCTTTCGCGAGAAAAGAGATCTTCACGGTGGGAAAAAGTTCACCAAAAAAAAGGAGGCTGGTTTAACATTCTGGATGTAAAAAAAGTTTGCGACACCTCAAAACCCGCTGAATTAACCGCTTAAGCAGACACTTTAGCAATGTCAAGATGTAAAACTAACTGCTGTGGCGGCTAATTCAGCGTTTCATGAGTTGTCGCACACTTTTTTCATCCAGAATGTTGAATCAGCATCCCTTTTTTAGGTGTTCGGTTCATCTTGAACTTTAAAGTTTGGCGATTCAGCTAATTGCAGTTTTCGGTCATAGTAACCCAAATCGGTTCAAGTATCCCAAAGTCGATGCCAATGTCTAAGAACTTAAGTCACTCGGACTGTATGAACAGAATGAACCAAAGTTCAATCCCTGTAACGGAATTGTTTTCTAAGTGTTGCACTGAAGAAAACAAAATTACGGGTTGTATAGATATACCGTCTGTTTCGGGCTCAGTGGCCGAAAGTCCTGGGCACTAGAATCGTAGCTTCGACTACTCCTGGTGCTACACCCGGAACTTTAGGCCATTGATCCTGGCACGCGGACGGTGAGTCTGTACAGCCCGTGAGTACGACTTGCACGGTCGGAGTTTTTTTTCAGTGTGGTTCACAATTACTCAAGATTTCAGAGCGTGTCGTGAAATAATTGTTCAAAATTTTGGTACATAAACCATTTTTGTCTCATTTTTAAAATCAGTCAATAGCCGTAAAATAATGAATGGGAATCGGCCCAGGGAAATGGTAGAATAAACGGATTGCATTTTGCTAAAAGGAACCAAGAGCATTGCAATATTGCTAAGATGATGCAGCTCCTTTTGTCTTGGGAGGAATACCTGATTATCTCTAGCCAGTTTCTATGTAACTCGCTAAAAACTGTAAATTTATGACAAAAATTACCATGTAAATTTCACATTTTTCAGGATATAAATCATCATATTGCAATGGGCGAAGTTGCAAAATCTTAGCAACATTGCAATGCTCCTGGTTCCTTGTTGCAAAATGCAATCCAAACCGTGTAACAAAAAATAAATATCAAGAAGAAAGCTTACAGTAATGATACCAGATCGCTCGATTCTGGAGCCAAATCTGGCAACACGGCCTTCGGGAATCCAAGACGGTATTCGCTCAACTGGAATACTCCCTCCCCCTCCCCGCTTCTCCAGAGCCCCGGAGCCGACTTAAGTAGCGTCCCGATGAACTGATTGAATGGAGATTGCGCCTCATAACCGGAGCAGTTCATCTAGACTGCCGTGTTGGGCGAAAAAAGCCAAATGCCCGTAGGTTAGGTATTGCGGTTAGGTGGTTTTTGGTCCACGTTAGAGTATACTCAAAGCTGTTGCGAGCGATACAGCGTAAGTCATCAATCCGGTGCTTCCATGATGCTCTTGGCCTCGGCAAGTGCAATGTGCAATGTGCATGCGGGGAATTGTTTAGATTAGGGTAATTGAAATGGAGATCGCGAAAGGACACGCGAGTCTCTATCATCTCAGCGGACTGATTATTGAAATTGATAGACAAAGCTATAGACAAAGAAGACATAGAAGGTATGGAGCGATCCTATTGGTTGAAATGTATGGTTCCTATAGACTAAGGAGAAAATGATGGGCTAACTGTCGGGTCTCTCGTGGATTGCCGTTAGTTAGTCTATCACCTATGTCCTTTGTCTATTGCAGCCACTCGCTGCCACCAATAAGATCCCTCCATATCCCTCTTGTCTTCTTTGTCTATAGCTTTGTCTATAAATTTCAATAATCAGCCCGCAGTTTCGATGCTACTTTGCAGCTGCGTTGCAGCCGCGCTGATTAAACATTTTTTGGACATTTTTGTAGAATAATCATTTAGACGTATTTATGCTAAAAAGAACTATGTCACACGCAATCCCCATACACATAGTTCCTTTTAGCTTAAATACGTCCATTTCTGCTCCGGTATGACGTAATGGACTACTAGACAAGGTACGAATTTAAACAATCTGATACATGTTTCTTAATCAGAATTTTACGTAGAACACGATTCGCGCAACGAAAATTACTGAAACTAACTCCTTAACGAAGATTTTATCGTTTCAATTTCACACTGGCTACGAGGAATTTGAACTGCCCGCTCCACAGTGGGCCAGAGGTGCCGGTTGCGCGAGAATAATTGATATCTCGGTTAAATCCGAACGAAAATCACTAAGTTTTGGTACGTGGGGGTTTTTTGGGTCGCTGAACTCGAATCTGATGTCAGATTTGTTCAAAAATCACTAGAAAAGCATGTTATGAAGATTTGAGCTAATCCAGTGATAACTCCTTTTTTCGAGCAATCGCACTGGGATTAGAAACTATTTTAACGCTGGAGAAACTTTCAAAAACAAAACTGAGAACTTGAAAGTGACCAAGAAGAGTCTGGGAAACGACCTAAGATTGTTTCAATAAGAAGAATGAAGGACGAGAATATTCACAGAGGAACGCTTTATGTGTTAATTTTTTTTTTTTGTCACTGTCTCCTCGTATTATTGGTTCTTGTGGGTTACCATGCTTAAATAAAAAGAATAACTTTGCAAATTAATGCCCTGCGTGGTTTAACGGTTCTATGTTTTGCCGTTGTAAGCTATGAAGTATCATGTCAGAGGATCAAAGAAGCATCATATGAATTTTCTTGAGAGGCGCTAGGCATGAGAATGGACAATATTTACTTACATCGTTTACTGGAAATGACGGTCAGCTGAACATAATTTTTTTACCACTCTTGCATTTGGTGCAACTAATAAATTCCGCCCAAATGTTTACCAATTATTGGCCATGCTCAAAATTCAGGGGGGAAAAAATGCCTTTATGTATAGGTATAAAATCAGAACTGCATTCAAATACCCACGACCATGCCGTCGATTGAGCTAGTCAACATTAGCAGCTTCTAGTGCGATTGAAATCATCAATACATTTGAGAAAACCGTAGGCGAGTCGCCGTGATCGTCTGGTATGTGAAAGGACACAATTACATTCAGGAAACCAAACGTCATAAGTGAAGCAGCAGGACAAAATTTGCCTAAAGGTAAATTGTATGGGTTAGAAGGGTTAGTTCTGCATTATTTGGCGCAAAGATATTCCTAACTTTGACCACTTGGTAGCATTTAAAAGTCTGAGGGAGAAAAACAAGTTTCCCAAGCAAACATCAGTTAAAATTTGTCTGCACTGTTGCCTATCTTGAGGAACCATCTACCTTAAACACTTACATTATTAATAATGCAAATCATGACTTGAAATATTGACCCAATGCCCTTCAGACATTAGGAATTATCGTCACTGAAAACTAAAATAGTGTATTTTTTTTTTTTTTACCCTCAAACTGTTTTCTGATGTACTAAACAATTTCAGTTTTAATTTAAAGGTGTATTTACTCGTTTTGCGTCACATATAATAGCCGTATGGTAGTAATTTCACTTACGAAAAAGAAGAAAAAGATGAAAGACAGAATGACAGATAGATTTATAAATGTCATCTCGAGAACCTTTTTTGCACTTATTAAATACGAAAAAATGTGGCAACCATGGAAAAAAGTGCGCACCCTCAGAAGCGTAGCAACTCAATTTAACAATATTATTACAATTCACTCGGAAGAATTTAATTACTGTACGATAGGTCATATATGTGAAATATGAACTTAATCCTATTTTTGATGAATCGACTTTTTTTTAAAAAAAATTCAAAAAATGGGTTTCCCGCAATTTCCCGCAGCAAAACTGTGGTGCAAATGAATGTTGAGGATTCAAAGAAAAAGTATCTGGCATTAAAACTCTAAAGAAACTTTAAGAAAAAACTGCAGAAAGCTTTTTCGATGGAATTTTTAAGATTTATTAGGCACGTCTTCTAACAAGCTTCTTGGACAGTGAAAAGTCCTCAATTGAAAAAGTGTATATGTCAAATGAAAGCTCTTTTTTAGGAGAAGAAGTCCTAGTGAACAAATTGTCATCCTGTGCAACCGCGGAGCCGTGATAAGGTCTTACACGGTTGCAGTTCAGTACGCGCTTCTATATATTATCCGTGCAGTGTGAGAGGTACCCAAGTTCCCCCCTCCAATACATCGCTGTTGGGCGATTATTCGATGAAATTTTGATGAATCCTCATCTCTTAGAGAGGCACTTTAACAAATTCCTCATCATCAATACAAAACTGAACACTCTTAAAAATGGTATTTTTCGCGCGAAACGGGCCTCTCTGGCCCACAGTGCGCTCCCGAGAAACTCAACGCTCTACTTGAATCAAATCGCGCACTACGACGGTTTCAGCAAGCTTCTCGATCGAACAATGTTCATTTCCCACCATATGTTGTTCAAAATATAAGCAGTTTGTTATAGCTGAGCCAAAGCGTCAAGATCAAGGTTGCCAGATTTTTATATCGCAGGGACTGCCATGATTACGTCTAGCGCGCGATGTGAATCACGTAGAGTATTGAGTTTTCATGAGCAGGTGGTTTGAATTCACACATCAAGAATCATTAAATATCTTCGTAAGGAGTTGATGTCGGTAATTTTTGTTGTGCGCATCGTGTTTTACATGAAATTTTGGTGAAGGAACATGTATCAGAATGCTGAAATTTGTACCTTGTCTAGTAGTCCATTTTGAGCTTTCTTTTAAGCGCGCAGCCGATAGGGAGAGTTTTTTTTTGCCATTTCAGCCTGCCTCTTGAATTCTTCTCTACTGATTGCAATGCGTTCAAATGGTGCTTCAGCTGAACAACAAGATGTCGGAGAGGGGCCTTTCATATTTAGAATAGATAAGTCTGGGATACCTGTATTCAATGCTTCTGATGCTATTCACAGAGGACGATAATCGTTTATCTATGGTATATTTTAGCGGTAGTCTAGGTTTCTCAAAATTGCTGCTTGAAATTTTGGTAAGCGCAAAATTTTGGAAAAATTTGCTTATTCACTTCGTTACAAAATACATTTTTTCAGATAATTCTGCAACTTTGGAATTTAGTTGCGTTATGTTGTCTGGAAAATGACAATTTGAAAAAGATTTGATCAAAATTTAAATAAACTGCTAGTTTGGTCGTTTTTTAACTGAATTCAAGTTTTCTAAGAGTTATCAAGCCATATCCGGTATCAATAAACCGCCGCAATTCCGTTCATAAATAATTCAATAATCCGACCCCAAGAACTTTACGAGGATCAGTAGTCCGGCCCAGTGGCGTGGCGTGCTTTGTGATACATCGATTGATTTGCCATTTAAACCTATGTAAAAGAATCGATAGACAGACTATTCGCAAGGAGCACCTTAATAATCGATTCTTCATCACAACTTCAAATGGGGTAATATCGATAGTTGATCATTCACGCCTCGCCACCATTCCGGTCTCCATGTTTTCTCCTGCCCATTATTCGTCTAATAGCACGAATTACCCTGCAGTATTCATGTTTCGGTGGGAAACTTTGCGCAGGATTAAAGAGTCCGGCGTTTCCACAATAGATCTCGTTGGAGGAGGTATACACCTTCAGGTACTAACAACTAACTTTAACTTTAGGTTTTTTAACTGGCCTCATAATTTCCTCGCTCTAAGATTCGAGGTCAGGCCGCGGCCGTAGTTGTCGGATTTTGCGGGAAAATCGAATTCTCCCTCGTAGCAGATGTAGGTTTGGAGGGGTTGAGGCCTCGACTTGGCGAGGGTGCCCGCCGACCTCAGGGGTGTTTTGCAAAAGTTTTGCCCATTAACAATAATACTCTGGTGAGAACCCTGATTTAGCTTTAGTCTGCCCAGTGATGCCGGGTGTGTTTCTGACGCATTTAAACGTGAAATATCGATCTGCATTTTGAAATTTGAAAAAATACGCGTAGGCGGACAATTTAGGACTGCCAACTTATTAATGTTTGAAGTTGATTACTGCCTAGCTCCCACTGCAAAGTTGCAATTCTCCGCTAATATTATATTTTTTAAAAAGAAAACTAACAGTATCTTTTCAATTTATTCGTGAATTTTCATTCTTGACTTAATTTTATTTCGACGTTGCAAACTTCCTGTCATACGTTATTTGAGGGGCTTGGATGACAAGCCGCATAAGTGCAGTTTCTGTTATTTCAAGAAATACGTGTTTTAAGTTTCAAAATTACGTGGAGCCTTATGGTGGAAAGGAAGTTTAAACTCACTTTTTGATTATTTAATGTTGGGTTTTAGTCTTGAATTTGTCACAGAATATACTGTCATTAGATTTAGTTGAGTTCATGAATATCTTTTGTTCAAAAACTGCACTTATGCACGTTGTCCTCCAAACCCCTCATTTGTTAAATAGAAAACTATTCAACGTCAAGGACTTCCATGATTTTCCTTCTCTAAGCAAAGAAAATTCTGTGAAAGCTTCAAGGAATAATGTTGATTTGTTCTCCTTCAAAAACATAAAATGGGAGCGACGATTTTCAAACACCGCACATGAGGTACGTAGTCATCGGCGTGGCGTGCTTTGCGATATACCGATTGGCCTGCCATTCAAACCTATGGACAAGGATCGATAAATAGGGTGTTCGCAACGAACACCCTATTTCGAACCCCACCTTCTTCATCATAGCTTCAAATGGATAAATATCGATAATCGATCATTCGCTCCTCACCACTGTAAGTAGTATTGGAGAATCACCGTCGATTTACAAAAAATTGTAGATATATTTTGAGTTGCTTTCTTGAATTAATAGAACACACTCGAAAATTCTGAAATGTTGCAAAAGGAGGTATAAATTTTTCCGCGTCAGCGATCCATATGTTTTTTTCCCATTTTGTGTTTCATCGGTACAGATATAAAATTAGCACGGTCGAAAAAGTTCGCAAGCAGTCGCAACAGGAATTAAGCACAGACAAAAACCCCACAAAGCTCCATTAAACATAACCGGTTGTTTGGGATTTTCAAATCCCAAGCAAAAGTTTTACAAACGAACCAATGAAATCACTTTCAAACTATACGTCTGTTTTAACCATTATCCATAAGAAACAACTCTTCTTTTAGCTCTGGCTGAAGTTTTGCAACAGTTTTTGAATTTTTACAAAAGAAAAATTTTACAAAAGAACCAATGAAATCACTTTCGAACTATAGGTCTGTTTTAACCATTATCCATAAGAAATAACTCTTCTTTTAGCTCTAGCTGAAGTTTTGCAACAGGCCCATTAATAATGGGCCATTATAAATTTCGATGTATCCCTTAAGTATGTAGATTCATTCTGAAATCACCTCATTATAATAGACATCATTTGCATAAATGCGTCCAATTGAGATGTTGCATGTGTGAGAGATTTGCGATTTGACCATTGATGTGAAAGTTCGCGAGAAACACAATGGTCCCACTGGTTTTCTCTGAAATCATATCCTAAGCTCAAAAAAGCTCTCAAAGTGAGGCTAAAATGGAGGGGATATCCCACGCTATCCTGAGAGTCCACCTCTACATCAAAACAAACTCTCCATACATAGATAGGGAGCAAATACATTGACTGGGCTGCCACTTTATTTGGGGACTTCAAAACTGAAATCGCGGCAACCCTTTCAATGTATTTGCTCCCTATCTTTGCATGGAGAGTTTGTCGTGATGTAGAGGTGGTCTCTCAAGATAGCGTGGGATATCCCCTCCATTTTGGTCTCACTTTGAGAGCTTTTTATGAGCTTGGGAGATGATTTCATAGAAAACCAGTGGCATACCACCGTGTTTCTCGCGAACTTTTACATAAGAATCAATGGTCAAATCGCAAATCCCTCACACAGTCAACATCTCCATTTTCGTTATATCTTTTGTTTCGAAAGTGATAGAGGCAAATGTCGGCAACAGCGTTGAACGGACGATATCATTTGTGCAACATTCATTTTAATTACTGCGGTTGTAACTTTTCCAAGGAGTCTCTGCCGGTGCTCAGCTCGGCCGCTACGGTGATCTAACTTTTCGAATTTCGTAAATTTCAATCTAACGGGTTTAACATCAACCTTCGTTACACTGTCAGAACGCGCGCAGAAACTCCCCTGAATCGAGAACAAAGACTCACTCACGATTGTAAGCGAACAGATTTTTGCGAAAACTTTCGCTTTAGTTAATAAAAAGTAAATGAAAATACAACTGGATTGGAACTTTGTAGGAGGGCGTAAATCCACACTAAAAAAAAAAAACAAGCAGAAAAATCCAACATGAATATGTTGGAAAAGCCGAATAACTAAAATGTTGGACACATACCTACTATTTTCACGTCTTTGTTATTTGCATCAATTGGTACTTTTTGCTAAATTTGGGAGAAAATATTGATTCATGAACGTTGAATGTAAATTGATTTTAAAGATTCCGTCCAATTATCTTGATTTTAAGCTGATATGCGGCATTTCGCACGACCGTGATTTGGGCGAACTGCCGTGCATCGAAATCGCGTTGAGTTAATCTCTTTGGATTTCGAACTGTAACTTCTCTCCTATTCGGCCGATTTTTACAAATGAGGTCTCTTTTTATTTGTACTTTAACGGAAAGTAAGGAAAAACTCGCTAAATAGACGGAAAACAATTTTTGTGAAAGTTTGGTGGATCCTGGCGTCACGGTGAATGGTTAATCGGGCGTGGAAGATAATAGGTTCGACGAGGCGACCCTCTCCTCGCCGTCTTTTATTGCCTTGCTCGAAACCTGACACCCAAAGCTATATCGGGAGATAACTGCAGTGGTTTGAGTGGATTTCTGCAGGGGCCACGGTTAGTACATGGTATAAAGAGTCACGAGGCTCATCACAGATTGCCCTTGCAGTGCAAGACGCTCATTGGCTAAACAGTTTTGGCGGGAAAGAAGGTTGTAGAGTTGAGTGCTCCGAGCGTAAGAAAGCTTCTATGAGGTTTTTGTCAAATGAAATAATACGGTTTTGACAGGAAAATGTTCTCAAGGGTTCCCAATTAGTAGTTCATTCGGTTTTTTGGTAAGAGACCATCAGGGCTTGACAGTATAATGGTTCAAAGACAAGAAAACGGTTCCGAGGAAAAAAATATTTGGACGGCCCGTTGAATAGCATTGGTTTCATTTGGTTGGTAGCATTGCTGTACTATGGTACATCCGAGTGATTTCAAAAAGCGAGCCCTACTGGCACGCTTAAAAGATTGGTAGAATTTACAATTCCTTACGCCTTATTTCACGCAGAGCCAATTCAGAGTCAATATTCTGCCAGAAGAAAGGTAAACGTTACTATATACTGGATTGCATTTTGCAAAAAGGAACCAAGAGCATTGCAATGTTACTAAGAGTGTGCAACTTCTTTTGTCTTTGAAAAAAAAATCTGTTTATTCATTGACAGTTTCTATTTTACTCGCTGAAAACTGTGAATCTAGGACAAAAATCATCATGTAAATTTCGTATACTTGCATGACCACGGTAGTTTCATTGCCACGGGTGGAGTTGCACAATCTTAGCAACATGGCAATGCTTTTGGTTCCTTTTTGCAAAATGCAATCCCACTGATACAGGTAAACATTCGTCTGGAAAGATCGACATTGAATTCACGCTGTGTAAATACAGCGTGAGGGAATGGTAAATTCTACCAATCTTTTTTCTCGGTGTACGTATAGGTGTTAGAGAAGGGCTCAGCAGTGAGATGATGTATTTCTATGGTAACGATAACGCAATAGCTGTGTCATGTGGAGGCGAATTTTGACAGGCTCAGAAAAAGTCATCACCGGTGGAAAAAGTTTTGGATGAAAGGAACTCGATACCTGGACTTTCAGACATAATAATAACAAAACTATAAACCTCCTGGCAAAGACAATTTTGGGAATGTTACTTATTTCATTCGCTAATTCATATTTCATAATGTTGAAGGGCGTATTAATAGCTAGTAAAAAGAAAATTCTGAGAATCTCGTCGGCCATGTTTTGTTGAGTTGGTGAGCCATTCAATCGATTGAGCGCTCGCCGATCTACTTTAAGGTCTCGATACACGATCAAATTCCGAACAAATTCTGATCAAAGTAGACCAGTTGGTGACTGATGGTCACCATGCAACAATCCTCTTTGATCAAAATTGATCGGGCCGTCAAATTGTGATCAGGACGGAGTGCCATCACTCATCATTCCTGCCGCACAAAACATTTCTGCCAAATTTTCATTTTAATGCCGCAATCACACGCTAAATGTGGGAACTGAATGTGGCTTGAATGTAGAAGTCATCGGCCCGATGCCCGAATTCTGCGCGTGACGGGCAAAATTCAGCAACGATTCTCAACAACCATCGGACTAATGTTGGATTTGTCTGAACTATTCGAGTAGATTTGATACACATCTGGATGAAAATAACTCGAATTAGCGAAATTTCAGCCGTTGGGCGATGACTTTTGACTTCCACATTCAGCTGCTAAATTCAGCGTGTGATCACGGCATCTATTTAAGCAAAGTAATGATTTTAAGACTGATGACCGCCGACTTTTGATGGTAATTGGTTCGGGAATTCGATCGTCCATCGAGACCTTCAATAGAAGAACTCTAACGACAAAACGGAAATAAGGAGCTCCTGCCTATTGGCCGACCGCTTAAAATTCTACATTCTTAGACATCTAGCTGCTTCCTCTTCGAGCAGAACTCATCTCAAGCTGGCAATGCGGGCTGGAAACACGGCTCCGGTCTGGAATCAGATCAGCGGACGGCGGGCTCAAAGCCGCTTAGCCTAATAAAATCAGCTCATCTGGCAGCCGCAACGCCACTCGGGTAAGTGCTTCCTATCGCGCGCGTGAAAAATCGCTCCGCTTTGCTGATCCGGAGGCAAAGTTTTCACATCGCAGTGAATTTATTGTCTCGGCTCCCCCGCTCGCGCTCTCCGAAGTGTCATCAACAGACGTACGATCCCAGCACCGCGAGAACCGCACAACTCCCACGGGAAACACAATACACATACGCGGTTCCTGTTGGGTGCGGTGCATACGCTGAAGCAGTGTTGCCCCGAACCCAGAGCGAAATTGCCCCTCGTCGCGTTATGGGAATCGGGAATTTGGGGAGGGTGGCAGCCGTGCGGGCGGTTACGTTGACATTCGGAGAGTAACGACTTCGACAACAACGGTCGCGTATTCATGATACTTCATCGAAACTCTTAATGTCTCCGTATTAGTCTTCGGGGCTCTTTTCACCTCCGACCGGAGACTTCTTGATCTCTGCTCCTGGATTTGTCACCGCCAAGTTGCCAAAAGTCACGGCTTTCCCTCGCGTTTTCAGGTGGGATTTCAAGCGAAGTGGCCGGGTGAGCCTTTAGAGAAGGTTAGAGTCCCTTTTTAAGAAGGGCATGGACACGTCGAAAATTTTGAGGTTAGAATTGATCGGGTCATGTAGCTCTTGGGGTCCAAAAGGGCAGTCAACGCTGGAAAAAAACACATTGGATCTAGAGTTCAGACTCTTAAAAACATCGACAAGAAAAAATACTCTTGATTCAATCGGATTTTTGCTTAGATCAAGAACCAAGCCTCTTAATTTGAGCGGATTTCCTTTTGATTTAAGCTTAAATCTGATTGAATCAAGAGTATTTTTCCTTGTTAATGTTTTCAAGAGTCTGGACTCTAGATTCAATGTGTTTTTTTTTTCCCCAGTGAACCTATGAACTCGAATTGTCCAGTGGTACTAATTTTCACAATAGTGAATTGCGAGAGTAGGTGTGCTAATCAAAAATTATACAACCACGTATAAAACTTTGTTTTTGCAAAAAATGTCTTAGTTTCAAAGTTTCAAAGTCTTTATCGTTTAAGACGAATGCGCTTTCGGTCATATTGATTAATCTTCCAAATTCATAGGTTGGTTGCGGCACTTTTTTAGTGATTTTCGTTTCACACGTTGTCGCCCTTTGGGCCAAAAGAACTACATAAATTGACGTCTCCATACTGGAGTTTCTACCCCGTCTCCGCGGAGCGCGGACGGAGGCTGTAGCGACATTCCCATGGCGTTGACGTGGTAGTCCTCCTTAGCACAGCAGTATAGCAATCGAAACTATCAATGTCACGGCGCAAAATAGGCAACTATTCGTGCACCACCAGTGTTGTAAATTGCATACTCGATTATTTGAAGGCATTTCATCATCTAAGCGTTTCCGATACAGAGCCTTGACACTAGGGTGCTCCAAACTTTCGATGTTATACCATACTTCATGATTTTGCGTTCCCTGACTCTGCTGTTGCTCAGGCATTGGCTCTTTATCTTTAATCCCTTTAACGGGAAACGCTATATCTGCTCGGAGGAAATGATGATCACTGCCGCAAGAGAGTCCCCTGCACACTCTAACTTGCTGCAATTTCAACTTAGTAGTGTGCTTTACAATTACATAATCGATGATGGATTTCAATCCTCGCGTTGGCTGGACCCAGGTATACTTATGGATGTCTTTGTGTTGAAAAAAGCCATTCAAAATTTTCATCTCAGTTTGAGAACAAATTGAGATGAGCCGATCACCGTTATCATTAACAGCATCCTCCCCAAACGGTCCAACAACTTTACAGTTTACTCGTCGTCCCGTTCTGCTGTTCAAATCACCCATGAGAATGGCTTCCCTGCCAGCACCAACGTTCAGTATTTCATCATTCAGATCTTCGAAGAATTGGTCCTTACATGCGACAGTGGCATCATCATTTACACCGTATACTCCGAGCAGCGTGATCTTATGTCCGTACAGGTTAAGGTTCATTTTAATAATGCGCTGGTTGACGGCCTCCCAAGTGCCCACTAACTTACGTAGGCTTCTCCGCAAAAGTATTGCTACTCCTTGCTGAGCACGCTGATCTTTGGCTACGCCGCTGTAAAATAGATCATAGTCACCGTAATTCTCTGACCCGTGCCCTTTTTTCTTGGTCTCAGTAAGAACAGCGACATCCACTCCAAGTTTCTGAATCTCCGATATCACTTCCGGAAACTTATTTGAAATGCCTTGGACATTCCACGTCCCAAATACCATTGTCCGTTTTCTCAATTTTTGTCGACGTGTCCGTTTAGTTCTAGTGGTACCGAGGCTTGTATTGTTAGGTCGTTTAACAGTAAAACTTTTTACAAGTACCGGGTAGTTAGCCCGATGACTCAACCCCCAACCTGGAGGACCAGGGTTTGATTTCGGAGTTGCCTCTCCTAGACAGGTTGCTTTCACTTCAGCTCAGAGCCCTGTCTGCCCTTCTAGCAGGTGGTTCATACGCCCAGAGGCCGGTGACCATCTCCACTGCCCCCTTTGAGGCAGGGGCTACCAG
>NW_017547114.1:5295169-5365176 GCF_001854935.1 Bemisia tabaci
AAATAAACTTTTTACACGCTTTGGAAAATCTCAGAAGTTCGCGGTAGTCACTTTTCGGTAAGGAACTAAGGGACTCGGTTATTGTATCGAGTGGGGGGTCGAAACGATCGCAAAGGCGGTATACTACGTATACGCGCCAAAAAAAACCCAATGGGACACTGAGCAGGGTTTGAATGGACCACTAAACAAGGTATGAAGTTAAGGAATCTGATACATGTCTCTAAACCAATATTTCACGAGGAATCTGACCTCTCCCGTTAACGTAATCCACTGTGCGTCTCTTGACGAAAGGGTCTGTTTAAAAAACTACTATGAATATCTCACTGAAAAGTAGTCGAACGTTGACATCATTGAATTAACTCTAAGAATTGGACTGCATTTTGCGATTTGCAGCTATAAATTCTAACTCATCTGAAAAAAAAAATTATGTGCATATGGAAACTATTGGCACATACGTTGTTTTTTTAACCGGGCCGAAATTTATAGTTCTTAATTGCAAAATGTAGTCCAATTAGACAACGTTGTGCTTACGAACAAATTATGACTAGAATAGCACAAACTTGAGGTTATAAGGACAGCAAGTGCTTCTGTGCTGCTGTAAGTGCTTTAATTAAAAGCCCTAGGATCAAAAGATAAGGGATAATAGAATCCGACTTTGAATATTAAATAAAATTACGGCGCAGCTGCAAATACTTAAATATTCAATTCTATACTTTCCCTCTCTGAATGTCGCATTTCTTTAATGTAATATACTGAGATGTTCACTGTCTTTGAAATAACAAATAAAAAATATCTCGTTTTGGAATTTACACTTAATAATTAAGAAGCAGGAGTAATTTAACTAAATAAGAAAAGGAACTCAAATCAACAATATAATGCAAAACAATTTGGAAAATCTCGTCATGCAAATACAGAAGATTCGAAAACGCCTTCAATTGAGGCGTGATACCTCACGCGTTCCGGAGAGTTCAAATAGTTGTATCCCTGCGCCTTAGCAAGGCGATAGAAGATTAATATGGTAGCAGTATTCCTGCTGGCCCTTTCGGGTTTCCTTTGCCGCCACTGCTTTTTTGGCCACATAATGTAAGAACGCTCAAGCTAGGATCGTATTTAGCAAATGGATAATTTGTGTAGAAGAATTAAAAACAAAGAAGCGGTAAGAGGCATAGTTAAATTAGACGAACTCAAATAAACTGTAAGGTATCGACAATGTCCTAATGCTCCCTGCTAAATAGTTGCAGAATATTTTGCAAATTTTCGAATAAGTACTTCAAATGTAATACATTTTTTACAGCTATTTTGATCAGAAACCGAGACAAAGCAGTAATACTTATCGGAATTAATTCAATGAGGAAAATAATTTGATGTGATCCAGGCAATCGTGTTACAAGACGCTACTAGACGAGAGAGGATGTTTAACACATGCAATCCTTCCTTCTTTTCTGTTCAACCACCCAGAACCTGGAGTGTGGATTTTCTTTCAAACGATTTATTGAAGCCTGAGAAGAAAGTTTTCTCATTCGATCGAAAAAATTAAAAATAGCGTTACCATCTCTCCGCGGTGAATGGCTGTTTGAAAAGACAGAAAACATACAAGCTTTCGTGCCTCATCTGAAGCGCGGATTTTTACGTTTCTTTTCCTAATAACACTCCAGAGCCTAAGGAAAATAGTTCCCTTCGGATTGAGTATAGTCAAAAACTTTGGTATCACTTATGCGGGTTGAGAGCATTTTCAGAGACAGACGAACAATCCAAGCCTCCTCGCTATTTTTTCCTTGTTGTCTGAGGACAACGTGTTGTCCTCTGTTTTCCACCTATTATACTGAGCGCCGTTGGTGAGGCGACTAGTTTTAAAATAAAACGAACTGAATATACTTCTCCGACGAATGTAAAAAGCATGAATTTGGAAAGTTTCATGAAAAGAGGGTCTCTTTTATATTGAATTTATTTTGAGGGGCGCCTACTGCTCTTCTTGGCTTGAAATTTGTAATGTAGTAGTTGGAGATAGTTAGTTAGTTAATTGTTTTAAAGGTATTCAGAATCCGAGGCTATCATCGTCCTTACAAAGAATTTGGAAAATGGGTCTATAATCAAAAATTTAGATTTTTAAATTAAGGGAGGGAGATACGCATGTCCTGCTGTAACAATCGGTGTATTGACGATGAAACTGCAAAAACGCTTATCCCAGTTGTGATGTTTCAAAATCTCCAATCCCATTTTATTTCATTGGAGGAGAAGGGACAAACTGTATTGCATGAAATTTTCACAGAATACAGGAACATGATGGTCGGAAATTGCATATGCGATTATTTGCAGGCGGTTTACACTCCCGCTTCTCGCAAAAAAAGCGTAACCGTGGAACACCAAAACTTTCAAGTCGTAATGTCGATTTTTTTCTCTCGGAAATTTGCTCGGAAATTTTTAAACATCGGAGTCTATTCCGTCAGACGTCATTCACTTGTGCGCACCTGTTGTTTGACAGCGTAATTCGAGGCGATCACGAATGGCGCTTAATTCAAATAATTGATGGGCACCATCAATCGGAACAGCGCCCGGAAAAACGCGATCGCCACCGGAAACGCCCGAGGATAACTCATGGCGCTAACGACGAACTGCACTATACGAAAGGACTCGGGCGTAAAATCACCGCGCCGTGTTGCCGAGTTGTAAAAATATCATCAGATAAATGAGGAAGAAATTAAAACATGGGTAAAAACAGAAGTTTAAAGAAATTTCCTATTTAAAATGTAAATTTACGGTTTCTTTCAGCCTGAAAACAAACCTTCCACCTCACAGCCGATGATGCCTTTTAGAACACAAATCAAAGTTTTCCGTCCAACTGATCTTCTTAAATCATATCCTACAATTTCGTGGTGATTTCAGAACAGATTTGTTCATTCGACTCGACCATCCTAACCGAACAAACACACACTTTGCGATTGCAAATAAGACGTATTTATGTTGAAAGGAATTATGTTGCGCGCAAACCATATGCCCATAGTTCCTTTTAGCATAAATACGTCCAATATAGCAACGTTTAAGTATATTTACGTGCTTTGGTCTGGAGAACGACAAATTTTCGACTCCATCGACGAAAGACGTCTCTTCATCGCTCAGCAACATAAAAGTTACGATTCATGGCAACTGCGAAAATTCTTGGACGCAAACAGAGACCCGGGCAGTGTTGCCTTTTTCTATAGGAATTGCTCCGATTGAATCTGTTTTTCAAAGAAAGGTGCAAATCCAAAAAATTTAAATTCTTTTAGTTTTGAATTTTTTTTTTTTTTTATTAAGGGTACTTGCAAATTTTCTAAGACTTTTTTTATTATTTACTTAAAAAAATGAGCAACGCCTGTTAAGGGTTTGTTTTTACTAATATAAAGTCTATAGCTCAATTCTACAAAAATAACGAAAAACAGGGATGAGGCTTTGAAACCCCTCTGTATACCTCCTTTTTCACCAAATAATATCTCACATTCCCTTCATTTTCTTGAATGAGGGCTTAAGTTTAAAATTTTAAACGAGATTGAACCAGTGTTACACAATTGCCCGCCTGAAAAAAGTATTTCAGAACTTTCAAATAGATTTAGACTTGTCATTTGAACATTCCCGAAAATCAAGTACGGTATGCTCGTAATTTTTGAAAATAAATAGGGAGAGGTCGATACATTAAATTTAAAATAAATTTTCGACGAACTCATTTCTTTCCCTCTAAGAATTTAACTTTCTACCCGAGCCACGCCTTGGGCTAAAATTTTAAAGGAAAAAGAAAGTGAATTTGTCAGAAATGTATTTTACATCTTATACTCTCAAGCGTTTCTCTCGTAAGTAAATACTTGATACAGAGGAGAGAAATAATTTCACTCCTGGGCAACTAGTTCGTAGACCTACGTAGAGCACCTATATGAGGAGAGTACGGAGATGTCGAATGGAGCTTTTAGGTAACCTTTACACACAAAAAATGTCCCTACCACATTTCAGATTCCAATATTAAACCAGGATGGCCAAGAATGTTCCTAAATGAGCGTTTTCCGCAAAAATACGATCCATGATAAGTTAAAGACGGGCTTTACAAAAAAATGGTTGTAACCATAGTAATAATAAATCACTCTGGAAAATTTGAACTCATAGGTTGGCAACCCTTGTGGGCCCTAAAAGCTTTATGAGGACGTAACATTAAAATTACCGAAATGTTCGCACTCTCTGTGTATTGGTACTCTAGACTTAGGGACCTTTACCAGGGACCGATTCAATTATCTTGATTGCGTAAATCTGGCAACTCCGGGCACGGGTATCTGTGAATCAAATAAAATTGAAAGACTCAGCTCGTTGCTGCAAACAAAACTTAATCCTCGGTGAGCTTATTATTGTCTTACTCCTTCCCAACTTTTCCCAATTTTGGTCGCCGGCTTGGAGACGCCTGTCGCCGACCTTCCAACCCCCCCCCCTCCATTCCCCCATCTACGAATCGTCGCCTCGCTGATAAAATAGAAGCAACGGTATTTTACAATGAGCCCTTTCGTTCGTTTGACTTCATGTTCTCCCGGGTTCACTTTAGAATCGAGTCAAGAACTATAGTCTATAGAGCGACGGAATATCTCGGTTGTGCTAATCCCGTGCTGCGGATAGACGCTATTAGTGGTGACGTCATCAAAGGGGTTCTGCGTTTCATCGAAATGCATTCAAACGATAATGACGTAGCCGTAGTCTGTTTCAATGCCAACAATTTAAATAAATGTATACATGTTGCTTTCCTGCCCAGTAGCGTCCATGTATAGCGTTCGCGCTTCTTGGTATTGATCTTTGCTGGGATTATGAGAAAACGTGATCCTGGGGAGAGTTCTTGGATTGCTCTCAGCGTTATTTATTTCAGATAAAAATTGATTGCAACCTTTCTAGAGATTTACAAAGTGTGCTCAAAATTAATCGGAATGTGCCAAAAAAATGCGACCATGCACCGAAAAAAATAATATGCTGTTTTAGCATCTAGGATGTTAAAAATGTGTTTGGTGATCCCAAGATGCTGCCTTTACTGCCCCCACAGTTGAATTTGCATTCACAGGATGTAAAATTAACTGCGAGGGCAGTAAAGGCAGCATCTTGGGATCACCAGACACATTTTTGACATCCTAGATGCTAAAACAGCATATTATTTTTTTCGGTCAGAGAGTAAGATTATTATTTCTTTAAAATTGAATGTGTGAAGCTTGGCACATTGTGAGTCCCTAAGTTGGTCGTTTCATAAAGGTCCAGTTACACGATCAAATTGAGCCATCAAATTGGGCCTCTATTTGGTCGCATCCTTACCTCAGGTCTTTTTCCACCAATTAGAGCTTCAGTTTGATGGCTCAATTTGATCGTGTAACTGAACCTTATGGCATCCACCCTTTTTAATAGCAATCCAAAAAAGTGGGGGTGGCAATTTTCACACAACTTCAGTTTGTTCGAATTCCGAAACACGAACTCCAAAACAATAACTACGCCACGAAATCATGGATAAGTTGCATTAGTTTTAGATCCGTGCTGTATGATTAAAATTGGCGGGAAAAAATAATGAAATGTAGTTAATAAACAAGTTTTTGGGGTGCATATGAGCCGGAGTGCAGCTGTCCGAAGAACAATCATTTTTCCTCACTCTTTTGACGTATAGCTGCAACAGTATAAGCAATTTAAAAATCTACAAACTTAGTACTTGGTTGTACCTTTCGAAGCGATAAAAATGTTGTCATCACAACATACACTTCGCTGGATAACAACATTTTCTCACTTTGAAAGGTACAGCCAAGTACTGAGTTTTTAGATTTTTAATTTTTTTTACTGTTTTTATCCAACTGAGGAAGGCTGATTTTCAGCCGAAATGTTCCGGTGGTATTCATGTGAAAATTAGCCTTGTTACCCGTTGCTTTAATCGAGCGCATTTCTATCAAACGGAACTATATGCATAAGGGCATGAGCCTTGAGACCCATAAGAATGTATACATAACAGGGATCACGTCCTAATGCACATATTTCGGTTAGGCAGAAATACGCTCAATGGAGATGTTGCATGTGTGAGGAAGTTGCGATTTGACTGTTGATTCTTATGTAAAAACTTGCGAAAAACACGATGGTACCACTGGTTTTCTCTGAAATCAACTCCCAAGCTCAAAAAAAGCTCTCAAGTTGAGGCCAAAATGGAGGGGATACCCCACGCTATCCTGAGAGTCCACCTCTACATCAAGATAAACTCTCCTTGCAAAGGTAGGGAGCAAATACATCAGCAGGGTTGCCGTGTTTTCAGTTTTGATGTCCCCACAGAAAGTGGCAGCCCTGTCAATGTATTTTCTCCCTATCTTTGCATGGTGAGTTTATCTTGATGTAGAGGTGGACTCTCAGGATAGCGTGGGGTATCCCCTCCATTTTGGCCTCAACTTGAGAGCTTTTTTTGAGCTTGGGAGTTGATTTCAGAGAAAACCAGTGGTACCATCGTGTTTTTCGCAAGTTTTTACATAAGAATCAACAGTCAAATCGCAACTTCCTCACACATGCAACATCTCCATTGAGCGTATTTCTGCCTAACCGAAATATGTGCATTAGGATGTGATCCCTGTTATGTATACATTCTTATGGGTCTCAAGGTTCATGCCCTTATGCATATAGTTCCGTTTGATAGAAATGCGCTCGATTGAAGCAACGGGTAACAAGGCTAATTTTCACATGAATACCACCGGAACATTTCGGCTGAAAATCAGCCTTCCTCAGTTGGATAAAAACAGTAAAAAAAATTAAAAATCTAAAAACTCAGTACTTGGCTGTACCTTTCAAAGTGAGAAAATGTTGTTATCATGCAACATCTCCGTTGTTATTATTGTCAATCGATATTTTCAACCCATTTCCCTTGAGAACTAATTCTTCCTTTTAGTGTCGCAAAAATGTACAGAGCCATCGATGGGAATCTGGCCTCGGCTCACCGCAGAATCGGAGCCGCTGAGCTCTCGGCCGATTGCGGGCCCTTTGAAATGTCCTTTGAAATGTGCGTCATCAAAAGACTCATCACGGCCGACCATCTAGTGCGAGTCTCCATAGAGACGTGTAACGTAATCCCCTTTGATGACAAAATCCTATCAAGCAGGTACTTTACGAGGGAATCGTCCGCTAAAGTGGCTTTTAAGTTGTTTGAAATGGCGGTCCCCCGTCCTACGCAGGGATCCCCGTTGATAATGCGTGCTCCATGCTCTATCTTTCTCGCAACCGTGCTCCATCCTCGAACCTTAATGCCACCATTTAATGTGACAAGATCGTCCCTGTATGATACATCTTTGATCCGTCTCAGAGTATACTTTTATCACGGAGATTTGGACCGAGTTCATAAGAAAGGAATCGCAACCCATCTTTTCGGAAACATTGAGTCAGCAATTTTTTCGAGCTCCACTAGCCGTATATTTTCTCCTGCCAAAAATTAAAAGTCGAAAACCTTAATTCCACCGTTTAATGTGACAAGATCGTTCCTGTATAATACATCTTTGATCCGTCTCAAAGTATACTTTTATCGCGAAGATTTCAGCTTCCTAGATGAAATTTTGTGGGTTCAAGCGCGGAATTAGTAAAGAAACCTTGCTTTTATCCGAGTTTCACGTTGAGTAACCAGCACAAACTGTGTCTAACTGAATGATGAATGCACAGTGTAAGAGACCTAGGATGCCACTACCAAAGGTGCTCCGAAACAACCCGAAAGTTTATGCCTTTAAATTTTTTCAGAATAACCCATAACCCAATTCTGCTAATCCAGAAGAAAAACGTTCAAGTTTTCAAGAAATTACAAGTCGGCCAATGTCTGTGGACAATAAAGCTACACTATAGGTGGCTATTAACCTCAAAATACGGTGTGCACTCTAGCAGGCGCAGTATAGGCAATTTGCACATCGGCACGTTACTGTAAAAAGGTGTAGCGTTTGAAGTATTCCTGCGACCTTGAAGGCGCTAGATTCCTGACGGACCAAAAGTCAATAAGGCGGCAAAAAAGCAAGAACAAAAATACAATGACTAGTTTTTCACCGCAAAAATGGACCGCCTTAAGCAGAAATGAACCAAGCCACATCAGCCATTGCCAAATTTGATCAAGCAATTTGATTTTTTACACGAAAAAGGTCTTGCGGTTGTTTGTAAAAATTTCAGTGAATTTTCTGCGTAGTACGGAGCAAATTCCTTAAAATTTTCAAAGGAGTTCGCACAAACATTCTTTTGTAAAAAATTAAATTGCCCAGTTAAATTTGGCATTCACTGACGTGGCTTAGCGCCTTTCTAGTAACGCGGTGCAAATAAAGTAAGACAGGAAGTCTGCAGCTTCGCGAACGAAGACACTTGGTTGCGCACAGGGTGACAAAATTTAATGAAAAATAAAATCTTGAAATTTCAAGTAAAAGTAAATTTCAAGTAAGTTTTTTTCAAGTAAATTTCAGATATTTATGAGAAATGTTGGAAAATACCGGTTCCTTCTCACGTTCCACAAAATTTAAACATTGTGACTTTTTCAATTTTTGTGAGTGCGGATCGTACACTCCAGCCCCTGAAAAATATGAAATATTTCACACCTTTGTGAAATTTCACTGTATTACACTGAAATTTCAATCTTTCATTTCTTTCATACGTTTCCTGCCACCCTAGTTGCGCATTGTGGCTGTCGATACAAAAATTCCCCTTTAATCGGCCTTCAATTCGACAACAGAGGTGAGAAGGAATGGATGCAAATGTGAGCGTGCGGGAAACATCGTTAAACCGAGGAGGGGTAAGGTCGGAGCGTGATGCGGTGCGGACTCGAGCGTGGCTTCATCAAAACTAATGAAAAATTGAAAAGTAAAAACTACGGTGTAAACATTCTTCGGGGTGAGGGCAACCCCCTCAGTCAATGAGGGAAGAACGCTGGCGCCTGGCAAGCCTCCAGGGTGGAAAGTGCATTCCAGGCTTGCCAGTTTGCGCCCGAAAATAATCGAGCTCAACACGATTAATGAGCTGAATCGGCGGGAGGACTCGGAGGTTTAATCACTACACAAAGTCAAGAAATAATATTCACAGACAGAGACAATAACGAGGGTGAAACTATCAGACCATGTCTGCCGTGATAGCGAAGAGAGCTGTAAGTGCAAAAATGAAGTTTTGAGAAAATGGGCCTAGAAGCTTCTGAGTGGAACATTTTATTAAAAGAAGCTTCCGGTCTTGGTCAAATCGCAACCAATCATTCGATAGACCCTTAGAAATCATTTGGGGGATTAAAACTCGTCCGATTTTATTTTAAAGTACATACATGAAAAAGGTAAAATTCAGTTTCATGTTAGGTTAGTATTTGGCAAGACAGCCGCAAGTGCTATCTTTTGCGTGCTTTTGTGGTAGCGTGTTCGACACACAACAAACACATTTTCAGGTTAGAAATCGGCAGATGAGGGCGGCATTCCTCTTGAAATCACTGTTTTCATTGGCTCTCATGCACCTACGGCTGTCTTTAAAAAAACTATGTCATTTTTTGTGCACTTACGGCTTTTCCATACGTCTCGTTTTCATTAAATTAGGATGAATTTCGCTGTTTTAGCTGTCTCAGTAATTTCATCTAAAAGAGTTTAGACGAATTTTGAAGAAAACTCGATTTTGAAAATTTTGCACTTACGGCTCTCTACGCTATCACGGCAGATGTATCTCGTTTGCGGTGTTTAAAAAGCTCCGTTCCCATTTCATTTTTTTGAACGATCAGCACAACAAATCAGAATCATTCCTTGAAGTTTTTATAAAGCTTTCTTTGCACTAAAAAAAAAAAATTCACGAAAGTTTTCAAGAATTGACAATGAGTAGTTTTCCGTCAAAAAAATATGGGATGACAAGAAGTCTGCAACGTCGCAAATCGAAATACGTGGCCGGGTAGTTTTACCATTAATATATTTAGGAGACTAAAAAATACACTAAAATGGGCAACCAAGGCTAGAGACAAACAAACAGAATGCCTGGGACGTTTCGGGGTTGTTTCAACCTCCTCCTCGACCAGGAGTCAAAATATTTGTAAAATTATTGAAATCAAGAAACCCTCTTCGTGATGACAAAAAAGAAAGAAAGGTTATCATCTTTGTTAGTTAGAGGTTGTTATCACGAATGAGGGTCTAACGAGTTTCTTAGTTTTTGTAATTTTATAAAGTTTCTATTACCTGGTCGAAACAGGGGTTAAATCTACTTTGATCCGTCCCAAGAATTCTGTTTGTTTATGTTTAGCCTTGGTTGCTCGTTTTCTAGTGTTCTTTGGTTGAATCATTATTATTTTTGTGTATTTTCCTTCTCTGTAATTGGATTAGATTTTGCAATAAGGAATCACTATCACAGGATCTCCATAAAAGCACATTTCACACATGGGCAAACCAATGGCACATGTGTTGTTTCTAAAATGAGCCAGAAGTAGAAGTTCCTCATTGCAAAATGCGGTCTTCTTAAAATATAGAAGCCGATTTCGGAGGTCAATTTTAGGACTGATGATAGATATTGATGACTGATTAGCAATTGGTTCGAAAATCTTTCTCTACTTTGAAAAACTCGCCTTGCAAAGTGCTTGCCAATTGCGAAAAAAATTGCCTAAAAATTTTAAGAAAAAAAATTGTTCACAATTCCCTGGATTAATTTGACTTTTATTGAAAGAAATACGTCAAAATTTGAAGGCTCTAACGGCATTTTTCCTTAGCCTGGCAGAGTATTCTAAAAACTTCGAATGGAGATGTTGCATGTGTGAGGAATTTGCGATTTGACTATTGATTCTTGTGTAAAAGTTCGCGAGAAACACGATGGTCCCATTGATTGTCTCTGAAATCAACTCCCAACCTCAAAAAACGCTCTCAAAGTTGAGGCTGTAATGGCGGGGATATCCTACGCTATCCTGAGAGTCCACGTCTACATCAAGACAAACTCTCCATGCTAAGATGGGAAGCAAATACATTAGCAGGGTTGCTGTGCTTTCAGTTTTGGAGTCTCCAAATAAAGTGGCAGCCCTGTCAATGTATTTGCTCCCTAGCTTTGCATGGAGAGTTTGTCTTGATGTAGAGATGGACTCTCAGGGTCGATATCCCCTCCATTACACCCCCAACTTTGAGAGCTTTTTTGAACTTGGGAGTTGATTTCCAGGAAAACCAGTGGCATCATTGTGTTTCTCGCAAACTTTAACAAAAGAATCAATAGTCAGATCGCAAATTCCTCAAACATGCAACATCTCTATGGTCTAAAGAATTTGAATTTTAGCAGAATGAAATTTGGCAACATCCGATCTCTGATACGGCGTTTCTCCTCGGCGGGGCAGAAATATGGAGCTCGCTGAAAAACCGCGATGAAAAACGTCGGCGGGCGGTTGAACAAAACGC
The DNA here is from genome assembly GCF_001854935.1 of Bemisia tabaci. NCBI lineage: Eukaryota > Metazoa > Arthropoda > Insecta > Hemiptera > Aleyrodidae > Bemisia > Bemisia tabaci. The sequence goes on from NW_017547114.1 coordinate 5,306,530, forward strand.
AACTAGTGTTGGAACCCGAACCGCCTCGCCGAACCGAGGCGACGATAAATATTTCGAGTGGATTTTATTAATTCCCCCATTGTAACTTAGCCAAACTCTAATCGAATAAACTTAGCAATTAAGGGATTAAGGAATTCAAACTGTTGAATTGTAACGCCCAACGTTTGAATGAAACCTCGGCCGGGAGTTGTCAACTCTACCGAAAGCCACCTTCCGCAACCACTCAAACACAAAACCGCGTAAGTGTGATGGTGAGGCCACAGGTAGATACGTTGTTTTTGGTGGTGGTGGTGGCGTACCGTAGGTTCCGGCAACCGGGCCCGGAACTTCCGGACAGGAAACGACTTAAATAAATTCCGAGCTCGCTGGTAATTGATTGGGCCAACTTTTCGTTCCCAAAAATAATGCCGTGAACTTCCAGGATGTCGATGAAAAAAGTTCTGGTTGAATATGACCCGGAGGACCTAACTTTCCGCCCCCCCCCCTTCCGATTGATTCCGCCGGTTATTCGCCCCTTTTCGGTCCCTTCCGCCCCCTTCGATCCCTGCCGCTCGGCCCAGAAATTAATTTGCCCTTTGATTTGAAGGTTTATTCATTTTCGGTGTTTGTAGCGATCGGCGAAGTTTGTTTTGACGGTTTAGACGGTCCAACTTCGGGCCGACTTTCGACGCTTTTATGTTCGGCTCTTCTGTCCTGCTGAACAAAAATCACGTTTCTTAGATAATAATCCTATGTAGATATGTTGTTTTTACTCAGCTTCGTTGTCTCGTGGTTTGTTCGCCATCTTCGCCTCGTTATACTTGTCATTCAAACGGATCTTATCACTCCGGCTCCAATTTAGAGCGTCTTTCCTTCCGTTCGAAGCAGTGGCGTGGCATGCTTTGCGATCTATCGATATCTCCCCATTTGAAGCTGTGGTAAATAATCGATTTTGTAGGTGTTCGCTCCGAACACCCTATTAATCGATACTTTTCCATAGGTTTAAATGGTCGATCAATCGATATATCGCAAAGCACGGCTCGGCACTGCTTCGAAGACGTTGGGGGATGAAGAGAACAAAGGTCGATGAAAATGTCTTGACTCACTCTCTAATGTGTTCAGTGAGTGGAGAAACAGATTTCTTTTCATGGGAAAGAGAATGAATTCACAGGGAGGAAACTCTCTTTAGTGTTGAAATCGGTCAACTGTGTTTGCCTGTAAATCGTATTTCATGATAGGAATCTGACTGACAAGTATGATCTTTGGAAAAGGCGTTTCTATTTCAAACATTGTGCTTGATCATTGCAACTGGTAACAATGATTTAACACGGTGAAAAATAATTAAAATACTCGGTTAGGACAAACTTTATGATAGGAACGAGCCCGCCTTTAAATTTTCGAAACCCGCAAAATTGTCTTCCTTTATTTTGAATTCTTTGTAAAGCAAGTTATTTTAATCCCCTTTGTTTATTCCGAGTTCGAATCCCACTTGAGATCCGTTGAATGCCCTTTTTATGATGATTTGTCAAGGATTTGCCGAGAACTCCCGGCGTGAATGATCGATTATCGATATTTCTTCATTTGAAACTATAGTTAAGAATCGATTATCAAGGTGTTCGCTGCAAACACCCTGTTTATCGATCCTTTTCCATCTCTTCTACCCTCTGATGTGTAACTCGACGCGGATCCCTTCAAGCATCACCAAAATCAAGACAAACGAAAACAAATACAATACGAAAATAAAGAGCAAAGGAAGAACGCGCAATGAAGACGGCGCAGAGATACAAATATTCGTACTCGATGGATGTCCGTGCTGCATCTGCAAAATTGAAGGCGCGATGGCGCAAGGCGTGAACTCGCAATGCTCCGCTCCCGCTTTATACTGCCAATGAGGTGTCGCTCAGATTTCAGAGAAGAGCTAAGAAACAAGTTCCGATTATAAATATAACCCTTAACTATTGCATGTACATGTTTCCCCCAAAACTTCTCCTATACTGCCGTGCTAAGGGAAAATGCCGTATGGACCTCCAGGCGTTGCCAAATCTCTTTGGATAAAATACGAATTTTCAAGAGAATATGTGAATTTTTTTACTCAAAATTCTTTGAACAATTTTGTAAGCAATTTAATCTAAATTATCTGAAGATTTCAAGGGAAAATATGCATGTCTTTCCTCTAAAAATCCGGAAAATTTTGAGAGCTCTCGAATGTTCATACGACGTTCTTCCTTAGCACGGCATGGGACCCGAATCTATTAAACTGAATCTAAAACGTATGTGTTATCAGGTCTAGCTACTTGAGACCTCCTTTACGGCCACAGAGATCGAAAACAAGACAAAAACCCGTAATGAGCAAACAAATTAAAACTCTGAGGCGCATATATGCCTTGGTCGAGACTAAGGATTTTGCAATTAAAATACCCACACCCTCACGGAGTAGATTAAAGATGAGACGAATGTTTGCTTTGTGCCTTTGAGTAATGAGCGGAGTTTTTTTTTTTTTTTTTATAACGGACGATCAAAGGTTTTGCGTCTAAGTTTTCTTCCTCTTTTTCAAAGTCTTCTCTCCTCTCCTGTCATATTTCCCCGAACGCAAACGGTGAACACATGTCACGTTAAAGACACGCATAATGAACGCATGTGCAATTGCAAGCCTTTGCGCCTTTGTGAGCGGGCGGACATCAAAGCGGCCTTTTTTACCGGGCGATGGCCGTAATCGCAGACTATTAATGAAAAAATGCCGGCTCCCGTGTAGTATCTGTTTCTTTTATTTTTTAATCATCACTATCACACTCTTGTGATCCTGCTGCGATTAAAACCCATCGCTGAGTGTATATTTTCTTGATTAATTGTGATAGAGACATTTATCCTTTCCACTCAAGAGGAAATCAAATGAATTATCCTGTTCTGAAAGCTATCAATAACTTATGCATTCTGGGCGTAGAGGCTATGAGTTCCGGTTCCATTGGTTTCCTCGTAAAATTTTCTACTGTATGCACCCCTTGAAATGTAAAATGTGCAGAAATAGACACCAAAATTTGCATTTTTAGTCAAAAATTTCATGTCCGACCTCTCTAACTGACTCGATTCACTGTGCGCTTCCTGGACGCTACTCGACAGCAATCATTGATATCTCAATTTTTTTAAAAACTGCACTTGAGTTCCTTCTCCTCGAAGCTCCTCAAATCTAGATGCGTGAAGATCGATTCTCCGGCGATGAGGGTACCTCCACGCAAGTTCCTCGTGGGACATTTCCGAGAAAACCTCATCATCCCGAACCTCACCTCGACGAGCTTTCTCGGAGCCCGCCTTTTAATAACGTCATCCGCGCCACAAATTGCCCCCATAAAAATTTGCATAAGAACGCGGCCCCGATTTTTCCCGGGGTTTTTCGGCGTGGGAAAGCGATAAAACGAAATAAAGAGCTATTTGTTCGCCGAAAGAGGGAGAGCTTTAGACGGAGAGCCCCCTCTCCACCCCCTCTCCACCCCGTCCCCACCCCCGCGAGCTTTAAATCGCGGAAATTCCCACTCGCAACATTCCCCGAGCGCTGATTTGCTCACGAGGGTGAGGCAGTCGCGGGAAAAACCGCGTAAGTGACCGCGTTTCAGACGGGTGTGACGCGGTTCTCTGCGGAGCCGGGGGGAATGATATTCAGCATACTTAAGCTCGGCAACCGTTTTGAAGGGTGAAAAATTACCTCGTACAAAGTTTCAACAGCTACCCTCGATTGTTTTCCCCGGGTCCGTATGATTTAGGGGTTGCTTGAGCAGTTCAATAGTGTTCAGGTTATTATGGTCTTTATTATTTTCGCGGGGTTTATTACGCGATGTGCCCTTCCTTGCCTTCCTCGAAATTTTTACCCTCGGAAGTTTTCAAAGCTCTGCCCCCCCCCGCCTCCCCCGTCCCTCTCCATCGGGTTGCTCTCTGCTCTCGGATTTTGTTCGTGAAAGTTATGAACTTTTTTTAGGTTTTCTTTTTTTTCGGGAGGAGAGAGAAAACGTTTATTTTACTCCGTTCTTCTGACGTCATAGAGCTTTTCTGACGTGTCAGAAATAAATGAACCGCAATCACTCGAAGTTCACCTCCCATGTTATTAGTGCGTCATGGAGCACGCAGTGGCGTGGCGTACTTTGCGATATATCGATTGATCGACCGTTTAAACCCATGGAAAAGTATCGATAAATAGGGTGTTCGCAGCGAACTCCTTAATAATCGATTCTTTACCATAGCTTCAAATGAGGAAATATCGATAGTCGATCACTCACACCAAAATGGTCAGGAGGTTTGCACTTCTTGTTTCAGAGAATTAAGTCCTCACCGAGGAAAAAGGTCCGATTACATAAATCGTACTCAAATCTGATGGAAAGAATCAAAATTCATTTTATGTCAATTTATATCTTATTCATAACAATTAAAATTACCTGCAAATGGTCTGCCACCGGGTCTGCCGGTGTTGCCGGTCTGCCGGCAACATAGTTCCTTTTAGCATACATTGTCCGATTATACGCTGCACCAAATCGACAATACTAGCAAACTTGACTCACGTAATCAAAAGCCGAGATATTTATTGAAACTCTTATCTCTGCGAACGCAGAGGTATAGTTATGAATGAAGGATTCAATTTTTACTTTCGTTCATAACTTATAGTCTCCATAATCAATAATGAAGCATGAATAACCAATTATCGATATTTCTCTATTTGAAACTATGGTAAAGAATCGACTATTAAGTTGATTTCTGGAATCAATATATATCGAATAAAGTTTAAGGGAAAAAAACATTTCATGCCACCTGTGTTTTTCAATTATTAAAACTGTTTGCGTTGTTTTGAATTTGTGCCAAGAAATTTTGTAGACAGTATTTTTTTTATTCAGAGCGCCCTTTTTTTGGGGGGGAGGGGGGAAGATACTTGCATATGCATAACAGCAGGGATATCGTCATTATGCACTAGTTCCGTTTGGCAGAAATACGTCTATATAGTTTTACATGGCTAAGTTAAAAATAATTAATACTATGGAAGTTTCATTTATAAGTAAAATATGAAAAAAAGTCAATTTTAAAATATTTTCTGTTGTCTAAACCAATCGCTTTTCACAAATTTGCATTCAAAAATTGTCGGAAATTATTCCATCCCTAATTTGGAGTCACTATGCTCTTGTAAAAGAATCATCAATGCCCCATCAGCCTCACTGTTCGGTTTAAGTCCCCCCAACCCCGGAATCCAATGGAATATCGAGAGCTCCCCCATTGTTGAATCGGGAACAAAACTGCCAAAACGGAGATAATGTGAGCGCCATGGCAAAGCAGAACAATAAACCGAAGCACAGAGTGAGCTAATGGGGATAATGAAACAGACGCGAACGGTCTATGCGGAATATTTCGCGTAAAGTGTTGGAAATGAAAAGGCCGCTTCGAATGCTGGCGCCGTGTACCGAGCGTGACATTGTGTGCAATTGGCAGAATCATGCGTTGTTTGAGCTCCAACTGACGTTGCCTACCTTGGAATGGACTCGTGAAAAATCGAAATGTGAGCCTCTATGAAATCCTCTTCTCGTATACGCAACACCTGCTCTGTAAAAAAGTATGGTAACATCTACTAAAAGTCTACGTGTTTTTTTACGGTGAAAATAACCAGATATTAGTATTCACCAGAACTCTATTGATACTTCCCATAATATGGTAAATGCTACCACAGAGTCTGGTGTTTATCGGGTGGATTACTGGAATCACTGTGTCAGAGTATGATAAAATTTACCATATTTTTTTCAGTGCAAAAGTACCTTTCTTGAGAGAGTTAGAATACCTGCAAAATGCCTGATTTGACTATTTGCCTGCAACATTTTGACCACATTTTGCAATCAGGAACTATAATTGCTCGCTCATCCGTAAAAACACTTTAGTACTTAAGGAAACTAACGGCACATACAATGTTTTTCAACTGGGCCAGGAGTTGTAGTTCCAAATTGCAAAATGTGGTCAAAATGTTGCAGGCAAATAGTCAAATCAGGCATTTTATCTAATGCCTAGGTAGACAATCAAATATAGAAATATTACAAAGTTTCGAATGTTTTTACAAAAAAAGCTCGAATTTTCAATATTTTGAAAATAAGAATCCATCAAACTACGAATTATAATCATAGTTTCCTTTTCAAAATTCTCCTCGTACACTTTTAAATTGTAAAACTCTCAATTTGAAAAAAAAAACTGATGCTCTATCTTTAAAAGTAAACACTGACGGTGAAACTTTCCGTATGTTGGGACTCTCTTTTCAAGGGTATTTATATCAGTGGACCACTTGGACGCTGATTATGTATTGATACTGGAAAATGTCGCGTTATATACATCAAATCAGGCATTATTGCTGAAGAAATTTCTTTTTAGACATTGGGAAGAAAAGTGTTCTCTCCGAAGAAGTAACTATTCCCTCGGGAGGGAAAACTATTCTCTCCGGAGGGACAACTATTCTCTCCGGAGAAAAAAGTATTTTCTGGGGAGAGAAAACTATTCTCTCAGGAAGAGAAAACTGTGCTCTCGGGGGAGAAAACTATCCATACCCGGCACCTAGGATCGATTTACCTATTTAGGGGCCCGGAAGTGTGCATTGCCATTAAAAATGGGACATCATTTCTTGTCACCTTTTTCAAAGGACACTTCAGGGTCCAAAATAGTAGTCAAACTTTCCAAAATGACAATCCAAAGTCTTAAATAATTGTCCTTTGAACATGCCACAAAAATTACAAAACATGTTTGAAGTCAGTAGCTCAAAAGACGTAGTTGTCCCTGAAACAAGCCATGTAAAATTCGTTTCTGAAATAATGTTAAAGGTAAAATATTTTCCGATAAACATGCAACTCCAGTCCAATAACTAGCTGATCGCATATTTAACTACTTACAACCTTTTCTGCAGGTCTATCATGATTAGCTGTCTGCACGATATGGCGAGTGTGTCCAACGGGAATGCTAGGCCCATCAGAAGTGAACATTACGCTCATATTAATGCACATAGAATAATGCTTAGCCAAAACTAAAACCCTACGCCCTGCGCTGCATAATCATAACTTCATGGGAAGCTTGTTTGTAGGTTGACGATGTGAATCACGAGCAGGAGCAGTGCGAGGCGTGAATGATCGATTATATTGTTATTTCCCAATTCGAAGTTATGGTAAAGAATCGATTATAAAGGTGCTCAGGTGCGATACACCCTGTTTATCGATCCGTTTCCATTAGTTTAAATGGCAGACCAATCGACATATCGACACATTTTGCTGCAGCAGTGAATTCGTCTGAATTAAATCGGAAAAATTTTGAAGGAGACTCGATTTCGAAAGTTTGAAAATGACTCTCTTCGCTCTGGCATCAGTGTAGATGGGTTAAGAAAACTTATAAAGATCATGAGTCCACCATCAAGAGGTAAATTTCCGGAATAAAGCGTTGCATTGCGCCAAGCAACCAACAAGAAAGTACCTTCAAGGGTTTAGTGCACTGCAAAAAAATTATAGATTTTACCATCTTCTGACACCGTGATCCGATTACGATAATAATCACGAGACTCTTTGGTAAAATTTACCAAATTATGATATCTACACCAGAGTACTGGTAAATACTTCAATAACTCTGTTTATTATCACTGGATAGTATTACTATGTAAAGAATCCAGTAAATATATAGTAGATAATACCAACTTTTTTAAGTATGATAAATCCAGTAGATAGAGAGCTGTATGTCCTGGTGTAGTGATAGGAGTAGAGACACCATCGAGGTAAAAATGAAACTACAAACTTACTTTCAGTAGTTTTCTTTGAGACTTATCACTTACGACGTGCGGTTTATTCCCAGTTGTTTATCTCAGTATTAGAAAGAGTTTGTTTTACTAACAATCAGAATCTCAATAATACTCAAGGATCAACCGTATGTCGCAAGTGAGCAGCCTCATAGAAAACCACTGAGGGTGAGTTTGTAGTTTAATTGTACTTCAATGGTGTTTCTAATTCTATCACTACGCCAGAACATACACTCTCTATCTACTAAATCTCCGATTTTAGGAAGTTTCCACCTGTCGCCGATAGGCTACAATGGAGAGTTTCTATTCGCTTTAGGCCGCCCTGCCATCTTGGCAACGGGGCCCGCTGGTATACTATGTGCGGAAGCGCTAAAAGACAATGGGGCTCTAATGATTAAAAGTTCATTGTGCAATAATGAGAGAATGAGAGGGGATGAGGGTCGGCGAACATCCACGCCGAGAGAGAAAGCTGTAAAATGTTTCCGTTCGGACGCGAAAACGATGACTTCGACTAATTCAGTTTTCACATTTCAGATCCGATCTCTGTTCGTTAACGTCATAACGTATGCCCGTCGGCCCGCCCCGAGTAGCAGTGATCGCGATAAATATCGATTTTATCGGTTGGTTATCGCGATTTTATTGGTGGCAATATGTTGAGATATTATCGCATTAAAAATTGCGATATATGGCATTACGTCGCTACAAATCGCAATTTTTGGTCGGATAAAATCGATATTAAATTGCAATTTATCGCGATTTTTATTTCAAAAATATCGCGATAAATTGTCGGTCGATATAAGTGCAATTTTATCGCAATAAGATCGAGAATAATCGCTCACATGTTGATGATCCTGGCGATGATCCGGCTCAGTATATGGCGATTTTTTCGTTGAGAAATGTTACTTGGGTCTCCCCTCATGTGATGTTACGCCAGGGTGGGTTCTGCACCAATATTGGCCGTTCCCAGCTTTCTGCAGGGTGATTATTGACATTTATAGCCATAGAGATGGACAAAGAAGACGTAAGGGTATGGAGCGATCCTATTGGTTGAAATGAGTGGTTCCTATAGACCAAGGGAGAAAATGGTGGAACAACTATAGGGTCGCTAGTGTGTCGCCTTTAGTTAGTGTATTACTTACCACCTTTGTCCATTGCAACCACCCGCTTCCATCAATAGGATTCCCCCATATCCATTTCATCTTCTTTGTCCATAGCTTTGTCTATCAATTTCAATGATCGGCCTGCTGGCTGAAATATCGGCCGAATAATGGCCGAAATTTTCGGCAAGCTGGCCGCAATTCAGTGGCGTGGCGTGTTTTGAGTCATATTGATCTATCTGCCATTTAAACTTATGAATAAGGATCGATAAATATGGTGTTCGCAACAAACAACTTAATAATGGATTCTTTACCATATTGTTGCAAAGAGGAAAATGCCGATATTTGATTTTTTACGTCTGGCCTTTGCCGAAATTTGATGATTTCCATTGAGAGACGAAAAATATCTTGCCAAAATATCAATTTTTTGACGTGCGCTTTTCAGGGCATTCGATGAACCTCCATTTTATTTTTTTTTTAAAAAATGATTATTGATACACATTGTAGCATATTTGAGGCAAAATTGACCTTTACTTTTCTAAAATTTCAAACATAAGAAACATCGTAACACTTGTTGATGACGGCGCAGAGACATACAAGAATTCGTGCTTATTGGGTGTTTGTCACATGTGAAAAATTGAAAGCGCGGGGCGTGGACTCACTATGTTTCGCTCTGTGTCGTTAGTGCGTTGTCTCTCCAGTTTGGGAGAAAATTTTAAAAACGAGACCCAATTACGCGTCTGCGATTTTCAGCGAAGTTGTTTTGTAACCCTTGATGCCTTACCACAAGTAAGATTGATGGAAACAAGCACAACATGGAAATAGAGCGAGGGAAAGGCTATGCGTTAATTTGACGACGGCGCAGAGATACAACTATTCGTACTTGATGGATGTCCGTGTTGCATATATGCTAAATTGAAGGCGCGTGCGTGAGCGTAAAATGCTCCGCTCTTTGTTGTTAGCGAGGTTTTGCTCGGATCCGGGAAAAGGAGATGTGCTGAGCGTAGCACTGTACTGGCGTGCTAAGGAAGAACGCCATATGTACATTCAAGAGTTGCCAAATTTATAAAACATGCATTTTTGAGAAAATGCATGCATATTTTTTCTTGAAATTTTGAACGAGATCCAAACGCGAGAAACATAGGATGATCCAAGACAGGACGTGGAAGTAGAACGTGAAAAGCAGGCGATTTTCCATTGAGGTGTATTCATGGTTAGTTTCTCAATTTATTTTAAAGGTGCCTTAACACGCAATATTAGCCATTAACACCTTAAGAATTCAGAGTTAAAAAGGTTTAAAGCGTGTGAATGGTGAAATTATGTGCAAATGAATTGAAATTAAACAGAACCGTATAAAAAGGATTTGTATACTTATTGTCGCACCTCAGGCGTATGTGCGTGTTTTAGTTTTCAAATGAGCTTCGGAAAGCAGGGACTCATATGGGTAGTGGAGCTCATCACAAAATAGAGTTACGCCCTTGCGTCAGAGGAGTAGGGAGAACATAACACTCTCGTTCCTAACAGTGGAGAAAAACTGTGCTTTTTCTAATGGGTCTGCGAGTTTTAGGCTGTCACAATGCCATTATAGACGCTATTAGTGTTACATCACACAAAAGCGATATATATCAATTTATTCTCATTGTTGGCGTTGAAAGAGGTTATGTCATTGTTATTTTTCGGATCCAATTCTATATAATGGAGAATCCCTGTGGTGACGTCACCGCTAAAAGCGTCTATTGGGGATCACGGTTAATAAGCAAGACGAGGACAGATTCATGTCGTGCTTTGATTTTCCATGATCTTAAATAGGTTCTAAACGAACTTTGATCGATGTTTTCGTCAAAGGTGCTTTCAAACAATGTTATTAATCAACTAATCATTCATTCTTTCCTCTAAAATTCCTTCTTACACTTGATTCAAAGAGATCCATAAAAGACCTAAAACTGACAAGCCAATCAGAGAGCGACACAGACCAGACAAAATATGCCGCTTCATATATGATAGCCCTACTGCCATATGCCAAAACAGGGAAACACGTCGTATCTGCATACAGACTTTGCTAAATTTATTTCTGTAAAATAATTATTTTTTGAATGAAGTATCCTAATGTTCTCATTGAAATTTTTAAATGCTTTATATCAAATTGCGGTTATACTAATCTGAAAAATTGGAAGACAAATAATCACAAGTTTCCCTGAAAATCTGTATCTTATCGAGAGGGATTTGAAATAACCTATCATGGTTCATGTCGTTGTTTCCCACACGATGGAACGTAACTGCATTTCAAGGTTGTGAAATTAATTTCCAAAAAATCAATTTTTTTACAACACTGTACTTGTGCAATTTTTGTACAAAATGTTTCTGATTTTTTTATGAGGTAAGAAGAAAAATCCGTGAAATTTTCAATAAGAAGTGTCTAAGATTCCCTTACTAAAAATACAATTTGCGAGGGGAAATTAGACAATATTGAAATGTTAATATTAATGATATATTAATTTGTCAAATTAAAGTGAGAGAATAAAAAATCTAATCTTTAATTATAGTTAAAAAACGAATAACCAAACGAAAGTATATCAATTACACTGATAAAATGATTACACTAATTATATTTGTCTTTAATATTGAAAAATTTTAATATATATTTGGTAATTAACTAAAAATTGAAAATTCATTAAAATAAAATCATTTCGTTCTTTCGTGGGAGGAGCGACGACATAACGTTCCTCTTAAGGCTGGTAATGAAAGCTCTCAACCAAAACATCCAAGCGCTACGAAAGTTAATGACACCAAATTTCCAGTATATCAAGTGTTGGAACGGAAAGGAACGTATAAGCGACAGAAACCTAAGAATAACACGGGACGCTAAAGTACACGCACACTCGCACACCACTTCGGTTCGAAAAAGCTTCAATAAGGCCGTCCGAGCTGTCGACGGTCGACGATTAGGGCTCCCAGCTGCCGACTTAAGAGTGATTAATTCCTCGCAAACAAATTTCAGCCGAGTCATTGGAGCTTTTCAGCTTCTTGTTTTTATTCGGTTTTTAATCCGGCGGGCTAAAGTGCGGCGCACAATGGAGCAAATCGATGAAACACTGGGGAAAAAAACACATTAGATCTAAAGTCCAGACTCTTGAAAACATTGACAAGAAAAAATACTCTTGATTCAATCGGATTTTCGCTTGAATCAAAACGAAATCCGCTTAAATTAAGAGGCTTGGTTCTTGATTTAAGCTAGATTCTGATCGAATCAAAAGTACTTTTTCTTGTCGATTGTTTCAGAGTCTAGACTCAAGATCCAATGTGTTTTTTTTTCCAGTGAAGAGATCTACTGCGAAAGAACACTTTAAAAGCTCAGACCTCCGTTCATACAAAGCGTGGAAGTTTAAAATTCAAATTATTGGTTTTAATGTAGAGAAGGTCTAAAAGACGCAATAAATACAAACGAACACAGATGAAAATATTTGTGTTCTTCTGTTACTTTAGGTTCATATATGAAGTGAAACACAAACCAACTCGAACTTTGTGTTGATTTTAGTAAGTTAGCGGTGAATTTAGCACACGGAACTATGGAGAGCCTGGGCAAATGTGCATTCTTCCGATTTCAACCTTGGTACTCACCAATCGTTTTTTATTAAATTTCTTCAAGAAAGCTGGCTAGCATTTCCTATTGAAGTTCTCAACCGAAGGCTGGGGTTATTTTGTGTTTAACTTCCTGTATTAACCAAATTTGTGTGTTGGAATTTATCTCTGTGTGGAAATTGGCTTTAATTCGGTGAAATGGCATGAAAATCACCATGATCGCATTAACATAGTTTGGAATCCACTCTTTTCTGCGCGTTTTGCGTGGTTTCGAAAACACTGTTTTAAATTTCAAGTCTCTGGAGGCAGTTTTCTAGTCACCGGTAACAAGCAACCGGCAAATTTAAGAGGTCTTGGTGGTTGCCGCTAAATGCCTGCAGTTGCCGATTCGTTGTTTATTTGTTTTGTCACGAGCAAAACGTGATCTTTGATAGTGGTCCATGCTTTGAATTGTTTGAGTATATTCCATCAATCTTGCAGGTTATGTTAATAAAGATTATGTTTAGAATTTTAGTTTTCATTAAACGCAAAGTACCGGAGGTGCCGCAAGTTGCCGTTGCTGGTTTCCAGATACGGTGACTGGTAACTGCCGCCAAAAGCGAGAAATTGGGAAAAAAACGAGCTCCAAACTACTCAAATTGCGCACCAAGGAGTGGATTTTCGACTGATTTAATGTGACCATCATGATTTTAATGCCGGTTCACCTCTAGGATTCCTTTCGCACGCACTGAAAAAAAATTCTCGGCGTTTATACCAAGGTCCGTTGGTACCTTTACCTTCTCACTTTTTTTAACCAATTATTGGTGATTTTACCAAGACAGACTGGTAAGCTTACCTAAAAACCGGTATTTTTACTGGTTTTTTTTTTTCAGGTAAGAATACCACTTTTATTGGTAATCAATTCCCGGTAACTCTGCCGTTTTATCTCGGTAATTCTACCACAGTCGATAAAAAATATTGGCGTTTTTACCAAGATCCAGGAAAATTACCGAGAAAGTTCAATAATTTTACCGAAATTTCTCGGTAAAATTACCAATTCCATAATGGTAATTTTACCACTAAAAAACTGGGATCAAATAGAACCCTGAATTCTTGGTAATTTTACCCTTTTCTTAGTAAATACACCGAGATTTTTTTTTCAGTGCGGCTGAATCTCTTGCTTCCAACCGACTCATTTCATCAACGGCCCCTTTCAATACCTCGTCTCGTTCCACAGTGCGGCGACTGAAATCCGAAACTTTCGCGCGGCTTCGATACTCGAGTTCGGTTTTTCAGCATCCCTACTTGAAACCTTCGATGTTAAAACCGCACATTTGTATTGTATAATGAACCTTAGAGTATAAGCTCTCCTAGGGATCTCAGGGTTCCTCGGGTTACAGACTTGCTCATAGTTTGAACATCTACGGATTCAACATTTCTCGCCATCGACTTGCCTTCACCCCAACCCCATTTCCACATTGGTGCATGTCGGTAGTTGCCCTTGCAATTGAATGGGCTCCCGGTTAAAGAGATAGAGTTTGTTAATCTCGTTGATTTCAGTCTCGAACCTTGAGACTAATTATTAATGGTCCACCCGAAGTTGCCAAATCAGTGACCTCCTGTATTTTTAGGTCACTCAAAATAATGTGTCGGTACTTACCAGTGGAGCGGTTTTCAATGAGAGCTGTTGATAAATTAGTGAAAGACATCATCAATACTGCCGTGTTGAGAAAAAACGCAGTGTGAGCCTTCAAACGATGTCAAACTTCTCCTAATATAATAAAAAAATTCAAGGAAATTTTTGGGCATTTTTCTCTTAGATTTTTAAAGAATTTATCTCGCAATTCAATCTACAGTGTCTGACATTTTAATGGATAATATTCATGAATATTCTCAAAAAGGAATGTTTTATAAACGGAAATTTGGCAACATTCGGATGTTCATACGCAGTTTATCTGTAGCACGGCAGAATACTTGTGATTATTTTTATAATCAAAAGGAAATTTTACCGATGAAGTTGTGGAATTATTTGAAAATGAAACTTTTTTAAGGATCCGAGCGTAAACGATTTAAAAATGAATGGAGAATGACCATTTAGAGCTTTTGGTTTATCATTAGGTCTAAGAAATGGCATTCTCGAAAAATTGCAGGTCCATTAAGGGGCTTAGAGGACAATGCGGGTAAGTGCAGCTCTTGCTATTTCGAGAAATGCGCGTTTGAAGTTTCGAAATTATGTGGATCCTCGCGGTGGAAAGGAGGTTCAAACTGACTATTTGATGCTTAAAAATTGGAAATTGGGAGCGACTTTTTCACAGGATGTGCAGTTGTGCATTAAGACTAGTTTTACTAAAATCATTAATATCTCAATTTTTTTCAAAATGTGTGCTTATACGCCTTGTCCTACAATCCTCTCATTTACGAAGGAAATTAAAAATAAGAAACACAGAGAACTGATGACCAGTATTTTTCAATGCATCTCGGGTCTAATGATCATTGTCTTATAATTTCTTAATCGTTCTCAAGTTAGAACCCATGAAGAAAGTGAGACAATTTTCCCAATTATATAATCCGGCTGAGTAATGAGAACCCTGAGTCAAAAATATTAACTGAGTCAAAAATATTACCTAATGGTAGATTTATCGCAACTAATACTGATTATGGCTTCCATTAATTAAGTGTTGATGTGGAGCAGCAATACCTCAAGTATTAGGACTATTTCGGTTCCTCAACAGTTTCTTCAGAGAAAATGTCTCAGAAGTCCGAAAAAAATTGTCAGAAATTTTGTTATGGTGGTTAAATCTTCATTGAAATCAAAGTTTTAATCGTAATATCGAATTTTCAGGTCCCCTATATTTATTGACGGTACCGCCTTTCATAAAGTACGGTAAATAAAGTCATTTACGTTATAAATAACGACACCCCCGCATGTCTTGTTTATAAAGCTACAAATGGAACTGTAGCTATGATTATTGATTAATAATAATGGGTATTTCAATGATTAGTAAAATGCAAATGGGGGGAGGGATCTGAGTGTAAACTCACTGTATATATTTTTAAAGAGCGATTTCGCCGTTGATGTAGGAGATGGAAATTCGAATAGCCTCCGAAGGAAAAATTGCTCTCCTGCAAAAGCGAGCAACATTCGAAGAATCACGGAATAATTTAAATTCCCAAGCTGAAATTCCAGCGATCAGCGTTGCGGAGAATGAAAATACCACTGCGCCTCTAGGAGACGGTGGCTGGAGAGCCCATCACGATTTTACAACCTCCAACCGCGCCAGGTTCTTAAAGCTTTTAATTAGGGCTGGATTGTGAGGAAAACCTCGATGTTCTGTGTTATTTTTTTATCTTATTCGAGAGGTACTCCCCCTTTCCTAGGGATTTCTACGAATCCAGAAATCGACTGGTTGGAATGTAAAGCTCTTTGGAATTACGAGTCATTCTTGAACTGACAAGCCAGCTTGCAATTCGTCGCTACTCTGAAAAAAACTGAGTGCTGGCCCCCACCCCTCCCTCCCTCCACCTCCAACACCTCCAAAGTATATTAATGAGGAAACGTTAAATTTTACAAATTCCATTTCTATTTTCTCTGCATTTTACTTGATTAATCAGAATGAATTTTGCAATATGGAACCAAGAGCATTCACGCGTAAAATAAGAAACAGTCACTTGGTCCAAGCGTCATATTTTAGTCCTTGTGTAAAATTATATTGGCAATATCGAAATGAGAAAATTGAGAGAATAGGAGGTGTTGTCGTGGTTACTCATTTTTTAAATGAAATTTTACTTTCTTCTTTTGATTCGTGTTTTGAAATTGTCATTGCCGATTATTTGGTTTTATTCCTATCCTTACAATTTTCGATTTAAAATATACTATATTTATACTTTTGTTTAATGAAAATAATACTTCATTTTAAAAATATTTACATGTTTAAAGCGTGACAAATATTTGTAAAACATTTTCCAAGCGATGGCGTCGATATTTAGCACAATAATCCATATTCGTGTTGAGAACTCTACAAAAATAAATAAAAGAGGAGGAAAAACCACGAAGCACGTAATCTTTGGTTTTAACCCATTTGTACATCAATCTTCTAAATTACATACTTCCAATTTTGAGTGTTTGGTTCCGCGTGCTCCACGCTGCAGCAAAGTAAAAGCACAAAATATAAAAGAAAATATTAAAGTGCTTTGGAAATCATGAAATTTGACACGGAGCCACCTTAATATTTACAAAACACACATTGCATTTATTAAATACATATTTTTCTCCCCATCAATTTAAATGAGAATAATCGTTGCAGAGTGTGCAAACATTTCAAAATCATAAGTTGAAAAACGTTGACTCCTCGAGTTTCAATATTAGAGCCTAATACAGAGCCGAACGGCGTGCAGCCAGCCCGAGACGCGCATTAGCGCCTACAAACCTAAGGGGATACTTCAATCATTGCGCAATGCGTGACGTATCCCCGTAGGTTTGTAGGCGCCAGTGCGCGTCCCGCGCTGGCAGCATTGGCGTCCCGTGCCGTGCCACGGCGCTTCAAGAAACTATTTCACACTAGAAGTGTTGCACAGTATCACACGAAATTGAAGGCGTTCCAACACATTTAGAATTAAAGGCATTTTTCGAGAACACAGAGCTTTCCTCGCAAAATAAATCAAGATACTACGGCACAAAAGAGAGCGGCAGCCCAGAACTCATGCATTAGGTCCTTGCGTCCATATTTAATAATATTTAGCTTAATTTTGGAATTTTATTAGAGAAAAAAGTGATTAAATTTCGGCAGAACCATTCTTGAGTATGCCGTCAAGAAGATTTTATTTTGAATCAAGGATAAAATCGCTGAATGAAAGCGGGTTTTTGCTTGATCTAATCGACTTTCCTTTTTATATAAGCATCTTTTCTTCTTTAAGCAAGCATGATTTTTTTTATTGATTTATTATTTGATCTCTGCGGAAAATTTGAGCGTATTCCTGTTTGAATCAATTCAATTTTTCCTTTAGTGAAGTTCAAAAATTATGCTGAACGTTAGTTAATACGGATACTTTGCCTTAGTAAGTTTTTCTACAGCCGATCTCTTTCTGTCGTAGTCAGTCAATTTATATACGATGGAACTTCGAGTTTTAGATGGCATCAATCATGATCCGTTGGGGTTCTTTCAATCTCGTATGATACTCTGCAACACCTCCGTCGCGAAATAGTAGCTCTATGAGCCACAGCGCGCCGGCTCCGCGTCGTTGGCAACAATGTGTGGCGCTAAAATTCTCAAAAAATTTGCGAAAGCCTCTTGAGTTGATTTGTGCAAGAGAAAATGTTGCGCCGTGTTTCCTGTAACCCACTTGGTCTCCTTCTTCTGCATTGTTTATGCATGAAGATAAATGATGTGTGAAAAGCTGTAAAATTATTTGGTCGTTGCCAAATACCCTCAATGAAATACTGATTATCCAGCAAACTTGTTGAATACCCTCCTAAGAATTTTTCACAGCTTTTCAATCATTATATTGTCGATCGGATCTGAAAATTTAATTGAGGATTATTTGTAAATTTTCTCTACCATTCACATTATACTTCCACACACATTATACTTAAAATAATCCAGTATGCAATGGGTGATTCATCATTTATCAGCCGCGGATTTTCGCAACCAGACCATGAAGCGCGGTATATCGACGGTGTAAGTCGGCAATCACATAACACGTTTGCGGTGTCTGAAAATATCCGCCTCTATGATATTTTTTTACAGGAGAACAAATTGACGTCACTCCTTGACATTTTTGCAGAATTTTCTTTGCTCAGTGAAGAAAAATCACGACAGTTTTAAAGAATTTCCGTTGATTACATTTTTGTTTGAAAAATACAGTATGACAGGAAGTCTGCTACGTCGCAAACCGAGTTATGTGATTGCCGACTTACACCGTCGATATGCTTAAAGCGTTTAATATGCTCAAATTTACCGAATACGGATGCTAGGACTTAGTGAGTTCTAGACTACCGTTTTCTCTTTGTGCCGAAGTACGTGACGTGTATTTTGATTTATTTTGCGAAGAAAGTCCAGTGCTCTTAAAAAATGCCTCTAAATGTGTCGGAGCGCCTTCAATTTCGTGTGATACTGTGCAACACCTCTGTTGTGAAATAGTTGCTTGAAGCGCCGTGACACGGCGCGGGACGCGCACTGCCGCCTACAAACCTAAGGGGATACGTCACGCATTGCGCAATGATTGAAGTATCCCCTTAGGTTTGTGGGCGCTAATGCGCGTCTCGGGCTGGCTGCACGCCGCTCGGCTCTGTATTAGGCTCTAATATTGAAACTCGAGGAGTCAGCGTTTTTCAACTTATGATTTTGAAATGTTTGCACACTCTGCACGGATTATTCTCATTTCAATTAATGGGGGGGGAAAATATGTATTAAAGGAAATTACAGGCAAAGGAAAAAGGCAACTTCCGCTTGTCCTTATAACGTTCTTCCTTTATACGGCAGATTAACCCGCGCGTCTTGACGTTTTCGACTTCCACGAAAAATTACCGAACTTTAATTGGCTTCTCGAATAGGCAGTGAAGCAGAAACGTAGGCTTTTGTTAAGATATACCCGAGTTTCATATAGCATAGAGTTCATATACTGTCGCTGTTTGTAAGCGGAGTAGCAGCCTTTTTGTCGTTGAGATGATAATACTTACAACCATAAATGTGAACTCAGCTTTTTCAACGGCATATGCTCAGTGAAAACCGTGGCCCGATTTCCATTATGAAGTCCACAATTGGAGAAAATTTTCAGTTGTTGCAAATGGTATTGTAGAAAGTATACTAACTACGTCCCTTTGTGAACCTTCAAAATGCCCGGAGCTGCGCGCAATCGGCCTTACAACTTTTCGGGCATGGTTCAAAAGCTCAGCATGAGGTTGGTCGTAGAAACATGCTTGAAATATCACGTTGTTGACTGAAGCATGCGATCTCTAAGGATTTTACGTATAGGCTCCTGCTAAAAAAGGGCATATATTTTCTTTTTCTTTTTTCGCTTGTCAAAGTGAAGACGGGAAATTCATTCACAATGGATAAATTGGATCACTTGCAACCTTCAGATAGACTTGCGTAACTTTGTCATGTATGTCAAATGAACATTCACGGAAAAGATACCTAAGTCATACAAAAAAAGAAAAAAAAGAGGGGAAAAAACAGAAATTCAGATTTTAATCGGAGAGTTGGTTCAATTTTAGTGAAGTCACATTTCCATCGGATGAACAGCATTTAGTAAGTAAATACATAACAATAAAATAGAAAAATTATAAAGCTGAGGAAGCTAGAAAAAACCTGATCACCGTGTATTTTTACTTACAAATATAAAGAATTTGTGATTTTTTCATCTTTAACTGAAACGTATAATTTACATCGAGGAAAATAGGGCCAAATTTGACAGCAACAGCCTGGTCGGTCTACCTGGAGGAACATCAGTATTCCCCGCACGATGAACAGGCATAAACGGTTGAGTCAATGTAATATGAGGCAGACTATACCGAGGCTCTCTCAATGTTGCCAACTGTTCAAAAATAAACAATTTTTACATCAATTGAAATTGATCAGTCTCGTGTCCCGGTTGCGTTGAAACTTTCAACCACAATTTAAAACATAGTTCTTGCTTTAAAAAAAATATTTAAAAAAAAATTAAAAAATATACAAAAAAAAGGTTGAAAAATTCAATTTTGGAAGATAGGAAAAATGATGTGTTAGAAAATGCTGAAAAGAAATTACCAGAAGAATGTAGTAAGCAGTGATAGGAGAAAACAGAGGGGAAAAGGAAACACGAAGAAAAGGAGGGGAGAGGAAGAAGAAGAACAAGACGCGGACTGAGAAGAAGAGCAGAGGAACGAAAAAAAGAGATTTATTTAAATTCATGTTTCTTCTCTTCGTCTTCTCTCTCCCTTTCTCTTGTCTATTCTTCTCTTATATTTTCTTGTTTTCTCGTTGTTTTTCTCCTTTTCCTAATCCTTACTTATTACCTTTTTCATCTACTTATTTCCGTACTTATTCCGTATTTTTCTTTTTCTACGCATCTCTGTTTTCTTTTCTTTCCTCTTCCTCTTTTTTTCCTCGTTTCTTTCCTCTCTTTCTATTTCTCGTTTCCTCCTTCTCCTTTTTCTTTATCTCTTCCTCTTCCTCCTACTTAATCTTCTTGCTTCCCTTCAGTTTTCTTCCTACTCTTCCTCTTGCTGATTTTTAAGGCATCATCAACTGACCTATGTAAGATACGGCCAGCATGTGGTTTTCAAAATTTACAATCGGGATCTCAAAGACCCGGGTCCATCAGACTAATTGGATTGCATTTTGCAAAAAGGAACCACTAGCATTGCAATGTTGCTAAGATTGTGCAACTTCTTTTGTCTCGGAGGAAAACCCCGATTTTCCATTAATAGTTTCTATTTAACTCGCTAAAAACTGTAAATTTAAGACAAAAATTACCATCTAAATTTCATAGTTTTCCACGATTTCCGCAATTTTATTGCAAAAGATGAAGTTGCACAATCTTAGCATCATTGCAATGCTAGTGGTTCCTTTTTGCAAAATGCGATCCAATTCACCGCGAACAAATTGGCAACATAGCGGACTCGAAAACATCGGGCGCGGATCACAAGCCATGGGGGGAGGGGAGAGGCTAAGAGAAATTTCTAATCAGAGCCCCCTTTCTATCGCGGAAGACAAGCTTGTAATATTGATGTAAGCACCTCACTTTCGTTCTCCGTTCGGAGAGGAGCGGGCCCTCGGAGGGTCGCGCGGTTTTCGATTGGCCCCGCTCCCGGCGCCCTCTCGCGGTGCAGAGGTGCGGATGAAAAATGAAGGACCCCACGGATGACTCCCGTGGGAGTTCGGGAATCGCTGGCCGCTCCGCGCACCGAGTGGGAACCAGGAGGATGCGCCGTTGCCAGCTCCCGCGCCAAATCAGGCTCCTTATCAGGCAAAAGGCCTTCACGAGGAGCAGCGGACTGATTATTGAAATTGATAGACAAAGCTATAGACAAAGGAGACAAAAGAGATGTGGAGGGATCCCATTTGTGGAAGCGGGTGGTTGTAATGGACAAAGGACGTAGGTGATGGACTAATTAACGGCAACCCACGAGAGACCCGATAGTTAGTCCATCGTTTGCCCCCTTAGTCTATAAGAACCACCCATTGCAACCAATAGGCTCGCTCTATCCTCCTTATTTCTTTTTTGTCTATAGCTTTGTCTATGAATTTCAATAATCGGCCCGCTGGCGTGATGTTGAAGTTGACTGGTGAATTACTAGAGTGGACTCCTTGACTCCGAGAGAAAATTTGATAGCGAATGGAGATGTTGCATGTGTGAGGGATTTGCGATTTGACTGTTGATTCTTATGTAAAAGATTGTGAGAAACACGATGGTGCCTCTGATTTTCTCTAAAATTAACTCCCAAGCTCAAAAAAAGCTCTCAACTTGAGGCCAAAATGGAGGGGGTATCCCACGCTATCCTAAGAATCCACCTCTACATCAAGACAAACTCTCCATGCAAAGATAGGGAGCAAATATATTAGTAGGGTTGCCGTGTTTTCAGTTTTGGAGTCCCCGAATAAAGTTGCAGCCCTGTCAATGTATTTGCTCCCTATCTTTGCATGGAGAGATTGTTTTGATAAGGTGGACTCTCAGAATAGCGTGGGATATCCCCTCCATTTTGGCCTCAACTTGAGAGCTTTTTTTGGGCTTGGGAGTTGATTTCAGAGAAAACCAGTGGCGCCATCGTGTTTCTCGCTAACTTTTACATAAGAATCAACAGTCAAATCGCAAATTCCTCACACATGCAACATCTCCATTTCTAGAGTGGACTCCTACACTCCGAGAGAAAATTTGATAACGAATTCCTGCGGGCTGATTGTTGAATTAGGAGACAAAATAAAACATAGAGGACAAAAAAGACGTAGAGGGATCCTATTGGTGGAAACGGGTGGTTGCAATGGACAAAGGAGGTAGATAATAGACTAGGTAACGGCAACCCACAAGAGACACTTTAGTTAGTTCATCATTTTCTACCTTAGTCTATAGAAACCACCCATTTCAACCGGAAGGATCGCTCCATACTCCTCAAGTCTTCTATGTCTATCGTTTTGTCTATCATTTCCAGCAATCAGCCTGCTGGACGAGGAAAAGAATTCAAGGTTCACCCTTGTAAATTCCTGCTTAAATCCGAGATGGACTGGCCCTGGGTTGCCGAACTGTCATGAGTTAACTGGAAAAAAGTCTCTTGGACGTAGAGTTCAGACTCTTTAAAAATTTGACAAGAAAAAATACACGTGATTCAATCGGATTTTTTGCTTGAATCTAAAGGAAACTCGCTTTAAATTAAGAGGCTTGGCTGTCGATTCGATGTTGGCGAAGTTAACTCTTCGTTCTGCAAAATCGTCATTCATATGCGTTTCGACCCGACTGCACTGTGTTTGACGCAATGCATGGAGTATTCTTACAGTCTTGCAGGCGCTAATATGCGTTTTAAGCCGACCGAGCCGACTGTGGCGGTGTGTTTGGCGCAATGCGTGAAGTATTCCCGTAGTCTTGTAGGCTCTTATATGCATTCCACGCTGACAGAGCACTGCAATGATGCTGCTACGTATGAAAAAATTGCAAATCTATACTCAAAATTACAAAAATGGTAAAGTTTTCTCTTCATCCTGCAAAATTGGCAGTTTGAAGATAGGCGATATCGTTCCTCAGCCATCGATATTTTGTTCCAAATTAACCAAATTTCAACTCCTCCCTGAGACTTGGATTCCCGTTCTTCTCCTCTCCTAGGATTTGGTTGAAACAACGCCCCTAGTGGAAAAGGCAACCCTCAGCATCCCTCTCTACACGCATATGGCAGGCGGCGGCACTAATATTCAATCTGCTCACCATACAGGCGTACACATATAATTACACGCCGCCCCTCAACCAGAAACCACGCATCTACACCCGCGTCCCCGCTGTGGTTACGCGGTTCCCGCCTAGCGAGACGGCACGGCGGCACATTCCCGTTAATGAGGCGATTCCGGGCCCGGCTACCGAACTTCCCGCCGTGGAACCCGGCTTTAAGTGCTCCCGCCACACCTGTGCTGTGTGTCGCCTTAATATTTTATCGGGCGTCTCCCAACTTTCTAATGGCCACCCCTCCCCTTACCCCTTCGAAAGCTCCACCGGCACATATGTGGAGGCTCTCCAGGCAGGTGCGGGAAGTTTCCGTTGTTTCTCTGGAGTTTCTTGCGCCTCGTTTGAGAAATTGGACGTATTTCTGTCAAACGGAACTATGTGCGTTAAGACATGAGCCCTGAGACCCATAAGAATATATCGACGGTGAAACTACCAAACCACGTATCTCGTTTGCGGTGTTTAAAAATCTACGCTCACATTTTATTTTTTTCAAGTAGACCAAATCAATATCATTCCTTGAAATTTTCACAGAATTTTCTCCGCACAAAGAGGAAAAATCACATAAATTTTCAAGACTGGGCGTTAAGTAGTTTTTCATTTAAAAAATAAAATATCAAAGGAAGTCTGCGACGTCGCAAACCGCGATACGTGGTTTGGTAGTTTCACCGTCGATATGCATAATAAGGCTCATGTCATAATTCACATAGTTCCGTATGGCAGAAATACGTCCGATTGTCGATCCTCTGACGTAAGGGCGTAACTCTTATTTTGAATGATCTCTGTAATCCTTATAACTTACTGCTTTCTGGGGCTCACGAAAAAATTCTCTGAGATGCGCCCTTGCGTTAGAGAAGCAGCATGATGGACTCGCGTATGTCTATCAGTGGCGTTTCCTCGCTGAGATACACAGATTCACACGGGGGAAAAAAAACTATTTTCTTCCTTATCTTTCTATTTTTGACTTAGGATTCTACATGACAATTAGCCCTATTTTACCTTCAATTTTGTAGGTAGGCAAGTACCTAGCAGAGGGTTTGGTCCAAATTTAACAGAAAGGAACCAAGTCATGTCAAGACTGCATCAAAAAGAAAGAGTTTTTGAGTTTCATCCCTAATGTCGATAGTAAAATTCAACGCCTTTTTTCTAGGTCAAGACATTCGTTCTTGATTTTAAGTTTTTCATAAAAAGGACTAGATAAGCTCAAAACTACTTTTAATTCATTAAGTTGAACATGTGAATTTGTGCTAACATACCATCCGAGCAAAAGCCTCCATCACAAAAACGGTGCTCAAAAGCTGCTTCGCCTTAAATCATGTTTTTCCTTTTTGTTTCCGCCTTTTCATGATTCTAATTAAACAGATGCTCAGTCGTTGATTTAATGAGATAAATTAAAACTTCCTACATCAATCCGCCCTGTCAGCTCGAAACAAGGGGCCTCAAAACAGACCCACAACATTTTTCTTTCCTCGACTAGATGCCGCATGAAACTCAAAGGGCTTCAAATTCGATCAACATTTAAGAGTGATTATTCGCGAAGTTACGAGCGAAAATGCTTGTTTTATTTTTTAGCATTACAGAGTTCCAACTTTGTAAGCAACGTTAATTATTAGCTTATTTGCTCATTTACTTTTACAATCATCCGTTTTATTTTCTTGTTGAATGAACAAAGGAGAAAATATATTTACAATCCGTGAGCTAATACGTTTAAACATCCGGCTATCTTTATTGTTTTTCAGGCCCCGGGAAATTAGCTTTGAGTCACTTTTGTGTTGCTCTCCTCACGGACACTGCTGTTAAATAGGGTGAAAATAAATTCACACCCCCGCCCCCTCCCCCTTCAGGCTACTCTGACCGGGTGAGATCCTTAATTGATTGCGCAGCGTACGTGATGCACAGAAGCAAGCATACTTTTAATCAGAGCTTTTCAATCTCTAGAACGGCGGAGTCTGTTAATAAGTTTTAAATGAAGCGTCAAGCCGGTTTCCCCATCCCAGCCCTGGCCCGGGTAGATATTTCCACAACATCGATGCCACATACGATGTGACACTATGCTACCCGCCAATACGCGAATTTTCATGAGCATAAAGTGGACGTCTCGGGGGAAAATGTACTTATCTGAGCGAAATTCTCTACTATCTAATTATTACGAGCGTAGACGAGTAAACTACAAGCATTTCAGCACACAGTCAACTAGAGTTATTAAAAGAAAAGTCTTAATTGCATTTCAACGATTGTGGTTTCATATGTTGTTGTAGGTATGTACATTCCGGACTACAAGTCCATCCTCAACATAATATCACAAACTTCTCGGCAAAATTCACTAATCAATATCGTTTAGAAACATTCGGAAATGACTTTAAAAGTATATTACGGGTGAATACCGCAAACCGTTATGTCTTACGATTTGCGATTTCCGAGCTATTTCATAATGTTCCTCTGTGTCGTATGTAAAAAATACCAGAGTGTGTCTTGATACAAAGAAATTATCAAGAAATGTTCTAAAATCCAGAAATTTTTAATCGATTGATCGACTACCGAGTCATCCTCTAAAGTGCTAAAAACCCATTTTAAAGTACTTAAACATAGTTCCTTTCAGTACAAATCGTCGTCTCCCAGACGATTGAACGTAACTACGCGTCCAGCCAAAACGCTATGGTTCCATTCGTGTTTTAAGCCTTGTTACACTGACAAAAAAAATGGGTAGAATTTACCATTTCCTTCATTACCCATTTCCCATTTCCCTTGTATTTCACACAGCGTGAATTCAAAGTTGATTTTGCCAGAGGAATGGTCACCTGTACCAGTATATAGTAACGTTTACCTTTCTTCTGGCAGAATTGACTCTACCAATGTCAATACGCTGTTTGAAATATAACGTGAAGGAATAGTAAATTCTACCAATATTTTTTTCAGTGTACCCGCTGTAATAATTGTTTAAATGTTTAACCTGACATGGGCTGCGGAGCATTCAACATATCGACGGTGAAACTATCAAACCACGTATCTCGGTTTGCGACGTCGCAGACTTCCTGACATACTTTATTTTTTAAATGAAAAACTACTTAACGTCCAGTCTTGAAAATTTCTGTGATTTTTCCTCTTCGTGCGGAGAAAATTCTGTGAAAATTTCAAGGAATGATATTGATTTGGTCTACTTCAAAAAAATAAAATGTGAGCGTAGATTTTAAAACACCGCAAACGAGATACGTGGTTTGGTAGTTTCACCGTCGATATCTCATCTATTACATTCCTACTATGTCCATCGCAACCGAACCGCTTCCTCCCATAGGTTCCCTCAATTTCCCCTTGACTTCGTTGTCTATCGCTTTGTCTATCAATTCTGAAAATCAGCAAGCAGGAACGGCAGCATGTCGAATACCAGTGGTCCGTTATCGAGAGGCAACGGTATCGAAATGTTTCACGATTTTTGGCAACAAGGAGCTCGTCGGCTGGAGTGTGCGTTCCATGTTGCGGGTGTTCGGTCACAGGGCGGAGAACCGGGGGCCGTAAATTAAAGTACGTTGACGCGAAACTAAACAATGCCGTTGATTAACCGGTTATGCGTGTTGACATGTCGCTTGTCATGCGTTCCCTCGCGAAGACGACAACTTTTCCGCCGTTTCACGGCCTGCTTTTCGATATATCGATTGATCTGCCATTTAAACCTATGGTGAAGGATCGATAGACAGGGTGTCGCAACAAAACACCTTAATAATCGATTCTTACCATAGCTTCATATTGGATAAATCGATAATCGCGCCTCGTCCCTGCTTTTTCGGCTTTTGATCTATATTCATCAACCCCCCTCCCCGTCTATCCACCCTTCCTGTGTTATTTTTCAGATTTTGTCGCTTGGTTTTTGTTTATATTTAACGGCGGAAAATTAACGTGGGAATGACAGTTGAGCTGTGAGTGGGAAGTTATGTGGGATGAATGAAGTGATACTCGATGAATATCAAACCTCTCGCTGAGATACATATGTTTTCAAAATTACAGAATTGAATGTTTCGATACTAGACCACTCTTTGATGTATGTCATTCGATAATTTTCAAACGAATGTCGATGCTTAAAGTCAAAAAGTCGGTCCTCAACTCCGACGTCGCAAATTTACGATCAGCCTTTATTTATTTTTAACCCTCCGATGCCCAAGGCGGATCAAATTGACCCGGGGGCTTGTCAGAAACACGTACCCCACCGTTTGAGGGGCGCGGTACATACAAGCTTTTGATATCAGTCCACAAATACATTGTACAAATAATCAGCTATTAATTTAATAATGTGAAAACAAACGAGGGACAGGGAAGTTTTGTTTACAACTACCGCTAAAAATCCCAAACTGGGTCAAATTGACCCAGGTATCTCTTTTGGGTGGAGTTGGGAGGCCGGAGCATTCGAAATTTAGATTTAGATCAACAAATGCATGATAAAACTAGCCACACATCAAATTAAAAAGGGGGAAATGGTGTTTCAACATAAAGCCGAAAATAGGAGCGACGTATTCAGGTCTGGTTTTTCTTTTCAATTTTCACCCAAATCCGAGCGAAACCTCACTGCCAGCATAGGGCACACCATTGCAAGTTTACACCTCGCGCCACCCCGCCTTCAATTTTGTAAGATGCAACACGGACATCCATCAAGCACGAATAGTTGTATATCTGCGTCGTCATCAACCCGTCTCCTTTCCTTTGCTCTATATCCATGTTATGTTGATTATTTTTGTCTAATTTGTAGTGGTGCTTCAAGAGCTACATGAACAATACCACCGAAGACAGCAGAGACGTAATCATGCGTAGTTTTTTTTTACTTTTCTCCCCAATCGGAGCGACACTTTCCTGGCAGTATTGTAAACGTCTTAGGAAATGTTCTACAAAACTAATCATTTTAGTCATTATCGTAAAGTGCGTATGTGGGGAAACGCGAAGAGTTTGGATATGTTGAAATATGGAGCTCTAAAGCCAACCACCCAACACAAAAAATGTCACTGCTTATCTTCAGATTCCAATATCAAACCAAGATTGCCAAGAATGTGCGTAAATAAGCGTCCTTCCCCGAAAATGAGTCAACATATGCAAAAATTGAGTCAAATATGTGCTTTAAAAACAAGGTGTCGTAACAATTTTACTAAAAAATAATTCTGGATAGTGTGAATTTATTGCTGAGTTTTGAGCCCTAAAAGCTTCATGATCTGACCTCCAAAATTACTGACAATTTACTACTCTGATACTCTCCCCATGTGGGTACTCAAGTAGTAGTGTGGCGAGCTTTTCGATAAATTGGTTCATCTGCTATTTACAGCTATGGAAAAGGATCGATAAACAGGGTGTTCGCAACGAACACCTTAATAATCGATTCTTTACCACAGCTACAAACAGAGAAATACTCACTGGAAAAAAACACATTGTATCTAGAGTCCAGACTCTTAAAAACATTGACAAGAAAAAATACTCTTGATTCAATCGGATTTTTGCTTAAATCAAGAACCAAGCCTCTTAATTTGGGCGGATTTCGTTTTGATTCAAGCAAAAATCTGATTGAATCGAAAGTACTTTGGAGTGTTGATTATAGATCTTTAAGAGAGAACTATCAATTAACGACAATTTTCACAAAAATTTGCATTCACGATGGATTCAAGAAAGAATAGTTCGGCTTTTTCAAGCAGAGAGTTTTGTTTTTAACTATGGCGCTCTCGTGATACTCGTCAAAAAGTTCGTAGGGAAACCTTTTTATTGTCCCTCATTACAGGCGGGGAGGGGATGAAGTAGGAGTTTGCGAAAGTGGATCAAACGGAATAAGTTATGGGCCAATCTTTATCAATCAACGGCGAAGTCAATCGCCCCAACTTGAAAGCCACAAAAGCACGAGTTAGCCGAGTTCAAGTAGCTGCGTTGTCGATTCGGACCGAAAAAGCTTCCTTTTTGACATGTAATTGATGTTCA
This sequence comes from Bemisia tabaci, assembly GCF_001854935.1. NCBI lineage: Eukaryota > Metazoa > Arthropoda > Insecta > Hemiptera > Aleyrodidae > Bemisia > Bemisia tabaci. The sequence continues at coordinate 5,335,786 of NW_017547114.1, forward strand.
ATGAGTCAGTTATAGATACAATTGTTACCTGCAATGTTGCTGTTACCACAGCAGCCCGGGACGATTGAAAATTGAAAAAAAATGGGGCGGGAAACATGGCTAAAAATTTTCAATAAAACACCGAGACGTTTCGACTCACACCGAAAAAAAAGTGAAGTTGATTTAACATTCTGGATGTAAAAACAGTATGCGAGAACTTACAAAATAGTGAATTAACCGCTACTGCAGTTACTTCAGCAATGCCGAGATGTAAAAGTAACTGCTATGGTGGATAGTTCAGCATTGTGTAAGTTCTCGCACACTTTTTACATCCAGAATGTTAAATCAACTTTACTTTTCTTTCGGTGCAGAACTGAGCCATTTTCAGTCGGAGGTCATTCTCGAATCTCGGCTACCATCATGTAGGTCTCGGCGGTTTTGTTTTTTTTTCTAAAATGTTCTTATTTACTTTTCATTTCTTTAGTTAGCTGAAAACGAGTCAGTTCTGAGTCAAAACGTCTCGATGTTATACTGTACAATTTCAGCCTTGTTTCCCGTTTTTCAACCTTGCTTTTTCATGAGCTAGTTACATATGGATTGCATTTTGCAAGAAGGAACCAGAAGCATTGCAAAGGTGCTAAGATTGTGCAACTTCATCCTTTGCAATAAAATTACTGAAACCATAAAAAAATATGAAATTTACGTAATAATTTTTAGCTTAAATTTCCAGTTTTCAGCGAGTAAAATAGGAACTGTTAATGAATAATCAGATTTTTCTTTCAAGATAAAAGAAGATGCACAATGTTAACAACATTGCAATGCTCCTGGTTCCTTTTTGCAAAATGCAATCCATGTGTAAGTCATAGATCGGTGATTGAATCTCTTAGACTCGTAAGGAGAATATACGAGGGCTGTCCCAGAAGATACCGGACTTTTTTCATGGCAGGCAAACCAAGCATCGTAATGAGGTTTTTTGGGCTTATCTGAAAGCTGATACACGGAAAAAAACTTCGTGCGTGGGACCCAAAGTTTAGGTCATATGGATCTCTGAAGTTTTCGGATTGAGCATCCGAACACTCAAGGTCCAGCTGCTGAGGTTTGGATCACACATCTGAAACTTCAGTTCTTACATCTGAAGTACTTCGGTTTTCACATCCGAAAAACTTCGGTTCTCACATCCGAAAAACTTCGGTTCTCACATCCGAAAAACTTCGGTTCTCACAACTGAAGTTCCATATGTGTGATCGGAACCTCGACAGCTAGCCCTTCAGTGTTCAGATGCTCAATCTGAAAACTTCAGAAATCCATATGACCTAAACTTCGGGTCCCACGCACGAGGTTTTTTCTCCGTGTGTGCCACTGAACAGGCTTGTTTTCATCAATTTGAATTATCTTGATCAGTACGCTCGTCTGATGATCTTGAGATTCGTACTACGTCCATTCGCATCGAGTCCAGGCTCTTGGACGTGATGAGCAGACGAGCAGTATATAAATGATCATGGACGCACTACTGCATTACCTTCGCTTCAACTAACGGCACCCTTCGCTCAAAAGACTTGGTTCTTTCCTGTTGAACTCGATTCGCGTCCCAACCCGTGTGCGTCGTTTCGCGAGGCAACATCGCGGCGAGCTCCGGCGCGTTTTCAATAAAAGAGTTTCGGAGAAAAGTTGAGCGGCGAAAGGGAAGGAGCTCGTTTGAGCGGGCCCGATATTTCAGCTTTCCCGCGGCTTTTCAGCGGCGGCGACTCGACTCGCAAGTGTGCAGCGGAAGCGCGGATTGGCGCGAAGAATCTCTTCGCCGACGATTTCACCTGCGCCGCGCTCCGCTTCCGTCGTCTCGCCGCTTAAATTAACCTTTTATTCAGATTCGCCGCTCGCAATGACGCCTTCCACGAAAATTTCATCGCCCGCACCGACGTCGCTTAGGGTGCCTTTGCGAGGTGCAAGATTTTTTCAACCGAGCGGGAAAAAAGTTCCCACTTTGAGGAAATAACTTCTTCCCGGAGGAAAATGGAATCGTTGATACTTTAATTAAAACTAGGGGGTTGCGCACCTAGCCCTGACTGTCTCACGGTCCAACCCACCGAATAACGTACCTATGCTGACGTGTTAAGGGAGAACGCAGTATGAACCTTCAGACGTTTCCAAGTTTCCCTCGGTAAAAACTGAATGGACCACCAGACAAGGTACGAATTTCAGCATTCTGATACAGGTTTTTTAACCGAAATTTCACGTAGAATACGATGCGCACAACAAAAATTACCGAAATCAACTCCTTATGAAGAAATTAAATGATTCTTGATGCGTGAATTCGAACCACCCGCTCATGGAAACTCAATGCTCTACGTGATTCACATCGCGCGCTAAACGTTATCATGATAGTCTCTGCGATATAAAAATCTGGCAACCTCAATTTTGACGCTTTGGCTCAGTTATAGCAAATTGCTTATAGTTTGAAAAACACATGGTGGGAAATGAACGTATGCTCGATTGAGAGGCTCGCTAAAACCGTTGTGGTGCGCGAATTGACTCACTTAGAGCTTTGAGTTTCTTGTGAGCGGGCAGTTCAAATTCCTCGTAAGCAATGTGAAATAAAAACGTTAATATCTGCCTTAGAAGTTGATTTCAGTACTTTTCGTTGCTCAAATCGTGTTCCACGTGAAATTCTGGTTAGGAAACATGTATTAGAATGCTTAAATTCGTACCTTGTCTGGTGGTCCATTCATTAGGAAAATTGTGAATATTTTTTTCCAAAATTTTCGGAAAATCTTGAACGCAATTAAATAAAAAATATCTGAAAATTTCAAGAAAAAATATGCACGAAAATCGCCAAAAATACATGTTTTATCAAGGAATTTTTGGCAACTTTCAAGTGTTCATACGGCGTTCTTCCTTGTCACGGCAGTATTTATGGAGAGTGCAGACATATCGGTAATTTCGAGGTAGATCATGGAGATTTCAAAACCCCAAAAGGACAGCCAACCTTTGAATTCAAACTATGCAGGGTAATTTATTATTACAATTCAATGGTAACAACCAAGCAAGATGAGAGCTATTCAACTCCAACCGTTTGAATAATGGCGCAACGCAATGCAGTCGGCGTAAAACGCATATTAGCGCCTACAAGACCGTGAGAATACTTCTTGCATTGCGCTTTACGCAGTGCAGTCGACATGAAACGCATATCTATGGCTGAGGAATAATACCGACAATCTAGAAACTGACAATTTTGCGGAACGAAAAGAAAACTGCCCCATTTTTGTAGTTATAAGGTTAGATTTGCCATTTTTTCATCCATTACAGCGTCATTGCAGCGCTTCGCTACAGAATTGGAGCGAAACGAAATGCGAGTTCTTGAGAAGGAAATTTTAAACGAATCACGGACAGTAGGTCTACGAAAAAAAGGTCTACTAAAAAAATGTCTACATTTGTTGGTGTACAGTCAAAATATCTACAATTAAGAAGTCTACATTTTGAGTGCCCATGAAAGTAAATGCCTACGTATAACGCGTTTATTAAAAGAAAATGAATACAAGATGATTCTTCTCCATAGATACAAGTAAAGAGGTAATTGATGTGAGTTCGCTCTACCTATACCATTCAGAAGTGATTTTTCTGAGTATGGAATTTATTTTAGGAGACATTATAATTTGTAGACATTTTCGTAGTGGACTTTTTAGTTCTCGACATTGTAAACGTAGACCCAAAAAATGTAGACTTTCTGCTTTTGGACATTTTTGCTGTAGACCTTTTGTCTGCATACCTTTTAAACCGCCCTTGGAAAATTGAGCAAATCGTCAGATGAAACTTCCCAACGTTGCAATGTGATTAAACCCCTCTAGTTCTCGCCCCTTCGTACGTAAGTTAATACTCACCGTCTCACTGAAAGGCGGCTTGAAACATTGGAAATGTTACAGGAGATATCGTTGCTGCTCTAATGTAAGGGCGTATCTCTATTTTCATATGAGCCCCGAAAAGCGTAGAGTCGTACGAAGAACAGAGCTCACGCGAAAATCGAAATGCGCCCTTATGTCAGAGGAGCGACGATGTGTATCGCATGGAACACGCTGCTTTTGGCACTCGATACCCGACATTCAGAAATATTTCCAATCACTGTCAAAGTTCTCATCGAGCCCCGCAGAATTCCGGTAATTAATCGTTTCGCCGGATGAGTGATGCTCGAGGGGCCAAAGTTGCCGAAGTTAACTAACAATAGCATAAACTAGTCGTGATTAGCTCGCTTTGCGAGCTGACACGTCTAGCCGGGGAGTGCCCCTGGACCCCAGTTCTACGCTTCGCGACGAACTTGCGACTCGCTCCGCGAGTCGCCACCGCCCCGCACGGTTTTTAACATTAATGAGGAGACAACATCTATGTCTTAATCTTCTTTTTCACCAATTTTTACAGAAATTGATGTTCTAGGAGTCCGGACCGCGTTTTCGTACAGGGCCGCCATCTTGGATTTGGAAATGTTGAAAATCTGACCAAAAATGCGAGTTTTCCGTCGAAATACACCTCCTAATACCGAATTTCATAAAAATCGATCGATATCAGGAAGCGATATAGCATCAGTAAATGAATGAAATTTTGAAAATCTAACCAAAAATTCGAGTTTCCCGTCGAAAAGTACCTCCGGATGCCGAGTTTCACGAAAATCAATCAAACAGGAGCCGACTTAGCATTTTAGGCCACGGCCGCCATCTTGGATTTTGAGATTTTGAAAATCCGACCAAAAATTCGAGATCCCCCAAGAAAAATACCCCCGCTTACCAATTTCCACAAACATTCGTCGAAAAGTACCTCCTAAAACCTTAAATTTCGTCTATAAGGCAGTGACGTCACGCAACAGGATTGAACCTGTTCGGCGCGATGCGCGTAAACAACCGCGTATCTCCAATGTAATACTATATGGAGAAATAACTTTTCGCTCTTGCGGGCATCCGAGGCAGCGGATTTGAATGGGAATAATTTTAATCAACTCCTCATTACAATAGCTAAGCGTGTACCAATTTTAAAGGAAATCGCTTCGGCCAATTTTTCTCTAGGGGGGGCAGAGTGAGTGGGAACAGCAGCTTTATATAGAGTAATAACTTTTCGCTCTTGCGGGCATCCGAGGCAGCGGATTTGAATGGGAATAATTTTAATCAACTCCTCATTACAATAGCTAAGCGTGTACCAATTTTAAAGGAAATCGCTTCGGCCAATTTTTCTCTAGGGGGGGCAGAGTGAGTGGGAACAGCAGCTTTATATAGAGTAATATCAAGGGAAATTGGCCATATTCCATAAAAATTCAAAATTGAGCTGAAATTTTAAAATTCACACCGATAAAATAGTGAAGTTGATTTAACATTCTTGATGTAAAAAAAAGAGTGCGAGAACTTATAAAATGCTGAATTACCTGCGACAGCAGTTACTTCAGCAATGTCGAGATGTGAAACTAACTGCTGTGGCGGATAATTATCAGCATTTCTTAAGTTCTCGCACACTTTTTTAACATCCAAAATGTTGAATCAACTTCACTTCGTTTTCGGTGCAGCTCACATCAGCATACATCTACGCAACAATTTAGCCGCGAGCAGCGGGTCGATTATTGACATTTATAGACAAAGAGGACAAAAGGGGTATGGAGGGATTTTATCTGAGGAGACTGGTGGTTGGAATGGACAAAAGTGGTAGGTGCTAGACTACCTAACGGCAACCTAAAAGACATCCTATAGTTTGTCCATCATTTTCTCCCTTAGCCTGGGGGAACCACACAATTTAACCAATAGGATCGCCCAAGGCTCCCTATGTCTTCTTCGGATATCGTTTCGTGCATCAATCTCAAAAATCATCCCGCAGGAAACACTGTAAAGAGACAAATCTCCACATATGGATTGCATTTTGCAAAAAGGAACCACTAGCATTGCAATGTTGCCAAGATTGTGCAACTTCTTTTGTCTTGGAGGAAAATCCCGATTATCCATTAATAGTTTCTATTTTACGCGCTAAAAACTGTGAATTTAAGACAAAAGTTACCATCTAAATTCCCTAGTTTTTCACGATTTCCGCAATTTTATCGCAAAGGATGAAGTTGCACAATCTTAGCATCATTGCAATGCTAGTGGTTCCTTTTTGCACAATGTAATCCATATATTTCTGTAAAAATGTAATATTTTGTCAACTATGCGGCTTTGAAATGGAGTTGCGTTACCTCGCCTGGGCGATGCACGCGTGCGATACTCAAAAGCAGCGAAGCCACAGAAAAGCCGCAAGGAGGAAATGTCAAGATGTCGGTATTATATTTTGTTCTTGGGTGCGCTGCCACCGCTGTCGTGTGCGTGCGGTTCGTTCAAACCGTGCGGGGGCGGGGGAGGCGGGTAAGATTTGTAGGGTCTTGCGAGGGATCTGTTGGCACGGTTGCCTACGAAGCCGGGCGCGACGGAGGAGGAGGCTTGAAGGCGGCACCTGTTGAACGGAAAATTCGTTTCCTATCGGCGACGCCGCACAGTGGCAAGAACCGTTGAGAGAGGTTGGACATGACATTTGGACTGAGTTAAGCAGAAAGGAACCAACCCACATTTTAGACAAAATTGAGTTATGAGTGGTTTTGCTCTACTATCTATCGACAAAAATTCAAAGTTTTTGTTGGAGCAAATTTTGCAGAAATTGAACTTGAAGTTTATCTTTTACATTGAGTCTTGTGCGGGAAACCTCTTTTTCTCAGTTTGATCCCGATTTGGCTTGGTTCCTTTCTGTTTTACTCCGTCCATTTTTGACTATAATGAGCCTGTCGCAACTTCAGCTACACAGAGAGAAATTTCTAACACAAAATTTTGGTTAATATGGGATGTGAAACACAAAATAACCCTTGCCTTCGATTGACGATTTCAAAAGAAAATGCCAGCTGATTTTCTTGAAAAAATTTAATGAAAAACGAATGGCGAACTAACGTCGCAATCAGAGGAATGTATTTCCCTAGTTTCTTCATTGTTTTCTGCGCTAAATCCACCGCAACTTGCACCGAAATCAAGACAAAATCAGTGTTGGTTTGTATTTCACTCCCTATATCAACCAAAAGCAATACAAGAACACAAATATTCTTATTAGTGCAGGTGGATTGTGAAGTCAGGAGTGTACTTTAGACATTTTTGATGCACTTATTGTTATTTTTGAGCCATTGTCTATGCTGCCGTGCTAAGGAAAAACTCCGTATGAACCTTCAGTTGTTACCAAAGTTCCTCCAATAAAACACAAATTTTCAAGGAAACTGTTAAACATTTTTCTTCAAATTTTTCAGTCGATTTTTTACACGATTAAATCCAACATATCTGAAAATTTCAAGGAAAAAACCATTGAGAGAGGTTGGACATGACATTCTTGACTATAATGAGCCTGTCGCAACTTCAGCTACACAGAAAGAAATTTCAACACAAAAGTTTGGTTAATACGGGAAGTGAAACACAATTTCGTATCGTTGTCAATTTCAATAGAAAATGCCAGCTAGTTTTCATAAAGAAGTTTAATGGAAAACCAGTGGTGAATGCCAACGTCGCAATCGGAGGAATGCATTCTCCCAGTCTCTACATTGCTTCTGCACGAAATTCACCGCAAGCTGTACCACACAAACACACAGCACAACACAAAACAAGCAACACAACACAAAACACACGGCACAAAATTCACAGAGCAGCTTCCGACACAAAATTCGTGTGGTTTGGCAGCTGTCAACACAACATTTGTATTGGTTTGTGTTCCACATCCTATTTTAACTAAGATTAACATAAGAACACAAATACTTTTATCAGTGTAGAGCTTGAAGAAGAGCTGTTCTTATCAAAAATTACGATGGGCGCCTTGGAAAATTTTCAAATTCTCTCCTGCCTGCACAATCTGCTTGAGAAATATGCAGTTTGTAAGCTGCTTCAAAAGCGATACGATGATACAGGTGAAAATTACGATGGGCGCCTTGGAAAATTTTCAAATTTTCTCCTGCCTGCACAATCTGCTTGAGAAATATGCAGTTTGTAAGCTTCCTGCTTCAAAAGCGATACAATGATACAGGTGAAAATTTCTTAGGAGGAGTAGCTCCATCCAACCCTCGCACACTAGGATGCTAAACGAATGGCAGATGCTTTCGCGCGCAAATCGTGAGAAAACGCCATAGTCTTTGTCAACACAAGGAAAATTGAAATGCAAAAGCGCCGATTGATAACATCCCGTTTTGATATGTGTGTTTTGGAGAGTTGGTGTCGGCTATGCTGGATATTGTGTAGCATCCCATAGTGCGCAAGGGTTCGATGGAACGATCCTTCTTACAAAATGGTCACCCGTGTCCTTGTAACGTTTTTGAAACGAAAGCTTTGAAGAACGCATACTACTTTCGCAAATTGTGTAGTTAGGAGTGTACTTTAGACTTTCCCGATGCGCTCATCATGATTTTTGAGCCATTTTCTGAACGCTGAAAAAAAAAGTTTGTTCGTATAGACCAAAGTTCGGTGTCCCATATCATCTCAACTAATTCGATTAATCAAACCAAATTTTCTGTTCCTCAAACCGAACTTTAACGGTAGAGCAAATTGAGGTACAAAGTTTGGTTCGAACCAAATGTCGGGTTACCCGGACCAAAATTTTAGTTCGGAGCGTTCACTTCGAAAAGCTTCGGTATAAATTTGTTAATAAAATGTGAGTTTTTTAAAGAAATTTGACATTATTTCTAGCACTTGGCTACAATCCAAACTCCAAACCAAATAGTTGGGAAGATATGGGACGCCAAACGTTCAGTTCATAATATGACCGAACTTTATTTTTCAGCGTATAAGAGATACTCCTATTTTTTTTCTCTAGCTGATGTTTTCAACAGGCCCATTTAAAATGTTGATGCTTATCTCGTCACATTATGCATTTTAAGGGGTGTTTATTCAAATAAATTTTACAAACAAACCAATGGAACCACTTTCAAACTTCTACGTAAATACTACGTGAATTATAAAAGATACAAGCTTGTAAAGTTTCCACAGCATATCCGACCTCTTGCTCCTCGTTCCCTTTGTGCGGCGGGCTCAAGAAGCGGGGATTACCGTGCGACTGACATTTGATTCCCTCCGATTTAAAATTCATTCCACCAGGCGCGGCCCGGAAGCGGCGCTGTCTCCCCCGCGACGTGTCGCGCTTTGCGATCAATCGATTGATCCCCCCTTTAAACCCATGCAAAAAGATCGATTATCAGGGTATATCATAATAATCGATTCTTTACCATAGCTTCAAATGAGGAAATATAGATGAACGATTATTTACGTCTTGCCGCTCCTGTCTACGCCGGGTTTGCGGCTTTTCACGGTGCGGAAAGTGAATTTTGAAGTTTCTATTCACCCCTCGAATAGCTTTTTCGCCGGGAAATCCGAGGAGAATGGAGCTGTGGAAAGCGAAGGGGGTTTTCGATTTAACAATTTCATTTCGCGAAGGATTTTGCGAGGAACACGATGCTGCAAGTGGTTTTCTGTAACATGAAAGCCTAATAGATGAGAAAAATGGTGGCACGTCATTTTTCTTAAAATATCGTTTCGCGCTACAATTTTTCTAATACTTTTTTCCTACTCGTTTTTTGTCCCATCCTAGTTAGTCCTACTAGTGAGATGTTCTACTGAGTTCCTCAGGAAAATTCGCTCAGGGAAACCTGATGTAGGAAAAAACAAGCAGGAAGCTCCAACGCATTCGCGTCGGAGAGCGGCTCTGGCGACAGTAGTTGTAGTCAAGAATGAGGGCCTAGACACATTTTGTCACTGATGTACAATCCGACAACTGTCGATTCATGTTTTGTAACTTAGCAGATTTACGTAGCCGGTGTATAAATGTGTATTGGCCCTTGATATGCAGAATGCATGGCACTATCACTTGTTGTATACTTTTAATTTTGAAGGCTCTTTGGAGGTCCGCATCCTAAAAAATTTCTCCCACAGTATTTTTTTTAACTTGTCGTTGTGATTGGGCGCCAATTTCTTTCAATTGAGTGATCATCTTCTTTTTTTGTCAAATAACTAGTTTGTGCAACAATAAGACTGAAACTGACTGTAACTGAAATTCTGTCTTTTTAGATATTTGGTTATTTTGTATTTATTAGATTGTATATTTTCACAGCCCTGTGATAAGAAACTTTGGAATGCATGGTTGATAAGTCGTTTAGCGAGGCTGCAAAAAATTTGCATTTTTATATCTGAAATTGTAGGTAATGGTTTTGAATATCGAATTGCGATATATTACACGGTTAAGATAGGGCTATATGTCTTGTCGTAAGCGGCGACATAGAGTCGATGTCATTTCAATAATCGCCCTGATGGCCACGGTAGTTGTGTGCCGTCTGCCCACGTAGCAAATGGGAGGCGAAAATGGAAGTCATCAGTGCATCGGTAAGTGTTGAACGTGAAAATTGCGCGGGCCGCGCAAATTTCGCGATCATCGATGTGTCGGGGCTGAGCATCCATCATTTTCTATCTTGTTTTGAAGCTATGTGAGTTGTGATAAAGTACATAATTTTTTGTATTATATTACTGTATAAATAGTGTAAAATTTGTACAGAACTTTGTACAAAATAGTTTCTTGTAAAAAGTGTGGACTACTGCCACGTCGCGTCGTTTCCATACAAACTCCCAATACGCCGCAAGTACCACAAATGCCCATGTTAACCAAATCACCTCATCATCCATTTTTTAAGGACACAATTTTTAATTCAAATCAACTTACTTTATCAAAACTCCAATCGTTTATCAAATAACATATATCGAGTCATTTTAACAAAATCAAAGACGGCATAATATCATTTATCACACAGCCAAAAACCTAACCTAGAAACCACGATGTTTACAAACTCAAATTGGAGAACACTCATTGGTCCAATAATAAAAATTGATTTGCCGCCTTTTTTCTTTGCAAGCAAAACGTGTGAACATGTCTGAAAATGGGATCGGGCGTCAACACTCAACGATGCACTGATGACTTCCATTTTCGCCTCCCATTTGCTACGTGGGCAGACGGCAATAGACGTTTACGGTTTCCTTGGTAACCTTTGTTTGCTATCAGCTGATATCGAGTAATATGACTGGGAAGCTCCAACCCAGTGGTTGGAGCTTCCTTAACCGCGAAAACTTTAAAATTCAAATTTTCAAATTTTGAACGTAAAGTACATTTTTTCCATCACGAGATTAAAGCACAGACAAGTTTTGAATTATTGACTGTATCACCATGATTCCAAAAATACACTACACAACATAGCATTGGCTAACAATAAAACAATATGCAATAAAATAAAGTCATGAAAAGGAACATAGCCGAAAATGGCGCCGATTCCCATTAACCAACGCGCGGTCTCTCCAATGTAACATGGTCCAATGATACTCCCCAGCTGGGACCGTCCGGAATAGCAGCTCTAGTGCAAGCACCAGAGCCGCTAAAATTTAGGAAAAACGACCTAGCACCGAGAAAAATAGTTCATCAAGCATTGGCGTGGTGTGCTTCGCGTAAATCGATTGAACTGCCTTTTAAACCTATATAAAAGGGTCGATAAACGAGGTGTTCGCAACGAACACCTTAATAATCGATTATTTGTCGTAGCTTCAAATGGAGAGATATCGATAATCGATCCTTCACGCCTCGCCATTGCCATCAAGATGAGGGCCTCGAAGTCGAATCAAATGCGACCAAATAGTTTTTTATAAAGTGTCTATATAGGGAGAGTGAGGACACTTCGGTAATTTTGAGACTAGGTCATGGAGCTTTTAGGGCCCAAAAGGGCAGCCAACCTGTGAAATCAAATTATCCAGAATGACATTTTATTATATTTTTTACGACCTATCGTTTTAAAGCACGAATTTGACTTAAATTTTGCATAAATATACTCGTTTTTGCGGAAGAACGCTCATTAATGTACACTCTTGTCCATTTTAGTTTGATATTGGAATCTGAAGATTGGCAGTGACATTTTTTTGGGTTTGAAGATCGGCTGCCTATTTAGAGCTCCATATTTTGACATGTCCAAACCCTCTCCATTTTTCCATATAAGTACGCTAACTAACACGTTTATGACAAAAATGATTGGTTTTGTAGAACACCTTCTAAGAGGTTTACAATTCTGCCAGTAAGGTGGCTCTCCGATTCGGGGGAAAAGTTAAAAAACTAGGCATAATTACGTCTCTGGTATCGGCGGGGTTGCTCAATTAGCTCTTAATGCACCACTACAAATAAGACAAAAAGAACCAACACAAAATGGAATGGTAGAAAGAGGGCGAAGGAAAGGGGACGAGTTGATGACGGCGCAGAGATACAACTATTGGTGCTTGATGGATGTCCGTGTTGCGTCTACAAAATTGAAGGCGGGATGCCGCGAGACGTAAACTCGTAATGCCGTGCTCTACGCTGGCGACAAGGTTTCGCTCGGATTTGGGTGAAAAGTTAAAAGGAATACAAGGCGAGGCGAGGTTGCTCACGTAGCTTTTGATGCACCATTACAAATAAGACAAAAAGAACCAACACAAAATGGAATGGTAGAAGGAGAGCAGAGGAAAGGGGACGAGTTGATGACGGCGCAGAGATACAACTATTCGTGCTTGATGGATGTCCGTGTTGCGTCTATAAAATTGAAGGCGGGATGGCGCGAGGCGTAAACTCGTAATGATGTGTCCTGTGCTAGCAATAAGGTTTCGCTCGGATTTGGGTGAAAAGTTAAAAGGAATACGAGGCGAGGCGGGGTTGCTCACGTAGCTTTTAAAGCAACACTACAAATAAGACAAAAAGAACCAACACAAAATGGAATGGTAGAAGAAGAGCAAAGGAAAGGGGACGAGTTGATGACGGCGCAGAGATACAACTATTCGTGCTTGATGGATGTCCGTGTTGCGTCTATAAAATTGAAGGCGGGATGGCGCGAGGCGTAAACTCGTAATGCCGTGCTCTACGCTGGCGATAAGGTTTCGCTCAGAAAGCGATGCTGGCTCCAAATTCGCCAGATTTCACGCAAGTTCTCTGCAGGAGTGGTTTCGAGAATAAGCCTCTGGAATGATGTATTTGTCACGTTCGCTGCTCGCAAACTTCTAAGACCTAGCAAAAAAGCTCGCAGCTCATATCATAGAATATTTGCAAATGTGATAGCGAAAACTCAAAAACCGTATTTTTGACTCAAAAGGAAAATTATCATTTTCTCAAAAAAAAAAAAAAAAAAAAAAAAAAAAAAAAAAAACTGTCCAGGATCCTTGCGATTGTGGAGGAGGAACAGTTTCTTTTTGGACGCAAAACTGCAGTGGCGAAGCTAAAAGATGCATTCTCACGAGAAACGGGAGGGGGGAGGGATTTATGTGCCCCATAAACAGCGACTGATTGTGAGATTGAATAATGAGTCAGGTTACTCCAAGAATGTTTTTCACCAGTGTTTCGCGCTTCTCGTCGTGCCGCAACGTTCCGGAGTCGCCAAATTCCCTCAAAAAACACAAAATTTCTCTTAAAAGCACGTGGAAAATACAACCAAGATTAAACTCCGCGGCATCCCCAAACAGATCAGAGCTTTGTTCTTTCCGAATCGCAGCATTCCTAACTAAATTACTCCACGTTTCAGGCTTTGTCTATTTTTCTGACATCCAAACCCTCCCCCTCCCTCCCTCTATCCTTGGCGTCTGAAACCCTCCATCCTCCCCCACGCGCCTGCTGTCTGACACGTATCATGCATCAGGGGTTAACACATCCGTGGTTGTGGAGTTGAAGTTATCCTCTCGCCTTGTCCTTCTCTCGTTCTCTTCAGCGTTGCCATGTTTACGGGAAATGGACCACTAGACAAGGCGCGAATTTAAACATTGGGAGTATGTTTTGAAATCAAAATTTCATTTAGAACACAGTTCTTACAACAAACCTTACTGGATGCAACTCCTAACCAAGAAATTACTGGTTTGATTGCTTTTGTTGTGTGTATAAAGTCAAATTTCCCACTCATGGAAAAATCATAATCTATCTTGAGTTAAATGGCACACTGAACGTTACCGAAACAGTTTCTGCGGTGTGGGAATATGGCAACCTCAATTTCAGCACCACGGCTCAGCCGTCGCACGTTGTTTACACTTTTAGCAACACAGTGTGGGGAATAAGGAGCATTGCACGGTTGATCAGCCTGCCGAAAACCGGTGTAGTGTGCAAATTGATCCAAGAAGACTCTCATTTTTCTTTTGAACTTTTGTGTTTCAAAATGACCCAAGGGAATTTTTCGTAACCAACGCTCAGAGAAAAAAAAGTTAATATCCCGGTTGGAAGTTATTTTTGACAATTCCAATTGCGCAACTCGTGTTTTACAAGAAATTTTGGAAAGTAAACATGTTTCAGAATGCTTAAATTCTTGTCTTGTCTAATGGTCCATTCGTCATATTCACACTGCCCTCCTCAGGAAAAATTGTGTTATTTTCCTCAAATTTGGCAACAGTGCCCCACCCTCAACCCCTGTTTTAAATTGCAGGAAATATTCTGTGGGTGCACGACGCCGTGATCCGTCAACGTCCCCGCAGCAGCTTCCGAATTTCCCAAACAGGCCATGGATTTCGCTTTAGATTTTCAGGGATTTTTACTTTTTCCTCGAGAGCACTGTAGTTGCTTGAGTGAGCACTTTAAATAATATAAAATATTAAAAATCAGTCATGACTATTGAAAGTTGTTTTCATGTCTTTTTGGAAGGAAATGTATTACTCGTGGTCATACTAAATCAACAGCAACTCGGATGTTCTCCTCGCAGTGAGTCGATGACTTAAATTCAAGACCTAAAGTCAAAGTCACAGCTCAAGATTAGTGTTTTAGACCTAAAATTGTCTGGAGGCAGTTGATAACAGTATGAGATTTTCTCGGAGGGAAAAATATCATTATTTATGCTTCCCTCAAGAGGATTCACATAGTAATTCGACTTTGGCCTCGGTTTCAGGCCTATTTGTAAAACAAAGAGATTAAGGTCAAACAAATTAACCATGTTCACCAGTTCACCAATTCGAAAAAAACAGCAAATGCTTGCGGTTCTGAAAATTAAATAACAGCGGATCGACGACTTATCTTCCTATTCTTCTATTTTTTCGAATTTTTCTCCGGCTGATAATGAAATTGTAACATTTCGGAACGTTTCAGAGTTTTTGTTATTTATCCTCTGTTTTTTGCAGCCTTTCTCCAAATTGAGCTGTTATTTTAATATGTGTTGTGGCTGATTAGTTGGTTCTTCGTTCTCAGAAAATTTGAAAAACCGAGTTGGTACTATTTTCATCTTCCATGCTTCACATGTTATTAATATCTATGATGAAACTGCAGAAATTCGTATTTCGGTTTGCGGCGTTGCAGACTTCCTGTTATAAACTTTATTTTCCACGTAGAAAACTAGTTAACGTCATTTCTTGAAAACTTCGGTGATTTTCATTCTCTGAATGATAAATATTCTGTGAATATTCTACGCGTAAGCTCATTTTATGAAAAAGAAAGTAGGAACGTTGATTTCAAAATACTGCAACCGAGATACGCACTTTTGCAGTTTTACCGTCAACATTTTACCACCATGGCCGTTTTTAGCAAGGTAGTCCCTGTATCCGAAGTTTTTATACATGTGGGACATAATTTATTCCTCTCGATATGAAAATATTGTGATGCTCTTTTCTTTTCTTGTTGCAGAATGCAGGGATGCAGATGTTCTGCTTCCTCGCTTTGCTCATCGGCAGTGCTTTCCTGCTGGAGAACTCAACGGTCAACTCGCGCATCCAGGGCATGATCCGCAACACTGTCACCAGGATGATTCTTTACTCTGTCGAGAACGATAACACGGAGCGCGTTCTTAACGCTGTCCAGGAAAATGTAAGTTATACAGCCTGTAGCTTTGCTAAGTATAATGCCGTGCTAAGAAAAAACGCCGTATGAGCCTTCAGGCGTTGCCAACTTTCCTTCAATTAAATGCGACTTTCCTGGAAAACTTGTGGATATTTTTCTTCCAATTTTTCACAGAATGTCATTTGCAATCATTCTACAGTCTCTGAAATTAAAAGGAAAAATATTCATACCGCTCCTCAAAAATTAACATTTTATCGGAAAAAAATTGGCAACTCTCGAATGTTCAAATGACGTTTTTCCTAAGCACAGCAGTATAAGGGAGAGTACGGATTCGATTGACATAAATCGATCGATGCGAACCAATCGACACCGATTTGATCAACAATGATCCATTCAGTGTGCGTAAAAACTCCTTTTCAGTAACAAGTCCTTTTTATTTTTTAGTTTTGACTTTTTGCCTTGTGATGGGGATTTGGCCTTTGTGCCTCGGCACAACCAACCAAGCAAAATGAGAAATACTCAACTCCACTTGTTCAAATAATAGCGCCAAACAGAGTGCGGCCAGCGTGGAACGTACATTAGCGCCTACAAGACTGTGGGAATACTTCAAACACAGTGCGGTCGGCTCGGTCGGCCTAAAACGCGTATTAGCGCCTGCAAGACTGTAAGAATACTTCACGCATTGCGTCAAACACAGTGCAATCGACGTGAAACTTATATCGATGGCTAACGAAAAAAACTGCCTATCTGTACGGACGAGTTTGCAGTACGCAGTGAAGACTACGCTATTCTTGTGATTTTAGGGTTAGATTTGCATTTTTTTCATACAGTACAGTTTCATTTAAGCGCTCTCCTACAGAACTGGAAACCAATTAAAATCATTAGCTCGCGTTTTTATACTGTAGAATGCGGCAAAGTCGCCAACCCATCTTTGCTAAAATTGTCAGTTAGGCGGTAAATTTAAAAAATTAGAAATTATATCAAATTTACATAAAATTATAATTAAATAAATCAAAGACTTAACATTTAAAATTTAGAATTTAGAGCAATCTAAGATAATAATTTTTTTATATCACTAGCTAACTAAGTGCCAGCAGTTGCGGTTGGACCTAGATTCGTCAAATTCTCTGTAGATAAATTAAGTGAGTAAAATTGTAAAAAAAACTGTCTGTAAAACAATCAAACATACATTTCAGTGTTTTTACAGATGGATTATATTGATTTAGAAAGATGTCAACAAAATAGGATATACGTGAGTAAAATTGTAAAAAAAAAAAACTGTATAACACTGAAACATACATTTGGGTATTTCTACAGATGAGCCGGCAATTGGACCGCGTTGAACAGAAAGGAACCAAGCCACATCGGCCATTGCCAAATTTAATCGAGCAATTTAATTTTTTACATGAAAACGGACGTACGGATTTTCGTGCAAATTTCAGTGGATTTTCTCTACAGTACAAAGCAAATTCCTTAGAATTTTCAAAGGAATCCACACAAACATTCTCTCGTAAAAAATTAAATTGCCCAATTAAATTTGGCAATAGCTGATGTGGCTTGGTTCCTTTCTGTTAAACGCGGTCC
Organism: Bemisia tabaci; assembly: GCF_001854935.1. NCBI lineage: Eukaryota > Metazoa > Arthropoda > Insecta > Hemiptera > Aleyrodidae > Bemisia > Bemisia tabaci. The sequence continues at coordinate 5,353,150 of NW_017547114.1, forward strand.
AATTGCAGTTCCGAATTGCAAAATATATCGACGGTAAAACTACCAGACCACGTATCTTGGATTCATTTCGGGAAACTTCATATCATACTTTATTTTTTAAATGGAAAACTACTCAACGTCAATTCTTGAAAATTTTCGTGGTATGTCTTCCATGTGCGAAGGATAATCTGTGACAATTTGGAGCAATGATATTGACTTTTTCTCCGTCAAAAAAATAAAATGGGAGCGGTGATTTTTAAAAACCGTAAACAAGATACGTGGTCTGGTTGTTTCACCGTCAATATTCCAAATAAAAAGAGCCGGAAATGTTGCAGCACCGTGCGTCCACATCGAAATAATCTTCCTTATGAAGTGAGCTGGTTTCTTTTTACCGAACGGCGTCTAGCCAGTGTTTATACAGAAGCGGGAGGGAACTACCTGGCTATTAGAGGGAGTATCTCTTGACGTGAAAATTGATAAAGGCACCAACGTCTTATTCGAGGAGAGAGATAAACGAAAGTAACCCCATGAAAACCGAAATAAGCTGGGACGGGGGCGCGGGAACCCTATCATTTTTCTGTCCTCGCGACTCAGCTCAAAGAAAACTTCTTCTGGTCCCACTTAGCGAAATTAAACGTCATCGCCGCACCGGAACGATGGGACGCGACACTGTTGTCTGATGACGTCAGAAAAATGTCCGCAACGTTCCTGAAAACGTTAGAGTCCCCGTATACTGAGGGTGAAGACAATGTGAATCCATTTCTGATTGGTTCCCGTATTTTAGGCCTCCACCCACAGTGTCACAAACGGGAATAAAGATTACATTTTCACCAATTGCAAAGATTATAATCTGGAGTGGACCGGGGAGTTACGGGTTCGGCAAGAAACAAACGGAATGAGAGAAGGAGCGGAGAAAGGATTTTGAGAATGAGCCGATCAAAGATTACGAAAAACTTTCAATTTGTGTAATCTTTATTCCCGTTTGTGAATCCATGAAGGGGGGTTGTCTTAACTCTCAGTATAAAGGGAACGTGCGAACGGAGAAGAGGACCTCGAGTTGCAGTCTCGTAGAACTGTCCAAAAATATAGAGAGAATTATTTTCTCTCCGGAGCAATTACTTAGTGTTCAAGAGAAAACTATTTTCTCCTCGGAACGAAAAATTATTGCTTGGGAGAGAAAATATTTTTCTCCAGAACACTAATGATTTTCTCTGGAGAGAATTATTTTCTCTCCGGAGCTCCAAACACAGTGCGGTCGGCGTGTAACCGGTAACGCTGGGTAACGCATATTAACGCCTACAAGACTGTGAGAATACTTGCATTGCATTTTGCAAAAAGGAACCACTAGCATTGCAATGATGCTAAGATTGTGCAACTTCATCCTTTGCAATAAAATTGCGGAAATCGTGAAAAACTATGAAATTTAGATGGTAATTTTTGTCTTAAATTCACAGTTTTTTAGCGAGTAAAATAGAAACTTTTAATGGATAATCGGGTTTTTCCTCCAAGACAAAAGAAGTTGCACAATCTTAGCAACATTGCAATGCTAGTGGTTCCTTTTTGCAAAATGCAATCCACTTAACGCATTGCTCCAAACACGAAACGGTCGGATCGTTCGGCGCGGATTGCATATTAGCGCCTACAAGACCGTGAGAATACTGCACGCATTACACCAAACGGCCGGTCGGCTCGGTCGGCCTAAAACACATATTAGCGCCTACATCAACGAGAAACGACCGAAAAATACCGGTCCCTTCCAGGTTGTTATATTCGATGTCCACCGTAGGTTTTATTTTCTATGTTTCAAATCGATCAAAATTCACCCGGTGGCGGTTTTTTAAAGTTGACGACACTTTTACGACTCCATTTAAATTAATTGAAAATATCGACAGGGCAAGGCGCCTCACCAAGAATCGATTATTTCCATACATTCAAATGGAGGAAAAACAGTGTTGCCAACTTTCAAGACTCGCAACTGAACTGACCAAGCTGCGTCGCACAGTGGATCCAGTCAACAGGAAAGGTCGGACAAAGTTTGGAAACTTCAAACACATATAACTCTGTTTATACGAAACTTTGAGGTTCTAAAAGTGGCTCCATTGGTTTTTCCGTGAAATTTTCTTCAAGGAGCATTCCTACAAGTTTAAAATGTGACGAGATAAACATAAAAATTCGCAGTTTTTGTCGAAGATTTAATGTCCGACCTCTCTAATTGACTCGATTCACTGTGCGCCGTACCCAGCTTTCCCTCCGAATGCTACCTAGCCGTGCTAAGAAAAAACGCCGTATGAACCTTCAAGTGTTGCTTTCAGGATAAAACACGACTTTCCGTGAAAGTTTATGAATATTTTTCTTCCAATTATTCGGATAATTTTGATCGTAATTTCACCCGAAGTTCCTGAGAAATTTGTAGAAAAATATTCATAAGTATCCTTAAAAATAAAAATTTTAAAGGGGGAAATTTGGCAACTCTGGGATGTTCATGTGGCGTTTTTCCTAAGAAATATGATAGATTGACACTTACTTTCTTTTTCGCCCGATGAATTTTTCGGTTGTCACTCTTAAACTTAAACGATGGCCATTTCGACTTCTGTGGAAGTCATCATCAGGTAATTAATAACTAACAACGAAAATAAAAATAAAAACCGAAGCTAAAAACTGGCGTTAAAATTCCACGTATTATCGCCGGCGATAATACGTGGAGTATAGTAATATGATAATAAGTATAGTAAATATGATAGATGCTTTGCAGCCCGTGACAAGATTTACAATGAAAAAACAATTTAAAAAGCTGGTAACAAGGCTAAAATTTCACATACACACAACCGAAACGTTTCGGCTGAAACTTTAAGCGCTGTAGTGGTTTCACCTATGCCCGTTTTCGGTGTTTTTCTTGACTATGTTATCAAAATTTCTGTCATAATAACAACATTCCCAATCGAATGGTACTTATCAGGTACTATTTTAGAATTTGAACCATTTTTATTTTGATTTATCCAACCGAGGATGACTGAATTTTCAGCCGAAACGTTTTGGTTTTGTGTATGTGGAATTTTAGCCTTGTTACCCGCTTTTTAAATTGTTTTTTTTTTATTGTTTTTCCTAAGAACGGCAGGACTATACGTGCTCTAACTGCGTCGAAAATTGCCGAGAGCGGCCGAGATTTGGTGAGCGAGCGACGGCCGGACGAGCCGGGGAAGCGTAATAACAATATTATGTTGATCAACTCCAGAAATTCCCGCGTCAGGCTAATCCGCCCGCCTTTACGGAACTTTCAAAAATTATTACGGAGTCCCTCCACAATATAAAGCGTTAATAAATCAAAAGGCTGCGTGTGACACGCCGCGCATAAAACGCGTCAAGCATGTGGGAAAGTTTCAGTCTCCAATTTCACCGCGGTTGCCAGGTTTCCGACTCCAAGCCACGCACTTTCAAGTATTACTTAAGACAGAGGGGAGGAAGTCTTTCTGAGGAGGTTGGGGGTGGCCTGGGCCGTCGCAAGGGTTAATTTGTCGTTCCCCCGATGAGGGAACGTAACTCCATTTCATGGTTGCAAAATAGACCCAAAAAATTCAATTTTTTACAAGAGTACTCCTTTACAATTCTCATCCAAATTTTATATGCTTTCTTCATGGGATCAGAGAGAAAATCTGTGAAATTTTCAGTCAAAAATGTCCAAATTTTCCTGGTGAAAATTGAGCTTACGAGGAGAAATTTGACAACATTTAATTGTAGCTCCTTTCATGAAAGGAACGACGAATTGCCACATCCACAAATAGCAAATTTGGTGCCTTTCCTTACTCCACACGAATCAATGAAAGAAGACGAAGAATAAGCAGAAGAAGTAAGAAAAGAAAATGAGCAAAAGAGTAGAGGGAAAAAAATTAGAAAACGGTGCAGGAACATGACAAGAAGAAGAAAGTCAAGTGATACAGCTAAGAAGGATGAGAAAAAGGAGATTGAACATATAGAGGAAGAAGGAGAGGGGACAAGACAGGGTAGAAGAAAGGCATTCTAAGAAATGAAAAAGGAGACCCAAAAAAACAAGGATTTTTTACAAATAAGTATATAAATAAAATAGACGATTGCAATTTTGACGCCTATGTGATTGGTAACCCTAACTGGACACATTTTGGGGCTGGTACGACGGACCATAGGGATGATCATGGTCATTTCCAGTCTTACATAAGCCTCCTTTTTTGAAAAAAAGCCAATATTTTACTCCATCATATAAATATTTTCAGAGAAACGAAAAACGTCTGAGGCACAAAACTCGGGGGAAGGGGGTGGGATGGACCGCAAAGCTTTTAGTGGGCGTACCCCCCAGTTTTCAAGTATTCATACCAGCGGGCCGATTATTGAAAATGATAGACAAAGCCATAGACAAAGAAGACAAAGGAGATATGGAGAGATCCTATTAGTGGAAGCGGGTGGTTTTAATGAACAAAAGAGGTAGGTAATAGACTAACTAACGGCAATCCACGAGAGACCCGACAGTTAGTCGATTAATTTATCCCTTTGTCTATAGGAACCACCCATTTCAACCAAAAGGATCGCTCCGTACTCCCTATGTCTTCTTTGCCTATAACTTTGTCCATCAATTTCAATAATCAGCCCGCAGTCCAATAAGAGGAAGGAAAGTTATTTTTCGGGTGCCTTATGGAGGAAAAGGAGGGCTCAAAGAGTCGTCCTGGATGTCTTGCGTAAAGCTTGAATGGCCTCAGAGCGAAAGTTTGCTGGACTTTCGGGCGACTTGGCATCGCCTTGTTTGGGTATCCGCGTCGGTTGGGCTGCTCGCGAAGTATATTTAGGAGGTGTTTCCTGACGTCAATGACCTTGGCGGACGCGAGATGACGATCGCTTTTTCATTCTTTCCGAGAAGACGCCCGCAATGGCGGAGAGCAAAAGTTTCGGCGACCGCGAGTTCTCCGAGTTAAGATAAGAATCCTCCAGAAAAAAATCTTCAAATAGAAGCATGAGAAGAGGAAAGAGATAAATCGGTGGCGAAAGTTGAAAAAACACGTTCCTTGAATGAGACGTCTTGAAGTCTCCATAGTTGTTTCATTTTCTTTGAGAAAAAATAAATGGACGCTATCGTTTGAAATTCTCGCAGAATACGATCTGTTAAGGACTCAAAAAAATTTGTAGAAACACAAAAGATCCCGGCTCAGTGTTTAGTTTTCCGTTGAGAAATTATAAAGCAAAATTAGAAATCTGTAAATCGCACCTCGAGATACTCTCAGTATTAAAATAGATTCCTTCCTTCAAACAGTCAAACATTTTAAAGCAAATTAGTATGTAGGTACGTAAGTAAAAGTCCAAACATTTCACACACAATCCAAGTTATTGCGGTTTACGGTTGGCAGACATTCTGTATTTAATTTGATACTAAACAATGTAGAGGTTTTGCTGAGATTTTCCACCCAAAATGCTCGACGTATTTTCATTAATTTTTTGATAGAAATCAAAATCATGTACGTCGAACGTGCTTCGCTGAAAATTGTACAACCTGGATCAGAGACAATTTGTTTCTGGTGATTATGAAATTTTCAGGTAATTTAGATGCTTACAAAGATTTTCTAAAAAATTTGAAAGAAAATATTTACAAAGCCTAGGAAGTAAAGTTTTATAGAAATTTGACAACGTCTAAAGGCTCATATGGCGTTTTTTCTTAGCACGGCAGTATAGTACGAACTTAACTTTCGGAGGAAAACGCTCAGTTCGCCTAATGAAATCTCACAATCTGAGGAGCCCGGCGAAGCTCATACGTCGATTCTGCAAAGAACGTCTCAATTGATTCACACATTGAACAACCACCTACCGGGAGGTAATTTCAGGGGTCAAGTGGCGAATGGCGCTGCAAATGGGATTAGGGGAGGGGGGGCAGGGGTGTCACCACAACACGTAGCGCTGGATGCATGCTTGAGGAGGAGCGGAGGAGGTCTATTGGTAGAGGCGAATTGCAATTACGCCTTGAAACTAGTGACCACCCGAGCTAATGGCAATTGACTGTAACCCGTTATTAATTGAAACGGGTCATCAATTGGGTCCGCTGCCCCCGCTGCCCCCTCCGCCCCTTTCCACACGTCCAAGGCATTTTCTAGCTTCCTTGACTGGCATGCACGGCTCCCGTCGTATACGGGTTGTCAAATCGTATGGTTAGAAACAGCGGAAATTGGATCTGTTTCTGTTCCAAACTTTTGCTAGAGCCAAGAGGAAAGTTGAATGTGATCGTGCGTTGTGTGTTGAGTGTGTGTTGATCTCTTGTGTTTCTTAGTTTAATGTTCTGAAAATATAACACTGAGAAAACAAGTTCGGTCACATGATCCGAATGTACGGTGTTCAATATCGGCCGTATTATTCGATTCTTGCGACTGCTTTCTTGGTTCTGATAACCAAGCTTTTTCGTTAGTTCTGTTCGGTTCGAATACTAGGTTGCATGAAACGAGGATACGGTTCCCAGAACCAAGTGAGCGGTCGCATGAACCGAACGATATGGCCGATATTGAACACCGTACATTCGATTCATAAGACCGAAGTTTTTTTCTCGGTGAGTAGATTACGTGGTGCTTTATTGCGTATTTTTGGAACTAAAATCCCTGACAAGCCCGCTATTAAAAAAACCTGACTCGAGGGAATTTCAAACGCACTGGAATGGCGGAAAAATGATGGCAGTAATGTGCTACGGCATGGCAGTCAAAGCGCCATCCCCTCTCATTTTCCACTGATGTTTGTTTGTTAAAATAAAACATATTTTCAATGTGCAATTGTTGCTTTGAAAGTCGTAGAAACTCGTGCTCGCTTTCAATTGGTACCGGATGACACCATTCGGTCCCACCCAAAACCGGGGCATTATAAATTTGCCGAAAAGTTACGCTTCTTTAACTGGGTATTTCTCGATTTCTGAAGTAATTTTTCTAGTTTTTAATGAACGCACAGTGTTTTGGGTGTCTTTTACCTCCAGTAATATGTATTCGCAAGTCAAAATTCGTTCAAAGTGACTCACAAATCAAGATCAATACAGATTTGGTTGTTCAACACAATTTTTGGACCGAGATTGTGAAGTTAGAAGTGTATTTTAGTCTTTTCTGATGCGCTCATCGTGATTTTTGAGGCAGATTCTATAAGACCCCTCTTCTTTTTGCTTATTTAGCTGAAGTTTGCAACAGGTCTATCGTATCGATATCTCAACATTTATTCACATTTAATCGGAATCACGTTAAATGAAATATTCCCAACTCTCTGGGAGACTCCGTGCATGGAGGAAGACCTATGATTTAAAGCCAACTGCGCGGGACTTGGAGTGGTTCGGTGGGACGAGCGTTTGAATATTTAACGTAATCCGGTTAGGCGCCGCACTTGCCGAACATGGCGGCTCGGGGCTGGGGGCTTCGGCGGGCAAAAAACCAGGGTCGTGAAAACAGGTCACGTATGGACGGGTCAGTGTTACCTCCCGTGTACTCCGGCTCCGTGTTGATAGAGTGGAGAGACAAGTCCGACCTGTTGCACTCCCCACGGACTTCTAACCCCGCGTTACCAAATCTCCAAAAGTAACTTGCAGCAGGGTTTTCCTTCCTCGTCGGGTGCAGTTGAGAATTTTTATACAGGATCTCCAAAAAGCTCGGATCCCCCTTAATAACTTTTAAACGATGAGAAAATGTTACAGGAGTTTAATCCATTACACAAGTCATTAAATTGGTGAACTTTAAAACATTTTCAAAGTTTTAAAAGAACTTTTAAAAACCAACTTAAAAGCACTCACTTGCATAAACAATTTTAAGAGTTCTAAAAAAAATTTAAAATTTTTCAAAATTAAAATTTCATGCAAGCGAGTGCTTTCAAGTTTGTTTTTAAAAGTTTTTCGAAAACAAACTTAAAAGCACTCACTTGCATAAAGAAATTTAAAATTTCAAAAAAAAATTAAAAGTTTTCAAAATTATAATTTTCATGCAAGTGAGTACTTTTAAGTTTGTTTTTAAAAGTTTTTCAAAAGTTTTTAAAATTTTTTACAAACGGTTTTTTTACTTGTAAACAGTCGTGCCTTGGAATAGAAAACTTTAGAACTATTTCCAGGTCAATGGATTTTAATTTTTGACAGAGTGCCTACCGACAGTGTAAGTCGGCAATCGCATAACTCGGTTTGCGACGTCGCAGACTTCCTGCCATACTTTATTTTTAAGCGGAAAACTACTCAACGGCAATCCTTTAAAACTGCCGTGATTTTCCTTCTCTGTGCGAAGACAATTCTGCAAAAACTTCAAGGAATGATGTCAATTTGTTCTCCTTTAAAAAATTAACACAGAAGCGGAGATTTTCAGACACCGCAAACGAGATGTATGATTGCGGACTTGCGCCGTCGATATGCGTTAATTGACGACGGCGCAGAGATACAACTATTCGTACTTGATGAATGTCCGTGTTGCATATATGCCAAATTGAAGGCGCGTGCCTGAGCGTGCAATGCTCTTTGTTGTTAGTGAGGTTTTGATCGGATTCGGGAGAAAAAGCTGCGGAGCACTGTACTGCCGCGTGCTAAGGAAGAATGCAATATGTACATTCAAGAGTTGCCAAATTTCCCGGAGTAAAATATGCATTTTTGAAAAAAGTCGTGCATATATTCTCTTAAATTTTCAGCTATCCTGCCACGTGCTAAGGAAGAACGCGATATGTACACGCGAGAAATGAGATAGGAACCTGCGGTTTGTGCTAAGAATCTTCTCCCTGTAATTTCTTTCTAATGATATCATTCAATAGGGTATCATTTATTTGCCCCCCCCCCTCTTCAAAATTGACTTTCCCGCCGGAAATGGAATTTTTTCTTGAACCACCTTTGAATACAGCATTGAAGAGAGAATCAAGTGCTGATTGACAATGACGCTGATTTAATGTTGATTTACAATCCAAGCAACTGCAACTAAGAGGCCAATCGGAGTTTCAACGGAGAATTGCTCCACTGTAACAGCTGTGAATAGAAATTAAATACTTATTTTTTGAAGAAAGACAACGCAGGATGTAAACCCTGTTAATCCTCTATTCTAAGCCCTTTCTCTCTAAATTTGGTCCCTCTTTAATTTCACTCGTGTGTGACTTGCTCATTCACACCAAACGGCAGCACTGTATTCCGCATAATTCAGGTTAGGTTTTATTTTCATGCCCTTGAACCATGACTCTCTCTCTTACAGCATCTCTCATTTCTGTAAACCTCTTTCATTGATTTCTCCACTGTATGAACCTGATAATTAATTTTAACCCTTTTACTAATGATGTTTTCCAACTTTACGTCTAAATTCAGGATTGATTCTGAATAAGGGAGTGTGTTTTCGGTCTGTGATTCATTTGATTCATGGAACTCACACCTTAAGTCTCTTTTTCGTATTTCCTACGTAGAAATTCACTGAATTAAGGTTCAAATGATTTTGAACTTTTGAATATACCTCTAAAATGCGCATTAATAGTGAATGGCATATTGAGTGCGCCTTTTATTGATCACCGATAATGCGTAAAATCGAGAGGAGACTACTTTAATAGAGGCACACGAGTGGAGGAGGTCACTCATTGTTTCTTTATAAAAGGATCGAAATTTTTTATAAACAGTAAAAACTATTGGATTAAAACTTTTGAAAAATTTTAAAAAAAATTCACGCTTTCACTAAATGATTAATCATTAGTCATCACTTAATCATTCAGTGAAAGCGTGAGTTTTTTAAATTTTTCAAAAGTTTCACTCATTGTTTATTTAAAAAAAAGGGTAAGTTCGTCAGGATCCATTCCTCCTAAAGTTTCCTTCCAAATTCGTGTGAAGTAATCGAGTTCATCGAGTACTTTAAACTCCAGTGCAAATTGCAGTGCAAGTTGTCATTGGAGAGCAGTTCAGCGTCAAAAGGCAGCCGAAACACATTTCGCCTTCAGTTTAAGAGGTAGGCAAAACAGCATCCCTCACGCTCGAATAGTGGTATCATCTGTAACTAGTGATTAACGCGGTATGAGCGCCTCTTTTGAAGTAAATTTTAGAGCTCCACACAAGTTAAGATTCTTCAATAACTAAAATGGATAAAAATACTCGAAAAATTACTCGCGTGGAATGAAACTGAGAGCTGCTGGCTCTGATATCAGCGTCCTCGTCAACACTAACATGTTCCTGCGTTGGAATTCTACTCCAGATTGCTGCGCAAGTCGTTACCCTGGCGCCTGGCCTTACAGTGTAACGAGGCTGTCAAACACATTTCGCCTTCAATAAAGGACGTAGGCAAAACAGCATCCTGGACGTTCGAATAGTGGTATCATTCAGAGTGCGTACATTTATCCAAAATCTCGTACACCGTATCACTGTGTTGAACGTTAACGTCCAAATTTATGCAATCGTGTTTCATTCGAAGAACTACTCATGTATTCTATATAAACTGACTGATTTCGTTGAAACAGCAAAATTTATCTTGTTTGAAAAATAATAGCTAGAGTCATGAAGAAACAATAAGTTCGCAAAAAATTACGTCATCTTAGAAAAAACTTCAGTGAGCTAACACAATTCCACGAGAGAGCTGTAAGTTTTTCTACTAATTTGGGTAAGGCGGTGCATTTTTCTGCCGATTTTCAACCGTAAAATTTGTTTTTGTGTGTCAGAAACTCAACCACAAAAGCATGCAAAACGTAACACGTGCTACTGCCTTGCCTCATGAGACCCAGACTTTTTTAATGTGGTGAAAGATTGAATTCGTCGACTTCCGAGTCTTTTGGGTGGTTTTTGGCATTTTTTACGAAGAACGGGAATTCGTTCAATAAAATTTCCTGGATTCTAGTGGGTCAATTTTCCCAAAGACTCATTTTTGCGCTTACTCTCTCTCTCTCTCTCTCTCTTGGTAAAACCGCAGTGTTTTATTACTTATTTCAAGTGCTCTCATTTATTTATGCACAAGCATAGTATTTACCCACTTTATATCCTAATACATGACACACTCCAAGTTATCGTTGGATTAGGGTTGAAAGACAGAATCTAACAAAGACTATTCGAGTAACATGTACATTTTGTCACACGAAGAGGCGTAACTCCTTTCCAAGGTTGCAAAATTGACTTCAACAATGCAGTTTTTAATGAGAATAAGCCTGAATAATTTTCGTCCACAATTTTTCGGCATTTTGCATGAGATCATAAGAAAAATTAGAGAAATTCGCTATCAGAAATTTTCAAAAATTCTTAGTAAAAATGCAATTTACGCGGGAAAATTTTGCAACGTTGAAATGTTGTTACGTTTTTTCGATAGTATCGACGAATGCATAGATACGACATTTTTACAATTTCTCCAAAGTGACGTCACAAGCAGAGGCGGATCCAGCAATTTGGCAAAACCGGATTTCCTCCATTTAAACCTTTGTTAAATAATCGATTCTTGTCGGAACACCTGACCCCTATAAGAATCGATACATTCCCATAGGTTTAAATGGAGGAAAACAATGTTGCCAATTTGCCAGACTCGCTAATAATCACAATCCTCCCTCCTCGCAAGTCGAATCGAAGCGGCGGTAATGCAAATTGGACGTATTCCTGGCAAACGGAACTATGTGCATTATGACGTGAGCCCTGGTATGCATACATTCCTATGGGTCTCAGGGCTCACGTCATGATGCACATAGTTCCGTTTGGCAAAAATACGTCCAATTGAAGAAAACGTCTCATTCAAAGCTTAAGACGACGAGGAGGACTATACACTTGAGTCGACAATATTCCAGCTAAGCTCGCAATTTCCTAGCCGGATCAAACATTAGGTTTGTCTCGTAAACGCAGTCAAAGGAGTCTAGCTTCCACCGGCAGGGGGGCGGGTGGGAGGGGGGAGAAATGAGGGTTACTGAAGAGATTAAAAGCTCCGGCGCCAATTGATGACGTCATAAAGTGATATTCGCACGGGAAATCCGGAATTTCTCGCACGACGCGGCAACAGCGGAAGGAGACGGCTCAGGACTAGGGTAACCGAATGAAGAAAGTCCGTTTGCAGATTTGTGTGAGCATTCACCGAGCGGAAGGGTTTATCTTGGGGTGGGGGGGTCGGAGGGTCG
>NW_017547114.1:5365185-5384540 GCF_001854935.1 Bemisia tabaci
GAGTCGAGGGGGGTTGGTGAGGGGGCGGAGAGGGGGGCAGGGAGACTTATCTGCTGCAAAGGGCGAGATAAAAGCATTAAATGGATTGGCAGTAAGTGTCAGTGCCTGACAAGACACCTCTTTTGTGAGGTATCCCGGACGAAGATTACGACGTTGAAAGGGTGCGGGGATCGTCGGGGTGTTTGGAAAGGAGAATCCGGCTCCCGGATTGATACACCGGCGCTTGGCATTGTCCCGGAATAATTTAAGGAGTTTTGGAATTCGACGTATCCTAATGAAGAACTTACCAGCTTCGAGGTGAGTTCGAGGCGGTCAGTAGGGATAAATGGAAGTATTCCTGCTAAAAGGAACTATGTGCATAGAGGTTGCAGGTGATAAGTTCCTTTCAGCATAAATATGTTCGAATAATTGAGTCATTCTTTGAGGGATCGACTTTGTGGTCGAAGTTCCATTAGAAAGCTCATGATTTACACTGCTATCGGACTCGGCTCAGGTATATCGATTGCCAAAGTTCGAAACCACGTATCTCTATTGCGACGTTCGAAAATTTCCGCCTCCGTTCTATTTTTTTTTTGAAGCGAAACAAAATATCTTTATAGCTTTACATGTATACAGAATATTCTGCTTATAGAGAGGAAAAATCAACAAAGTTTACATCAAATGGACGTATTTCTGTCAAACAGAACTATTTGCATTCAGACATGAGCCCTGAGACTCATAAGAATATATGTATGGCAGGGCTCACGTTATATTGCACATAGTTCCGTTTGGCAGAAATACATCCAAATTACCTTGACAAGGTTTCTGACAAAGAAGTCAGCAACGTCCCAAACAAAGATACGTAGTTTCGCGCTTTCGTCATCGATATGGCCTCCAGAAAATCAAAATGGTGTGATTATGAAGTGGAATATGCAATTTTCGCGGAGTGAACTTTTATTTTCAATGAAAATAAAGTGCAAAAGACGAACGACCGTAGAGTATACGTCCAAAGGAAAAAATGAAACAAGAAAAATCAGGTAGATAATAAGGAAAATCAGTAAAAAAACAAGAATAACATCGAGAGGAAAATATGCAAAATCAAAAAAAAAGAAAGGAAAACTCAAGTAAAAAAAACCTCAAGCATGTTGTCTCAACGATTTTTCGAATTCATGAAATCACACATACGCTCGTTTCAAAGAGTGATTTTTCTTCTCTATGCGAAGAAATTCTACGAAACGTTCAAGGAATGATGTCAATTTGTTTTTCTTTAAAAAATTAACACAGAGGCGAAGATTTTCAGACACCGCACACGAGATATGTGATTGCCGTCGATATGCGTTAATTGACGACGGCGCAGAGATACAACTCTTCGTACTTGATGGATGTCCGTGTTGCATATATGCAAAATTGAAGGCGCGTGCCTGAGCATGCAATGCTCCGCTCTATGTTGTTAGTGAGGTTTTGCTCGGAATCGGGAGAAAAAGATGCGCTATGCGTAGCACTGTACTGCCGTGCGGAGGAAGAACGCCATATGTACATTCAAGAGTTGCCAAATTTATAAAACATGCATTTTTGAGAAAATGCATGCATAATTTTTCTTTAATTTTCGAACAAGATCCAAACAAGAGAAACATAGGATGGTAGATGATAGATAGGAACCTTCGGTTTGTGCTAAGAATCTTCTCCGTGTAATTTCTTTCTAATGATATCATTCAATAGGGTATCAAATAATTTGCCCTCCCCCCTCTACAAAATTGACTTTAATGCGGGAAATGGAATTTTTCTTGAACCTTCAACCTCAAGCATGTTGTCTCACGATTTCTCGAATTCATGAAATCACCCATACGCACGTTTCAATGAGTGAAAGTGCTTAAGAGCGATGAATATCAATTAAGTTTCGCGAACATTGTAAAAAGAACGTCCAAAAGGTAGTAGCACTGATTTATGTAAATTTATTTCCGTGACATTTTAAATATTATACATTGTTAGATAACGCTTGAGGCTGCATCAGAAATCGGAAAAATCAGGTAGATAATGAGATAGAGCAAGCAAGAAACAAGAATGCCATCGAGAGGAAAAATAAGCAAAATCAAAAAGAAAAGAAAAACAAAACTCACGTAAAAAAAATACATTAAGTACTCACCTAAACAACAAGAGGTATAAATATTAAACACCATACTTATCCCGAAACCTCTATTACTTACCTTTTCTTCGCCATGAAAATAGACGTGCAAACAATCATCCTCTAATGATGGATTTCCATTTTCGTTTTTCCTCCCTCGCTATCCCTCCATACAGGAGCCGAGCGAACGAGAAGAGAGGACAATCACATGCCAACAATGAACCCGGCGATTGGATTTCTCCGTCGCCCAGCATCTCCTCTCGTGTTTAATAGAATTTCTCTCTAAACAATGGCTAGTGAGCTAGTTTTTCCCCGGCTGCGTTTTTCAATTTCCCGGCTTCCCTTCCGAGGATCAAGGCGCCCTTGAAGCGTCATCACCGCTCGCGACGCCATAGTAAAAACGTCGTAAGACCATCCCAGTATTGCCAAATTTCCTCTCGGAAAATAATTATTTTTGCAGAGAGTTTTTAATATTTTCACTTTAAATTTTCAAACTTTCTAGATCAAATTACGAACAAAATTCTCTACAAAATCGGAAGAGGAATATTTGCAAAATTTCCGGAATATTATTGATTTGTCAAGGGAAATTTGGCAACACCTGATGGCTCATACGGCGCTTTTCCATAGCACGGCGGCAGTGTACTTTGCGCTTTCCTTCCACCGTTCTTTACCCGGTTATTATCCTCCGTTTTTCGTGGGATGTAAGTTTGTCATCGGTATTAAAGTATCATAGTGCATCACATCCTGTTGAGTGTTGATCCCCGAAAAAAACCGACGCTGGGGTGTTAAAGAGGACGTATTTCTGCCGAACGGAATTATGTACATTAAGATATGAGCCCTGAGACCCATGAGAATATATACATGACAGAGCTCACGGCATATTGCACATAGATCCGTTTGGCAGAAATACGTCCAAATTAGAACGAGTTCAACAGGGACGCACCGAGTAACATTCATGAAAAAAAATGAGTTCAATTTATCTAATCAATTTTCTCTTGTCGATAATTGGTTACGAGTCTAGACAAAAAGGAGACACCGCTATCGGAAAGGGGAAAAGTTCCTTCAATTTATGATGATACTTTACGGCGCGCACGAGAACACGAATGATTGTATCAGACGTTCTTTTTATTTTTTTTTTGTATGATTGAAGAGATTTTAATTAAACATAATGGTGGACTCTCTCACAGAACATTGAACAGGGTAGTCCACTTTTTACGGCTTAAACTTTAAGAACATTTAAAGTTTGGAAATTCTCAAAGAAAGCAATAACCGGTGAAATGAAGTTTTTATAAAATTCACCTGCCAGTGTCCGAAGGGAATATTTCACTTAGTAATGGCTCTATTTTTCATTCAGTTGTCAATCATCGCCCAAATGACTCTCGAAGGTCTTTCTACACTCTTTACTCTTCCCGTATAGGTACTCTGGTACAAATTACACAAAAATAATGTTACATAGAATTATTCTAAAAGAGTAAATTATGACGAAAAGTTTGCAACGACGCAGGTAGAGATACATGTTTTTCGACTTTCGCCATTAATTTGTAAAGCTTTGCGGTGCGAATAGATTCTAGGAGCCCGCGGATGGGTCGCCTATAATTGATTTTTAAGCCGTCGATATTTCATGGTGCGCAATAAATTATTACTGGCTAAATTCGTTGTGACAGGATGTTTTGCGGCCGGGAGCGTTAAGCGAACTGACAGCTGTCGATGAATCTGGGTTTAATTTGACACGAAGTAATATTAATAATTCAGCGTCTTCGCTCATTTTGTCCGCGTCCAACCACACGCTCGACCGCTTTATTCTCTTGTGTGTTGTTTGCGCTTCCCCTGTTTTTGCATTAGTACTTCTCTCGATTGTCTATTTTTACTATCGAGAGCACATCAGGGGTGGATTCAACAAGTTGGCAACGTTCTGTCCATATAAATCCGTGTTGAAAAATCGATTGCAATGCTTGAGTTTTTACCTTGAAAGTTCGGATCAACCGTGCAAGGTCGCAAGTTAACGTAGACTCATTATATTTGCAAATTCAAATCCGTAAAATGATTAAAAACAGATATGTAAAAAAATAGCATCACTACAGTTTTTCGCCTTGCTTACAACTATAATTCTATTAAAACTTTGCTTTTTCATAATAATTAATTTTTTCAATGCTGTTAGGTTTCAGAGCACCGAAAAACAAGTGATGTTGATTTTATAACCTGGATGTAAAAAATTGTGCGAGAACTCACAAAACGCCGCATTAACCGTAACAGCAGTTACTTTAGCAATATCAAGCTGTAAAACTAACTGCTGTGGCGGATAAGTCGTCGTGTTGTCAGTTCTCGCACACTTACTTACATCCAAAATGTTTAGAACAGCATCACTTTTTTTTTCGGTCAGGAAAATTCTAGAATTTAGAAGAAAATAGACGGGAAAGATAGCCGGCCTCTTTATCCCTATAATGCGCCTGTAACGCAGGCTTGGACCCTCCTCCCCTCCTAGAGCGTTACATGTTAAATGAGCGGTCCCTAACCCTTGACTTACCCAACGGTCCGTCCCTCATTTCCATATCTTCCTCGATTTAAACACAACTTCTCCTTCCAGCCATAGTATCACAAGCGCCTAGCGACGTTTAAAAAGTTCCGGCGCCATTTAATTTTTTTTTTTTTTTGTTTGTTTACAGAGAAATTGTTGGTTGAATCCGTTTGAAAATTTCACTGAATTTTATCGGCAAGACAAAGAAAATTCAGTGAAATTTTCGGACAGCTTCTTTAAATAAGATCTCTGTTAAAGAAATAGAATGATGGCGGAAATTTTGAATCGTCGCATGGCGCTGGTGATACTTTGACCGCCGAAAGGTGACGATACATTGCTCATGACAAGATGAGCTTGAAAACTACAAGTGGATTGCATTTTGCAAAAAGGAACCACTAGCATTGCAATGTTGCTAAGATTGTGCAACTTCTTTTGTCTTGGAGGAAAACCCCGATTATCCCTTAATAGTTTCTATTTTACTCGCTAAAAACTGTAAATTTAAGACAAAAATTACCATCTAAATTGCATAGTTTTTCACGATTTCCGCAATTTTATTGCAAAAGATGAAGTTGCACAATCTTAGCATCATTGCGATGCTAGTGGTTCCTTTTTGCAAAATGCAATCCAAGTATCCTAGCTCCATTTAAACGCTATCCAAAGTTTACACCGCTAAAAAAGCATGGTAATGATAAGTAGATTTCCTCCCTGATGATTTCATACCTCTAGGTGAAGACTCCGAGCGGAAAAGCTCGGTAAAACAATAGAAGTTTATCATTCAATAAAGCGAAAAGATTGAAGAGTAATTTCATTGAGTGCATGCATCCATTACAGCCCGTATAAAGCGGGCTCTCCCCCGTCTTTGATATTCAAAACATGTCTGAACATGTTCCACATTAATCACGCGCTTTGCGGAAAGTTTAAAGTCTTTGGGCCCGCTTAAAAGCTTCACTCGACCTTTTTGAAACCGAGAAAATCGAGGAGTAGTATCGATATATCGAATGTAAAGTGTAAACGCTTGCACCGAAGAGACTGGCATGGTTGGCACTGTTTATAACATATTTTTTCGGTGTCGGTGAACAATGTCATCGTCGCACAGTGGATCGAGTCAATCAGAGAGGTCGAATATTAAATTTTTTACTAAAACTGCAAATTTTACAGTTTATTTCGTCACATTTTAAATTGTAAGGGGTGCTTCGGGAAGAAAATTCCACGAGGAAACTAATGGAGCCGCTTCCAGAACCTCAAAACTTTGTATATACGAAGTTATAAGCGTTTAAAGTTTCCATGGCTGAATACAATTACTGATTGGTAAATTAGTTACATTGTGATTGCCCAGTAGTGATACTGAATGCGTCAGAAGGAGCCACCACATACTGGTTGATTTTAATTTTTTTTATTGCAAATAATTCCGCGAAATAATCAACGATTAGATGTTTTGCAATCCGATACGCCTCATTCTTCTTTTTCTTATAAAACCTGCTCAATTCTTGTTCTAGGGATCTCTAATTAGGTTCCAACTCATTCAACAACAACTAGTGCACAGTGGATCGAGTCAATTAGAGAGGTCAGACATGAGATTTTTTACAAAAACTGCAGCTTTTGATGTTTAATTCGTCAGATTTTAAATTACAAGGGGGTGCTCATAGAAGAAAATTTCACGAAAAAACCAACGGAACCACTTTCAGAACCTCAAAACTTTGTATATACGAAGTTATAAGCGTTTAAAGTTTCCACATTTTACCCGACCTCTCCTGTTGACTCGAGCCACTGTGCGACGTTTGAAATTAAGAATCCAGGGGATTCCTCGAAAGTTGCGCAACGTTTCTCTCAAGTGATTTGCTCTTCAACTTCCCTAGCCTTAACTTAGATGTAATATTGAAAGAGGGACTGAAGAACTTCGCTTGAGCGTCTTTGAAGTCTTTCGCGGCCCTTGTTTTTATGAAGCTCGGTATCTTCCACGCGCTAAGTTCCGAGCTGCAGATAATTTGAAATGTTGTAGATTGTTTTGAAAATCGTCGAATTTCACCGCGGTCGAGAACCCTTCAAACTTTTAAAACTGGAGTTTGAAATATGCTCGTGCTATTGTTGGTTCGAACAACAGCTCATTCCACCTACCTGTTCTTGTGATTATTTAGTTACGAATTAGATTTTGGCAGGGAAGAATGAAACTGCCTCAAATCGATGTCAGGCAAAAGTGATCCTAGTAGCTGCAGAAAGCAATAGTTAATAATAAAGATAAGATGTATTTTCGGTTAATAATAAATATTCCTGTCTTCTCACCAACACTATTGTAGTAGTAGTAGTAGTAGAAGTAGTAGTAGCAGTAGTAGCAGTGATAGTAGTAGTAGTAGCAGTAGCAGTAGTAGCAGTAGTAGCAGTAGTAGTAGAAGTTATAGTCTAAATTTGAAGCAAGTGAAGAGAGAGAGGAATCAATTTTTCCGCATTTCCCTTCGCCTGATTTCCTCTCTTTTTTCCTTACTTCTTCCTGTTTTTCCTGTTCATCTAATAGTCATTCTACACAGAAGTTAAAAACTCGTACCGAAAAAACCTGAGTCTATCAGGCTAAGGTTAAACCAACCCCCTACATTTGGAGACGCTGGCTCTCAATTCATTCGTCACTAATTGCAGGGTCGTTCTCCTCATATCCCCCGGCATACGCATGCACGCACCGTGTCAAAAGATTTCCCAACATGTCTTAAACTGACTCAAAATATCGACTGCAGCGACTGCAACACGCAAGGGAACTTCCGTAATAGACTGACTTTGAGGTTAGCTGTCTTGTTACCCGCTTCAGGTCCTTACTCTTCTTGCACCCCTCCGCCGCTGGAGGAGGGGGAGGGGGGTTCTTACTCACTACGAACGAATTACTGTCATTCTGCTACCGGGGAGGGAGGAGTTGAGGGGTGGCGGGGGAAAAATTAATGAGTGCCAAAAGGACAAACATCCCCACT
Source organism: Bemisia tabaci (assembly GCF_001854935.1). NCBI lineage: Eukaryota > Metazoa > Arthropoda > Insecta > Hemiptera > Aleyrodidae > Bemisia > Bemisia tabaci. Next base: position 5,372,753 of record NW_017547114.1, read on the forward strand.
CCGCCCTCGCCTGGCGTAACTGAGTTACAAGGTAAGAGAAAACTCATTAGAGCACTTTTCGCGCGCGCTCTGAAGCGGCTTCCCGGCCTCTTTGCGACGTTGTCTAATGTCTAGAGAAAATATGGAAGGGGAGGGTGAGGGCCAGAGGGTCTTAATTGCGTTGCAACGTAGCGAAGTTTAATTTGACACTCTATCTATTCTTAAATTCCTCGAGGAAAGGAACGCTTTGCTCCAAAAATCCAATTTGACACTTTTTCTATTCTTACAAGTCCTTGAGGAAAGGAACGTCTTTCTCCAAAAATTCAAAATTGAGCTATTGATTTGTGAGTACAAATTAGTGATCAAAAAAAGGGGGGCAGTTGCCTTTAAATGCGGAGTCACTTCGGTGTGAATTTTTTATGCTCAAAATACGATAATCGAGAAAAAGCTGTTTACTATACCTTATTTGCAATTCTGAAAGCATTGAGTTTTACGTGCATACATTAATTTTTACGTACATACCTTGCAAGATAGAACAATTTATTAATTTGGTTATGCACTATAACATCACGCGTGCAACCCACGGTGGATCGAGTCAACAGGAGAGGTCGGACAAAATTTGGAAACTTTAAACGCTTATAACTCCGTTCTGGTTTCCTCGTGAATTTTTCTTCAAGAAGCATTCCTTAAAGTTTAAAATGTGACGAATTGAACATCAAAATTTGCAGTTTTAATCAAAAAGTTAATGTCCGACCTCTCTAGTTAACTCGATCCTCTGTGTGCCAGTTGTTGTTGGATGAGTTTGAACGTAAGTTAAGATCCAAAGAACAAAAATTGAGCAGGGTTTATGAAAAAAAGAAGAATGAGGCGTATTGGATTGCATAACATCTGATCGTTGATTATTTTGCGGAATTATTTGCAATGAAAAATTAAAATCAACCAGTATGTGGTGGCTCCTTCTAACGGATTCAGTTTCACTACTGTGTAAGCACAATGAAACTAATTTATGAATCAAATTAATTCTGAAATTTTATTCAGCCCTTCCTTCATGTACAGAAAGGAACCATCTGACGAGATACACTACGCATATAAAAAATTGTTTGAAAACTGCAGACTTTTATGTATCTCGAAAGACAAATAACATTAAATCTGTCAACATTTACTTCATTGTTAGTGTTTACGACGAAAATATTTGTATTTGCATTGCGCGCGACGTTAACTTTTAAGCTCATAACAACAGTCAGCCAGAACAATGCTAATTAACGTTAACAAGGTTATCTAAAAACAAATCCCTCTTAAGGTAGTTTCTCATTACGACTCTGCTGCCCAAACACGAAGTTGACTTGAACTTTTTCTCCTCTCCTTTATTTCATGCATTTCTCACAGCTGTACATTTCAAAACTGGTTCAATTATTTTCTATTGGCAATCCATTCCGACGGTGTAAGTCGGCAATCAAATAACTCGGTTTGCAACGTCGCAGATGTCCTGTCATACTTCATTTTTTAAACGGAAAATTAATCAGCGGCAATGCTTTAAAACTACCGTGATTTTTTTTCTCTGTGCGAAGAAAATCTTGCAAAAACTTCAAGTAATGATGTCAATTTGTTTTCCTTTATAAAAATAACATAGAGGCGGAGATTTGCAGACACCGCACACGAGATATGTGATTGCCGTCGATATGCGTTAATTGACCACGGCGCAGAGATACAACTATTCGTACTTGATGGATGCCCGTGTTGCATATATGCAAAATTGAAGGCGCGTGCGTGAGCGTGCAATGCTCCGCTCATTGTTGTTAGTGAGGTTTTTGCTCGGATGCGGGAGAATAAATGCGTGGCACTGTACTGCCGTGCTAAGGAAGAACGCCATATGTACATTCAAGAGTTGAGATAGGAGCCTTCGGTTTGCTCTAAGAATCTCCTCCCTGTAATTGCTTTCTAATGATATCATTCAGTGTGAAATTTCTTCCAGACACACTTGACCAAAAACAATTACATGTTTTTACACCGAAGCAGGACCCAATCCGACGTAAATTCTTCTATTGAAAAATGTTGCCTCTGCGTCGGACCTTGAGGCCTGTATCTGTCGAAGGCAACTAGTCAAATCGGGCATTTTATCAAATGCCTAGGCCGGTAGTCAAATTTAGACAGTTTACGGAATTGTGTATATTTAAGGCGAGGAGTTCACGAATTTTCAATATTTTCGGAAAAATAACTCTTCAAATCCGCGAACTCTCTTTATTCCTTCCTTTTCACATGCCTTCAGTACATTTAAATGTTAAAATATTAAACATTCTATGTTTTATGCAGTGCTGAAAATGTCATGATAAATGTACGTTCTGAATCTTAAAATCGTTTAAAATACTATTGTATGCTGCATATTTTTACAGAGAATTCTTTCTTACCGGAGAAACGAACTATTTTGACTAAAATTAGGGTACAAAAATCAAAATTGCAATCTGAGTAAGAATATTTGACTATTTGCCTTGGCATTTGACAAAATGCGTGATTTGACTATTTGCCTTCGACCTAGCGATTATTTTGGACGATCACATACAAAATAAAATGAAACTTAGCGACGTGGATTAGGTTCAAATTGCTTGAGGTATTCCATTCATGTTAAAGATCTTCACGAGGGTTGGTTATTGGTTGGTTGAGACGTTAATGTTTTTCTCAAATAATCAAAAACACGACGGTGAGCATGCTGTATGAAGCAACGCGTTATTGAAACCGACCTCTCTTCTTTTAAAGTAAATATGACTATTTTCGTTCTTCCATTAATAAACACACGTTGATTTTTTTCTACGTTGTGAGCACTTTTTCTGAACTCTAAATTGAAAATAAAAATGAGCAATCATTGATGCAAATTCACGCTGCTATAAATTAACGCGGCGAACAGAATAAAAAAGTATCCACCTCAGCTATAATTCAAACGCACGTATCTATTTAAAGATAGAAATTTTCGTGCGGAAATCTTAATGTGTCAGCGCAACTGACCCATTTTGAGGTGGATAATGGAGGTTTCAAAGCCACAAAAGGACAGCCGACCTATGAATTCAAACTATGCAGAGTAATTTATTATGACAATTTAATGGCAACAACCAACCAAGATGAGAACCACCAAACTCCACCCGTTTGAATAATAATAGCGCCAAACACAATGCAGTCGGCGTGAAACGCATATTAGCGCCTGCAAGACTGTAAGAATACTTCACGCATTGCGCCAAATACAGTGCAGTCGACGTGAAACGCACATCTACGGCTAAGGAACAATATCGACTATCTGTAAACTTATTGAACGTAGAAAGTTGCTGTTTAGACGAATCTTATTATTTTTTGCTAATCCACAGGAATCACGTATCAAAACACGATTGTATGACCAACGCAACTGACCTCTTGTTAAATACAGGCATGGATCTCGACACGAATTCATTGCATGTCAATATATATTGTTTTAAGATTGTCATTTGCGCTCTTAATTGCACTTTCTTTTCAAGTATGAGAATCTATTGGTTTTTGGGATACCTCTCATTCACAGCACTTTTTTGCGACACATTCCATTGCTTGGCAACATCATCATCTGATTGGAGCAAAAGAATTGGGAAACACCCTTCTTTCACTACAATAGACTCTAATAAGAGCATTGTTAACAGTTTCAACAAATTATCATCAATTGGACCATGGATTCGATCGCAGATGTACATCGTCGTTGAGTTTGACTCGCGAGCGCAAATCTTCTCTAGAGTACCTTCGTAGAGAGATAAGACCACTAAAGTGTCCTTTTCTTATTGGTTCATCTATTTTATACTTCATGGAGCTTAGGATTAAAAAAATGCGGACTCTTGATAAATATGATTCAAAAGAGTGGATACCGAGGTTTAATTTGCTTAGCTTTACTCTCATTATGTAGTTAGGTGTATTTTCTCAGTTTTAAAATCAATTTTGCACATTACATTCGGGAAAATCTATTATACCTAAACTTCTAGTGTATTAAGGTTGGCAAAAAAGGTAACATGAAGTAATCGTCAAAGGTTTGAAACGAAACCTGCCAATCCTACTACCCAAAGTCCCCGCCGTATGTTTTTATCCTGAGGGTCTCTGTGAGGCCCAGTGGGGTGGCCCGAAAAAAATGAATTTCGGAAAGAGGTTGTTCCAAAAACGCCGATTTTGGCCCCCCCCCTGGATTCGCCCCAAACTTTGCTCAGATGTTGTACTAAGTGTCCCCGACGCTTGGGAAAAATTTCAGCCCCCTCGGATAATTAGGGGGGAGGGGGCAGGGGGGCAAAGTTGCAATTTTTTTAAAACTTTNCTTCCTTTTTGCCTGAGAATTTTTCCCTGCAGGAGCACAGAGGGTGGTAATGCGAGTTCACGTCTGGGCGGCGCCGGGATATTGGTACCTGTGACAATCGAATCGAGAGTAATCACCGGCCCTCTCCTCTGCCCGGAAAAGCGTGAAAAGGGGAAAATGAGAAAATCCGGAGCTCAAAGAACGACGGGCATAGTTGCCAGATAGTGCCAGAAAATCGAAGCTTTTCCCTTGTAACACAGAGTTGCAAGTTTCGCACAATTCCGAAATCACTGAACCATTCTGCCGTGCTAAGGATACAAGCCGTAGAAGCCTTCAGGCGTTGCCAAATCTCCTTCAATAAAAAACGAATTTCTCGAAAAAATTGTGAACATTTTTCATCAAATTTGTCCAGAAAATATTGTTAACAATTTAATCTAAAATTTCTGAAAATTTTGAAAAAAAATATCCATAACTTTCCTCATAACCGCAAGTTTTACTCGAAGAAATTGGGCAACTCTCGAATGTTCATACTGCGTTTTACCTTAGCAATATTATTGTCATGCAAGGGCTTCACATGGGATCATGCATAACAAAAGTTGGCTAAATTGCGAACATAAAATTCAATCACTAAGACCAAAATTCTTCAAATTCTCTATGCCTTATAGGAGGTAATCCTTGAAAATCCAGGTGCCTAGAAACTTATTTGACTTCTCCCTGTCTTATCAAAGGATTTTCCTAAAAACCCCTTACGGCGGATTCAAATATTTTTATAATTAAAACGTTCAAATATTACAAGTACCAAGATTTCATGAATTATCAAAAATTTCCTCCGCGGGCCGATTTTTAACATCGATAGAAAAATTATATGGACAAGGAAGAAGACAAAAGGAATATATGGAGGGATCCTATTGGTGGAAGCAGGTGGTTGCAATGGACAATGGTGGTAGGCAATTGACTAACTAACGGCAACTCACGAGTTACTCTACAGTTAGTCCATCATTTTCTTCCTTAGTCGAAAAGAACCACACATTTCAACCAAGGATCGCTCCATACTCTCTACGCCTTCTTTGTCCATCGCTTTGTTTATCAATTTCAATAATCAGCCTGCAGATTTGAAGCCACTTCTCTCATGTGGACTGATTACTGAAATTTATAGAGAAAGAGATATACAAAGAAGACATAGTATGGAGCGATCGTGTTGGTTGAAGTGAGTGGTTCCTATAGACCAAGGGGGAAATTATGGACTAACTATATGGATTGCATTTTGCAAAAAGAAACCACTAGCATTGCATTGTTGCTAAGATTGTGCAACTTCTTTTGTCTTGGAGGAAAAACCCGATTATCCATTCATAGTTTCTATGTTACTTGCTAAAAACTGTAAATTTAAGACAAAAATTACCATCTAAATTTCATAGTTTTTCACAATTTCCGCAATTTTATTGCAAAAGATGAAGTTGCACAATCTTAGCATCATTGCAATGCTAGTGGTTCCTTTTTGCAAAATGCAATCCATATGGTCTCTCGTGGGTTGCCGTTAGTTAGTCTATTACCTACCACCTTCGTCCATTGCAACCGCACCCACCTCCGTCTATAAGATCCCTTCGTATCTTTTTTGTCTTCTTCGTCTATAGCTTTGTCTATAAATTTCAATAATCGGTCCGCTGGCCCTTGCATCTTCTTCAACGAGGAATAATCACATTTAACCGTACGATCCGGCAACCCTACGACCAAGGTAGAGGGGGCGAAAGGGACGAGACTCGAGATCAAAGCTGCTTTCCGGCCGGGTCTGGAAAAAAGGGGCGGAAGGCCCCTTAATTCGCTGATGATTGAAAAATTCAAGACGATAATGCTTGNGCGGGGGCCACCGATGACGCAGCTCGAGCGTCTTGGGGGGCTGGGGCTGGCGCGGACATCAATATCCGTTTCCGGTCAAGGGATGATGCAGACTCAACCGAATTAGATATGCAGGCGTGGGAATTATTTATGATTTCTGTCGGTTTTTCGCCCCGAGCCAGCTCCTCAATTTTCCCTCCCGAGTCCGAGGGGATAAGCTAAGATCGAATGAGCTCGTCCGGCGTTGGGATTTTCGAGCACCTTCGGGAGTACAAAAATACACTACTAGGATAGCGTACAGAGCCGTAACTCTCAAATTTGCGAAATCGAGTTTCCTTTAAAATTCGGCAAATCTCTTTGAGATGGGATCGCCGAAATAGCTACAATAGCGAACTTTGTCATATGAAAACGAGACTTATGAGAAAGCCGCAAGTGCGCAAAAAATGACTTCGTTTCAGATAAAACAGCCTCAACCTTTCTCATTCACAAATAAAGACGTATGTGTCCGCCTTAAAGAGAGCGGTGAGTTATAAGGTGACAATGAATATCACTGATGAAACTTCCAAACCACGTATCTCGGTTTGTGACGATGTGTACTTCCTGTCATACCTTGTTTTTTAAACGTAAAACTACTCAATGTTAATTCTTTGAAACCTCCTTGATTTTTCTCCTGTGTTTGAGGAAAATTTTTTGGAAACTTCAATGAATAATGTTGATTGTTCTCCTTCAAAATAATAAAAAGGGAGCGGAGATTTTAAAACATGGCAAACGAGATACGTGGTTTGGGAGTTTCACGTTGATATAGCCTTTATTGGTAGTATGCATACGCCAATTGCGCCACAATAGCTCACCAGCATGAGCAGGTAGATATGAGGAAATGCACGTATTTCAGATGATACAACTATTCAAACGTGAAGGATGCTGTTTTGCCTACCGCCTTAATTGAAGGCAGAATGCGCTTCAGTCATCTTCTTGCACTAATCCGCGAAACGACATGTTGCTGCCAGTCGCATCGCTGATGATGAGAGCCAGCAGCTGGACGATTATTGAGATTGATAGACAAAGCTATGGATAAAGAAGAGAACGAATGTGGGTGGAAGCGGGTGGTTGTAATGGACAAAAGAGGTAGATGATAGACTAACTATCAGTAACCCACGAGAGACCCCGTAGATAGTCCATCATTTTCTCCAATAGTCTATAGGAACCACTCATCCCAAGCAATAGGTTTGCTCCATATTCCCTACTTCTCCTTTGTCTATCACTTTGTCGATCAGTTTCAATGATCAGCCTGCTGTTCTGTAAAAGTCCCCGGAAAGAATATGCAGGCTTAATCTATGTACATTTAACAGAGTATTTTTGACAGTTTTACTTATCGACGAAACCTAACTAGCTCACCCTTATTCATTGGCGGATCCAACAAATTGACAACATTGTTTTTCTCCTTTTAAACCTATGGAAATGCATCGATTCTTGAAGGGGCCAGGTGCTCCGACAAGAATCGATTTTTTAGCATAGGTTCAAATGGAGGGAATCCGGTGTTGCCATATTGCCGGATGTTTCTGAAGCTCCCGGGGAGCATGAACTGGTCAAAAATCTGAGACTCTCGCTTGAGCACCGAAACAAATAACAATTTCGTTGTTCTTAAACAGTTTTCCTCCCACTCCGGAAAACTCCCGGCCCCCATTTTCGCGAGCCCCTTGATTTCCCGCTCGGGCATTAACAATAATTTAATAGAGCGTGCAATTTAAGACGGATATAAACGCCGGGGCGCCCGGGAAAAAACTCAGCCGAGAAGTAAGCAGTGGCATTGCGATAAATCGATTGTTACGCCATTTAAACCTATGGTAAAGGATCGATAAACAGGGTTATCCTTAATGATCGATTCTTTACCATAGGATTAAACGGCACAACAATCGATATATCGCAATTCACGCCACGTTTCTGGAAACAAGGATAGGATTCAAAGGAGGATACGAGGACGCGAAGCCGAGAATAGCATCGCGGAAGCCACGTTGCCAAATCTACGGGAAAATCACGCATTTCGAGTATGTGCCCCGGGAAATCCGGGATTTTTTCGCCCGCGTCCCGCAACCTCGCGCGGAGCATAATGAGCGAACTTATATCTCCCCGGTACCGGTATTAGTTTCTCATTTCTGCACTTAGTCCCCTCGTCTCTAGCAGTTTAAAGTCTNCTCTGTCTCGAGTGAGTTTGAAAGTTACTTAAAACGTTCCTCCAAGAATAAAATGCAATTTTTTGTGCTGGAAATAGCTTGATTCGGTTACTTCGTTCTCATCCTACATCTACGGAGGATGTGGGGGGAGAGATGGGACTCAAATTGAGGACGGCGTTGTCGGGTTTAGGGGGGATTCTCGCCGGATATTTAATTTGAATAATTTGAGTGTAATGGGTCGAATATTTTAAATCTTATCGCTGAGACTCGATAAAATTAGGGAATTTTGTTTAAACTCCCCAGTTTTTTCTCCGGGTATCAATAGGACTATTTCTGCGAAACGGAACTATGTGCATTAAGACATGGAGCCCTGAGACCCGTAAAAATGCATGCATAACAGGGCTCACGTCATGATGCACATAGTTCCATTTGGCAGAAATACGTCCAATAGAGAGAGGCGACCCCATGGAAAATTGAACGTTTGAGTACATCTAAGGTCTAATAAACCTTGTTGATCTGATCAATTGAAACATTCTATGCAAGACAAGTCTCTCCACTGCTATGCAAAGCTGCGAAAATTTTACAACCAGGGGGCTTGAAGGACAGGGCGCAAAAGTGCGGTTTCTGCTATTTCGAGAAATGCGTGCTTGAAGCTTTGAAATGACATGGATCCATAAGGCAAAAGAAGTTGTATAAAGATTACTTTTACTTGAAATCATTAATACCTCAATTTTTTTAAAAAACTGCACCTCTGCGCGTTTACTACATATGAGGAGTTTGGAGGACAAGGCGTCTAAGTGCATTTGAAAACATTGAGATATTAATGATTTTAAGTAAAACTAGTCTTAACACAAATTCTGTGAAAAATTCGTTCCCGAATTCCAATTTTTAAGCATCCAAAAGTCAGTTTAAATGCTCTTTTCGCTACAAGGATCCATGTAATTTCAAAACTTCAAACACGTATTTCTTGTAATATCAAAAGCTGCACTTATGCGCCTTGTCCTACAAGCCACTCATATGTAGTAAACGCGCAGAGGTGCAGTTTCAGAAAAAATTGAGATATTATTGATTTCAAGAAGGAATAGTCTTAATACAAATTCTGTGCAAAATTCGCTCCCAACTTCCAGTTTTTAAGCATCAAAAAGTTAGTTAAACTCTCTTTCCGCTGTAAGGATCCATGTAATTTCAAAACTTCAAACACGTAAATCTCGAAATAGCATAAGCTGCACTTATGTACCTTGTCCTCCAAGCCCCTCATATGTAGCAAACACGACGCAGTCTGGCATCAGTGTGTTGAACAGAACGTCTGCGTCGTTACCTGCCACAGTAACGTCTTTCGCGTGGAAATGCGATGCTGTAGCCATCGAGATGCACCTTTTTAAGGCTCTCATTTGCCGCTCGAGAAGCCGCGCGCTTCACAATCATCACCGAGTGCTTGAATTTTTAGGAGCTAAACTCGGATCTGCCCCCGAAAATGGGGTTTCTCGATGACACTGATGATCTGGTCCTTTTTCATTATGTAGAACTTCCCGCTCTGTTTCCATGGTCGAGGGGGCTCCTTACGAGCCCGAGAGAAACAATTCCCGCTCGGCGCACACACGGATTGCATTTGAAGTTTGTGGATTTAAGTTCGTGGAAAGAAAGGATATAGACACACTGGAAAAAAACACATTGGATCTAGAGTCCAGACTTTTAAAAACATCGACAAGAAAAAGTGCGCTTGATTCAATCAGAATCTAGCTTAAATCAAGAACTGCCTCTTAATTTAAGCGGATTCCGTTTTGATTCAAGCAATAATCCGATTGAATCAAGAGTATTTTTTCTTGTCAATGTTTTCAACAGTCTGGACTCTAGATCCAATGTGTTTTTTTTTTTTTTTTTTTTTTTTTTTTTCAGTGCAGTAAGAATGTAATATTAATAGCGTATTCACTTTACTTCAATTGATAAAATTCATTTTGTAATTGGACTGCATGCTTACACGTTTGAGAAAAAAAAAACACCAAGAAACCTGGCCCGAATCGTATGTAAAAAGGTGGTGAATAGAGCTTAAATTTTTGACTCCAAAATTGTTGAACTTTTAAGGCCTTAATACACAATCAAATTCCCGAACCAATTCCCATCAAAGTTTCGGGAGTCATCACTCTTAAAATCGTTACTTCGCCTACATTTCAAATGAAAACCTGGCAGAAATGTTTCGTGTGGCATAAAATGATGAATGGTACCACTCCATTCTGATCAAAATTTGACGGTCCGTCCAATTTTGATCAAAGAGGACTGTTGCATGGTGATCATCAGTTATCAACTGGTCTACTTTGATCGAAATTGGTTCGGAATTTCATCGTGTATCGAGACCAATGAGGCTTTGTTTTCCCCGCAAACTGGTTTGGAGCCAGCACCATTTTACCACCTTCTTAAACGTTTGACAACAAGAATTTTTCAAATTTTTCGTCTGATCTCTTCAACTATGTGTCACCCATGACATTTGTATTGCGTGACGACGATTACGTTCACATTGACGTCACCAATGAAGGTGACAATAACTGTCACGATGATTTCATCGATGACGTTAACGATTATGTTAACGACGACTTCACCGATGATGTCGACGACAACATTTTATAACGATGACCTCACACAGGATGTTGACAATTACATCAACAGTGAATTAGTCAGGGAGAAATACGGTTTGACCCGGAACAAATTGCATAACAATTTATTCCTGTGTAAACGTCATCAGTAGGTCCTCCTGAACAACATACAAAAAGTTTACCACGGTCCGACCCCGGAACATCCCCCAAAATGACGAAAATTCAAAATGGCGGCTATAAAAAGGGCCTATGGGATTTCGGTATTTAAAATGTTCCTATAGTGTCATGTGAGGTATCATTTCCTATGTAATTTTGGTCGCAAATTTCATTTTTGAAGTCCAAAAAGCCCCTAGGTCAAAGGGGGTGACCCAAATCCAAGATGGCGGCCAAATCTGAAATGCAAGAGTGTCATTTTTCAATTTTTACGTGATTGGGCAAGTGAGGTGTCGTTTCCAATGTAATTTTGGTCATGCATTTCACTAATGATGTCAAAACAGCTCCCCGGTCAAAGGGGGTGCTGTAAATCCAAGATGGCGGCTAAATTTGAAAGACAGGAGGATGAATTTTTTCGATTTTTACGTAAAAAATGAGAGTGAGGTGCAGCAATTCTTATGAAATTTTGGTTGTAAATTTCATGTCTCAAGTCAAAACAGTCCCCCTGCTTATAGGGAGTGCCCGAAATTTAAGATGGTGGCGAAATTTGAAAGGCGGAAGGGTGCATTTTTGAAAAAAAATTCACCGAACAAGGCAAGGAAGGTGACTATTCCGTGTATTTCTAGTCGAAAAGTCTAAATTAAACGTAAAAGATGAATTTTACTCATGAGTGAGACGTGTCATGCAAACGGTATGAAAATGATTTAATAGGAGCACCCAGTGAGTTATTTTTGCTCATTTTTAAAGGCATCAATTCTCAATCAAGATGAGGACAT
>NW_017547114.1:5385413-5405676 GCF_001854935.1 Bemisia tabaci
GCAAAAGTGCGGTTTCTGCTATTTCGATAAATGCGTACTTGAAGCTTTGAAATGACATGGATCCATAAGGCAAAAGAAGTTGTATAAAGATTACTTTTACTTGAAATCATTAATACCTCAATTTTTTTAAAAAACTGCACCTCTGCGCATTTACTACATATGAGGAGTTTGGAGGGCAAGGCGTCTAAGTGCATTTGAAAACATTGAGATATTAATGATTTTAAGTAAAACTAGTCTTAATACCAATTCTATGAAAAATTCGTTCCCGAATTCCAATTTTTAAGCATCAAAAAGTCAGTTAAACTCTCTTTCCGCTGTAAGGATCCATGTAATTTCAAAACTTCAAACACGTATATCTCGAAATAGCATAAGCTGCACTTATGCGCCTTGTCCTACAAGCCACTCATATGTAGTAAACGCGCAGAGGTGCAGTTTCAGAAAAAATTGAGATATTAATGATTTCAAGAAGGAATAGTCTTAATACAAATTCTGTGAAAAATTCGCTCCCAACTTCCAGTTTTTAAACATAAAAAAGTCAGTTAAACTCTCTTTCCGCCATAAGGCTCCATGAATTCCAAAACTTCAAACACGTATTTCTTAAAATAGCAAAAGTTGCGCTTATGCGCCTTGTCCTCCAAGCCCCACATATGACCGTATTTCTATCAAACGGAACGATAAGCATTATAATGTGAGCCCTGTTATGCAAATATTCTAATGGGTCTCAGGGCTCATTTCTTAATGCACATAGTTCCGTTTGGCAGAAATTTGTCCATACATATGTAGTGAACGTGACGCAGTCTGGCATCAGTGTGTTGAACAGAACGTCTGCGTCGTTACCTGCCACAGTAACGTCTTTGGCGTGGAAATGCGATGCTGTAGCCATCGAGATGCACCTTTTTAAGGCTCTCATTTGCCGCTCGAGAAGCCGCGCGCTTCACAATCATCACCGAGTGCTTGAATTTTTATGAGCTAAACTCGGATCTGCCCCCGAAAATGGGGTTTCTCGATGACACTGATGATCTGGTCCTTTTTCATTATGTAGAACTTCCCGCTCTCTTTCCATGGTCGAGGGGGCTCCTTACGAGCCCGAAAGAAACAATTCCCGCTCGGCGCACACACGGATTGCATTTGAAGTTCGTGGATTAAAGTTCGTGGAAAGAAAGGATATAGACGCAACGACACACTGGAAAAAAACACATTGGATCCAGAGTCCAGACTCTTGAAAACATCGACAAGAAAAAGTATTCTTGATTCAATCAGAATCTAGCTTAAATCAAGAACTGTCTCTTAATTTAAGCGGATTCCGTTTTGATTCAAGCAATAATCCGATTGAATCAAGAGTATTTTTTCTTGTCAATGTTTTCAACAGTCTGGACTCTAGATCCAATTTTTTTTTTTTTTTTTTTTTTTTTTTTTTTTTTTTCAGTGCAGTAAGAATGTAATATTAATAGCGTATTCACTTTACTTCGATTGATAAAATTCATTTTGTAATTGGACTGCATGCTTACACGTTTGCGGAAAAAACACCAAGAACCCTGCCCCGAACCGTATGTAACAAGGTGGTAAATAGAGCTTAAATTTTCGGCTCCGAAATTGTTGAACTTTTGAGGCCTCGATACACAATCAAATTCCCGAACCAATTACCATCAAAATGTCGCGAGTCATCAGTATAAAAATCGTTACTTCGCCTACATTTCAAATGAAAACCTGGCAGAAATGTTTCTTGTGGCATGAAATGATGAATGGTGGCACTCTATTCTGATCAAAATTTGACGGTCCGTCGAATTTTGATCAAAGAGGACTGTTGCATGGTGACCATCAGTTATCAACTGGTCTACTTTGATCGGAATTGGTTTGGAATTTGATCGTGTATCGAGACCTTCAGGCTTTGTTTTCCCCGCAAACTGGTTTGGACCCAACGCCATTTTACCACCTTCTTAAATGTTTGACAAAAAAATTTGTCAAATTTTTTCATCCGATCTCTTCAACGATGTCTCACCAATGACATTTGTATTGCGTGACGACGATTACGTTCACATTGACGTCACCAATGAAGGTGACATTAACTTTCACGATGATTTCATCAATGGCGTTAACGATGATGTTAACGACGACTTCATCGATGATGTCAACAACATTTTATAACGATGACCTCACACAGGACGTTGACGATAACATCAACAGTGCATTTGACGATATCGTCAACGATGACTTTGACGATAACACTCAATACTGCAATCTATACTGCCAATGAGATTTCGCTCAAATTCGGGAGAAAAGTTAAGAAACGAGGCTTTAATACGTCTCTCTAATCTTCGACTACGTTCAACATGTTGCTCGCGTAGCCCTTGAAACACGTACTGTAAAAAAAACCGACAAGAACCATTACTATATGGAAATAAAACAACGGAAAGAGCGTTCATTGATGACGGCGCAGAGATACAACTATTCGTGCTTGATGGATGTCCCTGTTGCGTCTGCAAAATTGAAGGCGCGATGTCGTGAGGCGCTAACTCACAATGTTCCACTCTACACTGCTGATGAAATTTCGCTCAAATTCGATAGAAAAGTTAATAACGAAGCCATATTACGTCTATCCTATTTTAGACTGTGTTGACAGTCGTTTTTTTTTTTGTTTTTTTTGTTTTTTTGTTTTTTTTTTTTTTTTTTTTTTTTTTTTTGTTTTTTTTTTTTAATTTAACTTCTAATTCATTTTTACAATTTGTAAGCCTACATCTAAAGTTTGAATGTACCGACCCCCATTGTTGAGATGGAGTTTTCGTATGTTGATAGGTAGTGCCAAACATAATCCCCAATAAAACCCGTGTTAAAATAATATTTTATTGCGAAACCTAGCAAACCAAGAACTCAGATCTGATTCATCGTCACATTTATTAAGAGGAATTTTTTACATATCCGGAGCTGTATGACACTCTTCAATGAGAAATTTCAGGCTCTGGAACGTATCATCTGGCAACGAAGTGATAGTTGAATTAATGCTGAAATGAAAAACGGGTCAAGTTAACAACTCAAAAGTGAGTCAAAGGTTTATAAAACGCTGATAAAAAGAAATCCCAATAACAGCACCACATAAACTTCAATCAAAACACTCACGATAGAATATACAATTCTTGGGCAAATAAAAAATAATTAACAAGTTTCCATCAGCGATGGAAAGAGAATAATTAGAAATCTTACCACTAAGCATTTAAGAAGGGGTGAACCATTCAAGTGAAACCTCTTTAGATAAATAGCCTTGAGAAACAAAAGCGTGAAATCATTCCGTTGAGTGCTTATTTGAAGTGATTGCGTTTTCAGGTATTCTTAATCGCGCTCAAGTCTTTAGGGTTTTAAGTTCGACTTGAGTCTTACATTTCTCGTTGTTCCTGGAATCTTGAAGCCTTTTTGCTTCGATGAGTAAGAAACACTCCAGATGTACCGAAAATAGTCTGTCTGAAAGTGCGAGAGAAGCATCCACTAAGAATTCTAACATTACGAATGCCCAAAGTAATGATGAAACCTAAGGAAGTTGGTAAAGAGCTATCAATCAATCATTATCATGCAAAAAAGAGCCATATAAGAAAAGTTTTTTTAGATATATTCAGAGCGCACCATGATCTAACCAGTTTGCCTTCATAATATCAATCAGGCAATAGTGGTGGCTTAGGAGCAGCAATAGTTGCTTGAACTAGTTGTTACACCTTCACTTCTTTGAAAATGTAGTTTAGTTCAATTATCTTACGTCTTATTCATGCATGCTCCTTTATCCATTGCAACCATCCGCATCCACCAATAGGATCACTCCATTCTCTCCGTGTCTCCTATGTCTATCAGTACGTCTATCAATTTCAACAGTCGACCCGTGAGCAACCTGAATCAGGCAGGCCACCTAAAAATATTAGACTTACGTGCGCCTATGTTGCCGAAACCCACTGTTGCTACTTTTGAAAATCGTCTCGGAGCGAAAAGACAAATGGAGCGCATTTTGCAATAAGGAACGACTATTTCCTGCCCGTTTTAGAAACAACGCACATGCCATTGGTTTCCCTATGCAGATATATGCTTTTACAGAAGAGCCAGAGATGGTGGTTCCTTACTGCAAAATGTAATCCAAATCTCCTTCCGTTGAACGTAATTTAGATTAAAAAACTATAGGTGTTCGATAAAAAACGTTTGCCTTGTAGTTCCATTTCATTTCGATCTCCTTTGTCTANAAACTCTTCAATGAGAAATTTCAGGCTCTAGAACGTAACACCTGGCAACGAAGTGATAGTTGAATTATTGCTGAAATGAAAAACGGGCCAAGTTAAAAACTCAAAGATGAGTTAAGGGTTTATAAAACGCTTAAAAAAGAAGTTCAAATAACAGCACCACATAAACTTCAATCAAAACACTCACGATAAAATATCCAATTCTTGGGCAAATAAAAAATAATTAACAAGTTTCCATCAGCGATGGAAAGATAATAATTAGAAATCTTACCACTAAGCATTTAAGACGGGGTGAACCATTCAAGTGAAATCTCTTTAGATAAATAGCCTTGAGAAACAAAAGCGCGAAATCATTCCGTTGAGTGCTTATTTGAAGTGATTGCGTTTTCAGGTATTCTTAATCGCGCTCAAGTCTTTAGGGTTTTAAGTTCGACTTGAGTCTTACATTTCTCGTTGTTCCTGGAATCTTGAAGCCTTTTTGCTTCGATGAGTAAGAAACCCTCCAGTTGTGCCGAAAGTAGTCTGTCTGAAGGTGCGAGAGAAACATCCTCTAAGAATTCCGACATTACGAATGCCCAAAGTAATGATGTAACCTAAGGAAGTTGGTACAGAGCTATCAATCAATCATTATCATGCAAAAAAAGAGCCATCTACGAGGAGTTGTTTTTTTGGATATTCAGAGCGCACCGTAATTGAAGCGCTAGATGCAAAAAGGGCATTTCTTCGTTGCGTGTCTCAGAATATCTGCGAACGTTTCATCCGTTAGAAGTAAAGCAAGTGTGTGGAATTTGTTGAAACTTTTACCGAATTTTCTTCGTGATTTTACAATGCTGAAACCGAGACTTTTCAGAAAATTTACCCAACAGTTTCCTCTCTAAAATAATTAGCGGTGGGGATTCTGAAACACCGCAACCAAGAAATGCCCTTTTTGCACCCAACGCCTCAATTTTTGTTTAAAAAAACATAAGATGTTTGATAAAAAACGTTTTCTTTGTTATACCATTTTCATTTGACTCCTTCGTCTAATGCCTTGTTTATCAGTTTAAATAATCAGCCTGCAGTTATCAATACCTCGATTTTCAACTTTCACAGACCGTTTTCCGGTGGACGTGAACATCGATAATTTTCGGTACCTACATTATTTAAACGGACTCCCCACCAGGATCACGAACTTTCGAGTGACGCCACCACTCCACACTCGAAAAATCCCAAAATCCAGGCGCAAATCCGCGACAAAACCTCACACCTGAGCACGATACCCCGTCGCGCGTAAAATCATCCGTCATCGGTCGCAGCGCTAAAGCAGAGGCTCACCCACACACACACCCGCAAACACGGACACCAACACACCCACCGAGACAGCTTTATCGGCGCCGACACACCCGCTTGTTTGTGTTGGCGAACCGTTGGATGATGAGCAACTCAATCGAGAGGGTCACCCGCCTCGACCTCGACCCATCGATTCGCGCCCGCATCTCACGCCTGCAAAATATCGAAGTTCGAGGGATCGATTCTCGAGGGGTCGGGGCGTTTATCCGTCGCGCCCGAGTCGAATCACGTCCCGTTGTTTGTCGAGGCAACCTATGCAACCGGCGCTACACGGGGTTGGTGCGAAGGGTGGTGGAGGTGGGGGGGGGGGCTTCCTCACCAACACAAACATCGCAGATTGGAAACTAAGCGCCGGGCGCGCTATCTTAATTATTATGTACACAACAAGTGTCGCTTGAGCCAAGTTGAGCCCCCTGCGCCGGCTGCCGGGGCTTGTTGCCTGGTGATAAGTCCCGGGGAGGTGCCTTCGCGAAATTGTTTTTTTCCAACCCTTCCAGGGCTCCGTCGGGTGGGGTGAGCGTCGGGGGTTGGAAAAAAATGTGGGAAATGACGCCACCTGGAGCGTCCAGCCAAATTGAAACGATTATTTTCCATATCACGTGAGCGCCAAAATTGCGAATGCGGGAAAAACGAGAAAACCCGTTTTATTCCCTTTTATGGCCATCTCCGAATTTTAAAAAAATGTATGTTTTGAAGAAGGCTATTTTGAAATCGGATATGATTGATTACGCCAGAGAGAACAAAGAATAAGCAGCCACTCTACTACCAAATTAGAGGTTGGTCCTTACGTGATTAGGAAAATGTAAAAAAACTTTTCGGTGTATTGTTAAATACCAAAAAAGGCCATAAAAAGAGCCATCTTGATCCTAACCATGGGCGTAATTTTTGTTTCAGATTGGATGCTGCGGCGCAGATGGTCCGATGGACTACGTGAATTTGAACCGTGCCCTGCCGACCGAGTGTCGTGACACAGTGACCGGCAACGCTTTCTTCCATGGATGCGTTGATGAGGTCACTTGGTACCTTGAGGAGAAGTCAGAATGGATTACTGGCATCGCTGTCTTCCTGTCTACTATGCACGTAAGTTTAATAGCTGCAAAAACATAAAACATGCGAGGGGGCCTTGAACTTGTTAATACTGCAAATTACTGGGTCCTTAAGTTAAATAATAGACAGTCGCCTTTACAGTAGTACATTAAAAATTTGGGATGCAACATTCTGAAGTGCTTTATTTGAATGAACATGCGTTTTGATTGACTCCTGTCTCTATTCTCCAGCAAGCTGCGAGTTCCGAATGATAAGGTATGAAGATGAGGGTACACAGGTTCCGATTGTACATCATAAGTCCATTTAATTTATAAGGTTTAAAAATTCGCAACTTCATATTTGATTATAATAATATTCCTTGTTTATAAATTGGACTTCATTTTGCACTTAGGAACTACGATATCTGGATCATTCGTTAAAATACTTCTGGTCGTAGGGGAGCTTATGGTTCATACGTTGTTTCTAGACTGATTTGAGCCAGACATTTTAAAAAATGAAATAGAGACGGAAATTTTGAAACGTAGCAACGGAGATACGTGGTTTCGCACTCTGGCCATGGATACGTGGTTTCGATCAAATATGAAAGAACTATTATAACCGTTGTATGCGTTTCTTACCAGCTGACAGCTGTCCAAACGAAATCCCCCACCCCTCTCCACCCTCGAAAACCTACCGATCGTCCAATCGTTCCGCACCGACAATACGTTCAAACAATGTATATCTACGTTATTGTTTTAGGGATGATTTCCTCATCGGCTACCTTGGCCACGCCGCACAGTGGAACGTACCAATAGAATAGATTAAATAGGGAATTTTTGTCCAAAATTTCAAAGTTCAATGTTTATTTTGTCACGAATTCAATTTCAAGGTGAGTCACTGAAAGGAAATTTCACAAAAAAATCAAATAGAACCACTCTTGAAATTTTTTATTTCATACTTTTGAAAATATAGTTCAAAGCGTTCAAAGTTTCCAGGTTTTGTCCGACTTCTACTCCATGAATCATTTGAAGAAACAAAAATGTTGAAAACTACCAGATTAGAGTCAAGCACTAAAAATACATTAAAAATTATCTAGTCAGAGGGGAGTTTCGTTAAAATCCGACGCATTTCGACAACTTCGGTCATCCTCTGGGACGCGACACCTTCTCCCATTGACTCAATCCACTGTGCGCCGCGTCATCGATAGCGTTCCCCACACGCCCAAAACCACATACCCTCCCCGGAGACACCATCCACATAAGCGATTCTTCCCTCACGGGGTAGTATTTATGATAGAGCGGTCGAGCGAGGGATTCGGTTACCGGGGGGATGAAATCGCGGCGACGGGGGTGGGGAGGGGGGATTCGGAGGCGATCAATTATAATGAGCGGCTATCCTGACAGTTAACAGCCAATTATATTCGTCGGAGTCGTTAGCGGCACACGGAGCCGAGCTTCGGAGGAAGGATAATATTTACCTTCCGCCCACCGACACCGACGCCGCGCCGAGGCAGCGCCATGTGGATTTGTCAAACGCTTGTAACGGGAGCTTCCGAGGGGTGTTGTCGGGTTGAATCGCTTCTGTTGGTACTCGAGGGGGTTGTTCGTGGACGGAAACGTCAAAATATGGAGCTCTTAGGGGCTCTTACTGAAGTTCAAGTATTTCGTAACGCACTTTTTCCGATTGTTTGACCCCGCTCCCCCCTTGTACACCGAAAAAAATAATATGCTGTTTTAGCATTTAGGATGTCAAAAATGTGTCTGGTGATCCCAAGATGCTGCCTTTACTGCCCGCGCAGTTGAATTTGCATTCACAGGATGTAAAATTAACTGCGCAGGCAGTAAAGGCAGCATCTTGGGATCACCAGACATATTTTTGACATACTAGTTGTTAAAACAGCATATTATTTTTTTCGGTGTATAACACAACCGTAACGCCACCGCACACTCACCTTCCCTTATGAATTACGTAACGCTGGCCTGATCCTCCCCTCCAATTTTCAAAATATCCAAAAACCGCTGAGAAAAAAGCTTAGGAAAAAATGTGGGTTTTTTTTTTTTTTTAGCTATGTCGCTGAAATACCACGGGAAGAGAACAACAAAGGTGTGAAAACACTTGATTAAATTTTTGATCGAATGTTGGACTATCAACAATGCGATATCAGCAACGAGGTCGGACAGTAACATGTCCGTTCACTGTAATTCCAATCCAGATCGCTGTGCATGTTATTATTGTGGCGCCGTTTAGCACAACACGGCAGCTGTAACACATTTCGCCTTCAATCTAGGAAGTAGGCAAAACAGCATCCTTCACGCTCGAATAGTGGTATCATCCGTGATGTCGGCATTCACGGCATTCACCTACTCGCTATCTGGCGCCATAAAGGCATACGATGCGTGTCTACTCCAGGGAAGTGCATTGGTCAAAAGGTCGAAATATTCAACAGTCTACATAGGTTAGCATTTACCGATTAAAAAATCTTATCAAACTTGATAGCAAAGTTTCACTAACACAGTAATTTCTGTGTTTATAGATACTTTGGTTTACATTGAGTTACCTTTTTTCCATCACGTTGAGCAAATGGACTTGATTGATTGACCACATATTTGTTAAATCGACCAAAACTTTAGGTTACTTTGAAACATATGGGGTTTCTCTAGCTCTCATTCAGAGGTTGCTCTTTGCGAGTGACTATCACATTGGACCATCACCCTATTCTGCCATGCTAAGGATAAACGCCGTATGAACATTTTAAAAGTAGCCAAATTCCCTTTAATAATGTTTTGTTGCTGCAGAAAGTAATGCATATTTCTCCTTGAAATTTTCAGATGTTTTAGATTAAATCGTACACGAATTTGTCTGAAAAATTCGATGCAAAATACTCACAATCTTCCAAAAAAAATTGTTTTTTATTGAATGAAACTGGCAACATCTAAAGATTCATACGGCGTTTTGCTACAGTGCGGTAACTGCTGTCCAAGTTCGATCCTAGGGACTCGCGCCTGATTTTTAACAATGTTGCAAAATTTCAATCCGAATATTTGGTCAATGTAACTCAAAAAATATCGACAGCGCCTTTAGGTTACTTTGTGTACTATTTCTCATATCAACACAAAAGTTCGGTTACTTTTTCTTAATGTGTAGAGGGTTGAAAGGTTGAAGACACCATTGCTGCATCAACACTTGATTTCTCGGATAAGATCCAAAGATCTAACACGAATCAAAATAAACACGAGAACAGCACAAAGTTCGATCCGCAAATTTGGTCGATGTAACTCAAAAAATATTGACAGCACGGTTAGATTACTTTGTACTTTACTTCTCATATCAACACAAAATGTCTGTTCATTTTTCTTAACGTGTCGGAAGCACGTTGAAGACACGAATGCTGCATCAGCACTTGATTCCTCCGATAAGATCACAAGATCGAACACGAATCAAAATAAACGCGAGAAGAGCACAAGGGCGAGCCAAATGAAAATAGATTGAACGGCGGAAACGGCGATAAGATTTATCGAGGAGCCATATTTTAAATCGAATTTAAGTAATGAGAAATAACGTCCGGAGCAGCAACTTGTTACGACAACCTAATCATTCGGCCCGGACCCGGGTATAGCAATTAAATTACGGTTCCAGCCATAAAAATGACGAGTGAACGTGGCGCGGGGGCGGGGGCGGGAGGAGGGGGCGGCGGAGGGGAGTTCAAAAGTTGCCCGGCAAAAGTGCTGAACTTAGTTTTTGAGCCGATGATAAATGTGGGCGAGGGAAATAAATCAAAGCTCCTAACAAATACAACAAGTCATCCGTGTGTGATGTTCATTCCGTATCGTAAACTGTAACCCGAACCACGCGTTGCCGCGTCTTCGACATAAAAAAAAAACTTGGAATAGACCGCTAGATGGACGCATTAATGCTACAGGGAACTATGCTGCCGTGCTAAGGGAAAACGCCGTATGAACCTTCAGACGTTGCCAAATTTCCTGTCGTAGATGACGTATTTTCGGGAAAATGTATGAATATTTTTCTTCCCACTTTTCAGATAATTTCGTTCGCAATTTCATCTAAAGTTCCTGCAAATTTTAAGGAAAAGTATTCATAACATTCCTCAAAAATTAACATTTTATCGGAGGAAATTTGGCAACTCTCGAGCGTACATACTGCGTTTTTCCTTAGCACGACGGTATGTCACACGTAAACCCTATGCACATAGTTCCTTTTAGCATAAATAAGTCAAGATAAGCTATGAATTGAAGAATTCTGATACATGTTTCGTAACTAGAATTTCACGAAAAACACGATTTTTGCATACAAAATTACTGAAATCAACCCTCAAACTAAGATATTCGCGTTTTAATTTCACTTCGGTTACGGGAAATTTGAATTACCCGCGGGTCACAGGAAACGCAATACGCTACGTGAGTCAAATCGCGCCCTACAACGGTTTTGTCAAGCTCCTCAATCAGACATTGTTCATTTCCCACCATTTATTTTTCAAAGTGTAAACAATTTACTCCAGCTGAGTCGAAGCGTCAAGATTGAGGTTGCTGGTTTTCACATTGCAGAGAGGGTCATGGCAATTTTTAGTGTGCGATTTCACTTACGTTGACCGGTGAGTTTTCATGGGCGGGTGGTTTGAATTCACGCGTGAGGAAACATTAAATATATTGGTTAGGAGTTGCTTTCAGTAATTTTCGTTGCGCAAATCGTGTTCTACGTAAAATTTTGTCTACAAAATATGTATAAAAATGCTTAAATTCGTACCTTGTATAGTGGTCCATTAAATGTGCTTTTTGAATGACCTCGTACATCTTTGCTACCGTGATAGCAAAGAGAGCAATAAGTCGGCGGTGTAAATCCGCAACCACGAGTCTCGGTTGCGGTGTTTGAAAATCTCCTCTCCTATATGTAGGTGCTCTAACCATGCACTCCAAGGACATGAAATTACCATTCATCTACCTGGTTTTTTATATTTTGAAAAATACCTCAAGAGAAACTCATAATGGAGATGTTGCATGTGTGAGGAATTTGTGATATGACTATTGATTCTTATGTAAAAGCCCGCGAGAAACACGATGGTACCATTGGTTTTCTCTGAAATCAACTCCCAAGCTCAAAAAAGCTCTCAAGTTGAGGCCAAAATGGAGGGGATATCACACGCTATCCTGAGAGCCCACCTCTACATCAAGACGACCTGTCCATGCAAAAGATAGGGAGCAAATTAGAGCAAATCATAAGTCAATGGAGCAGATACATTAGCAGGGATGCCGTGTTTTCAGTCTTAGAGTCCCTTAATAAAGTGGCAGCCCTGTCAATGTATTTGCTCCCTATCTTTGCATGGAGAGTTTGCCTTGATGTAGAGGTGGACTCTCAGGATAGCGTGGGATCTGGGATATCCCCTCCATTTTGGCCTCAACTTAATGAGAGTTTTTTTTTTTGAGCCTTGGAGTTAATTTCAGAAAAAAACAGAGGCACCTTCGTGTTTCTCGCGGACTTTTACATAAGAATCAACAGTCAAATCGCAAATTCCTCACACATGCAACATCTCCATTATGGTCTTACATCGAACTTTCCACCCTTGATTAACCCTAAAAGCTGAAAGTAATGGATACGGGGTGTCTCAGATTTCATGAGACATCTTGACAACGCGGCCCCTTTCAATCGTTCCTTGCCCTCTCTATTTTCGCCGTCGCGCTCTCTCGTGGAAGTTGGGGACATTATTTTTCGAGGTAAATCAGTCGGTTGAAAGGTCGGCGGTTATTTTCGACGCGCACTCCTACTTTTACTTCTCTTTGTGGGCAGCGTTGTTCTACGTCAGGCTCATGTCCCCTTCTCCCTCCCTGCGGACGAAATAAAAGTTCTCCGGGACGTCTCGTGGTCGTGTGCGGGGGGACTTTATTTCGGTAGCTTTTTGCGGAGGATTTAAGAGTCGCTGTCCGTGCTTACTTCCCGGAGATTATTCAAGATATCTTGGATGATTCTTTATTTTAAGTCCCTTCTGAGACTCAACTTTTTTTTTTTGTTTTTTTTTGGAGTGGTTTTATTTCAGAGGTCGATATTCATTCATGATGTGTCGAAAAAGTGTAGCCACTGGCTTTTGTTCGACCCAAGTGAACTTTTGAGTGAACATGCTCGCTATCCTACACGAAGAAAAAAACTTCGTGCGTGGGACCCGAAGTTTAGGTCATATGGATCTCTGAAGTTTTCAGATTGAGCATCTGAACACTTAAGGTCCAGCTGCTGAGGTTTGGATCACACATCTGAAACTTCAGTTCTTACATCTGAAGTACTTCGGTTTTCACATCCGAAAAACTTCGGTTCTCACATCCAAAAAACATCGATTCTTACATCTGAAGTACTTCAGTTGTAAGAACTGAAGTTTCAGATGTAAGATCCGAACCTCGACAGCTGGACTTAAAGTGTTCAGATGCTCAATCTGAAAAGTTCAGAGATCCATATGACCTAAACTTCGGGTCCCACACACGAGGTTTTTTTATCCGTGTAGCTGCCTTTGCCTTACGCTCGGATAATATCAATTGTCATATACTGCCGTGGTAAGGAAAAACGTCATATGAACCTTCGTGAATTGCCAAATTCCTTTCGGTAAAATACGAATTTTCTAGAAAACTTGCGTGAATTTTCCGTCCAATTTTCCTGAGAATTTTCTTGGCAATGTGATGTAAAGTATCAGAAGATTTCAAGTAGAGCTACTCGTTATCGTCTCAAAAATTTATATCTCAGGAGGGGAAATTTGGCGACTCTCGGATGTTCACACGGCGTTTTTCCTTAGCATAGCAGTACAGCGAATTCCAGTGCTACCATTTTATTTTACCACAGATTCCGGGATTCCCGTGATTGATTCCGATTTCCAAAAATTCCGAGAAGAATCCCGATTTTATGAAAGTTCCGGGAAAAATTCCGATAAACGTCCGGACTTAGTTCTGGAGATCATCGAATTTGATGAAATAACCTGTCAAACTGACGAATAACCCCGAAATTCCGAGAACTTTCCAAAAATTGCTTGAGATTCCGAGGATGCTGAAGATTCTGGGAATTACTGCAAAATATGCGAAATTCTGAATTTATCCCCGGAAATGCTAGCCCTGGGTATTCAAGCAAAGCTAGTGTCCAATTTTGCGGCGCGCCACCCACGCACAATGGATCGGATCAATCAGAAAGGTTGGACATAAAATTTTTGACTTAAACTGAAAATGTTGATGTTTCTTTCGTCATGTTGTATGGTTTTAAGGAGTGCTTCTGAAAGAAAATTTTACAAGGAAACCGATGAAACCACTTTTAAAACCTCAAATTTCTGTATAAACGGAGTCATAAGCTTTTAAAGTTTCCAAATATTGGCCGACCTCTCCTATTGACTCGATTCACTGTGCCACGCCCCCTGTGAAACGGTGGCTTCAAAGTTCCTCTCCCCGGCAGTGACGAGAAATGACGGAGTCAACGGCAAACTCTCATCATTGCCAGGCAAGCGAGTGAACGTCAAAACCGTCACCCACGATGGTGGTAGTACACCGCCGTTAACATCCGTCACTTGAGAACGTTTCCGGGTTTGTGTGGTCGCTGACACTAATAACATTCCCGCGTAGCTCGCGAGAGCTTATGACGTGAACAAGTTGTGACGTCGCAAATGCGTCCCGGACAAGTTGTGACGTCACAAGTAAGTTGGAATTTGCTGGCGTGGAGGAGGTACTTGATGCGAGTCCTTTCGACGAGGCCCATAAGCAATCCAAATGTTGCCGTTTTACGAAAGGAAGATAATAGAGCTTCTATAATAAACTGAGAAATGTGTCTACTTGAATCAAAAAGAACTGCCATTGAATGATCCTCTCGAATGAATGGATCACTGGACAGGGTAAGAATTGGACGTATTTCTGCTAAACGGAATTTTGTGCATTAAGACAAGAGCTCTAATACCCATGATAATATATGCATAACAAGGCTCACATTATAATGCACATAGATCCTTTTGGTAGAAATATGTCCAATTTAAGCACCGCGGAACATGTTTAATTGGGTTGCATTTTGCAATTTGGAACTAAAATACCTGGCTCATTTTGAAAAAGACGTATGTAACATTGCTTTCCTTACGTAGGTAAGTGTTTTTACGTTTTAAAAACGTTTAATCTTAATCAAGTCACCTCTTTTCCCGATGCAGACGTTTTTAAAAAGAGGTTGATGTTCTCTGACCTGTAGAGAAGGTGCGTTTCAATAGTACCATCAAGTCCATAGGACTGTGAATAGTCTCATTATGACGTAGGCTTATTATCAACGCGGCCATTTTATTTTACCAAAGATTCCAGCGTGATCGATTCTGATTTTCAAAACTTTCGGGGAAGAATTCCAAAGTGCGCCCAGATTTGGCTCCGAAGATCATTAAATTTGATTTTAAAAAAATATTGAATTTGATCAAATAATCGGTCAAACTGACTGAAAACTCCGAAATTCTGAGAAAATTCAAAAAATAGCTGGAAGTTCGGGAATTCTAAAGATTCCGAGAAATTGCAAAAGCTCCGAAATCAGGAATTAACTCCGGAAAATGGACAAGAAGTCAGAAACTTAAATTGTTCAAATGAGGAAAAGCCATGTCAAGAGCACCAATTATTAAAGGAACAAGTCAGTTACCAAACCCACCAACCAGAGGCGGATCCAGCAATTTGGCAACACCGGATTTCCTCCATTTAAATCTATGCTAAAGGATCGATTCTTGTCGGAGCACCTGACCCCTCCAAGAATCGAATACATTTCCATAGGTTTAAATGGGGAGAAGGCAATGTTGCCAATTTGCTGGATCCGCCAATGCCACCAACCAAGGGCATAGTCATAAAAAAGATTATAAAAAATTCATGAGAAGTTGCCATTGTCTATTGGATTCGCGAATCATAAAGTTTTTTTTATGTTGTTTTTTAGGCTTTATATCCGGGGAATACTGCGGATCCATACAATTTCGAACATCAACCTGGGAGAAAGATTTACTTAAAAAAAAACCCAAAAAAACAACAACAACAACATTTAAGCCGGTAGTTCCATCGTATCGTACCGGGCTTCCTTCGATTTGCCCGAGGATTTGCAAAGGGGCAGTCGGGGGACGGAGATCGGAAAAACCATTAATCTTGGATTTTTAATGGCGACGATGCGTGGTAGAGGGGGGTGGGGGGTAGCGGCCAGCGCATTTTTCCTTGAGACCGTTAATTACGTCAAAAGCACTGAAGTAATTATAATTAAATTACAAACTCGTTAGTCATAGGAATGCCTGGCATAACCACGACCGCGGTGGTAGGGGTGTGGGGGGGAGGGCGGAGGAGGAGGGGTGGGGCGGAAATACCGGTGCATGTTTCAATTTGCCCGGTTGTGTTACCAAGCGCCGTGATTCCGACCGTAGAACGCATCTTCTCGGTGTTGCCGAGTGGGATTTTTTTGGATAAATATTTCATAATTGGATTGCGTTTTTCAAAAAGGAACAAAGAGCATTCCAATGCTGCCATGCTAAGGAAAAACGCCGTTTAAACCTTCAGGCGACGCTATTCGCTGTGGTAAATCACGAATTTTCGGAGAAATTTGTAAATATTTTTTGGTCCATGTCCTTGATATTGGACTCCATGCTCACCTATGGAATGTTCGGCTGCTCATCACGTCCAAGATCTTGGACTCCACGCTCACTTTAATGATGAATATTTTTTTAAAAAAATCAAACTCAAAATTGTGCGTTGCAGATACTCTCTGACACAAGACGATCATAGAGTCCGACAATTTATAAAAACAATTTTTGTGAAATAAAGACGAAAAAAAAGGTGTTCTCGCAAAAATTGTTCATTCATTAGATTAGGTTAGGTTGAGTCAGGTTAGGTTAGGTTAGGTAAAGTTAGGTTAGGTTAAGTTAAAGTATATAAGAAAAAGATACGATTTTCTATCATGATAAAGTAAGGATGGACATTAAAACTACGGGAGGTCTCTTTGATATTGGACTTCATGCTCAAGTGAAGAAGTGAAAAGTTCAGCGATGGGCTTGGGCATGGAGTCCAAGATCTTGGACGAGGTGAGCAGGCAAGTATATCTAGGATGAGCATGGAGTCCAATATCTTGGACGCGATGCTACATAATTTCACACTTGGCCATTCCGCAAATTTTCAAGCTTTCAGCGGTGAGGCAAAACCGACAACTTCGCCATGGTGGCTTCAGCCAGGATTTATTCTTTATTTTTGTGCTTCGTTTGCCCGCAATTAAGTACTTCGTTAATCCGTGTCCACGATGCAAGTAAGTAAATTGTAACGAGTTTTTTACGCTCTGTGTTCCCTCCTCGTTTCCGCATTATTGTACGCGGCGGTAAATATTCACCGTTGTTATTATATGAAGCATCGCTGCTACGTGCAAAAGCATTCGCGAAAGTAATAGAACCGCAGAGTCGTTTCGAATCAAGGAAAATTATTTTCCTTGGATTCGAAGTACTTATTACGCACTGTATGAAGAACTTAACAAGATTAGACGAGATACAGAAAGAAAACAAACTAGTTTTAACAAAATGAATTAGAAAAAGAGGGAATGAGTGAAATAATGTTGGTTTTGTCACGTGTTTTTGCGTGAAAAAAACTTTGAATAGCCGTAGACAAATGTTGAAAGTTTGTATTTACGGTTTTGTTAGTATGCATTTACAAGTTGAGAACCACCGTAAAATCCGCTTTTAGTTTATGTTTACGATTACTTACGAGATTAGGTCTGTTGTACGTAAGAGATACAGTCAACTAAATATACTCTTAATGGGTAGAATCCAGTGGCGTGGCTTGCTTCGCGATAAATCGAATAATCTGTCATTTAAACCTATGGAAAAGAATTGATACTGTTTATCGATTCTTTTCCATAGGTTTAAATGACTGATCATTCAATATATCGCAATGCACGCAACGCCAATGAATGTAAACGGCGCACAGTGGAAAAACTCTTTAGAAGATGTCGGATATAAAATAATTCACGAACATTGTAAAATTTTAATTTTATCTCGTCACAATTTTTATTTTTAGGGGTGATTTATAGAGGTAATTTTACGAGAAAACCAATGAAAATACTTTTAAAACATCAACATTTCATATCAATGAAGATATACATTTTTAAAGTTTTTAAATCACGTTCCATCTCTCCCATTGACTCGAACCACTGTGCGGCGTAAGGTGAAAAGTGTGGACCCTTGGTGAAAATCCTCAGAGGCTTTATTTTCAGGTATTTCGGAGGGTTGAACGCGTTGTGTGTTGCTTCCTGTTGGAGTATTTCATATGAGGACCTTAAAATGCCCATGAGCCTTTACAAAAATGAATCACATTATGTTGATTGAAGAGGTGGGCGGGTGAGTAGGGAGGACTTAAACAGTTTTCCGAGGAAAGAGAGAGAGGAGGGGGGGGGAGAGTGAAATACAGCGCAGGGAATAAAATGCAGCTGAGATTTGAATGTGAGGGGCTTCAACTGTTGGCAGTCAACTTGAGAAAGATGAGAGAAATGTGCTTTCGAGACGGGGAGGAGGTTTAGATTAGGGGAGACGCTTTTTTGAAGTCAACCAAATAGGTGTTCTGCAAACACCCCAATTCATTTTACCGTCACATCATACGCTCAATTTCGTCGGGTCTTGAAATTTTTGCGTGAAGCTTTTTCTCGAGTTTTAAATTCCCGCTCCCGCTTTAGCTCCGTTTATGGGAAAAGTTTTAATGAAATTTTTGGGATCGGTGAGTTGTGACTGAGGAGTTCTGAAACGGACAACTTTTCCGTCAAAAAGCTCGTTAAAAATGCTCGGATCAGTCGCGAAACTAAAAACGCATTCCTTTCTCTGCCTCGTCAATGTGTATATCGCGAGAAATCGTTTCCGTAAAAGTTCTGCCCGTCTGAATACCGACATAAATTATTTATATTAATTTTTCAGTTTTTTCTCGATTGCTCGTGGTGAAAAATCACAAATATGAAATTTTAGAGACAGAGGTCTAGTCTAGACAATTTTAGTAGTTTTAAAACCAATATGATTGTTTTTCGGTGTACTCATTTACACGGAAGAAAGAAAGAATAAAAAACCTTGTTACCATTGTAAGGATACTTGTCACAATTATTTGATCCTTCGCCATCACAAAACACCTCACTAGTGCGTTACTTTTTATGTGCTGATCTACGCTGAATCTCTGTTGATTGGGTTTTGAAAGGATGCATCTATTCGGCCTCAGAGACCACGCTAGGAAGTATCTTCTCTCGTTGAAGGCGTTTTTTATGCTTCGCCACTCATCGTCTAGCAAATGAAGCAACCGCATTACTCGCTGATCTGCGTCGCTGCTCTGGCGATTGGGTTTTGAAAGGATGCATCTATTCGGCCTCAGAGACCACGCTAGGAAGTATCTTCTCTCGTTGAAGGCGTTTTTTATGCTTCGACACTCATCGTCTAGCAAATGAATCAACCGCATTGCTCGCTGATCTGCGTCGCAGCTCTGTCGATTCGGTTTTGAAAGGATGCATCTATTTGGTCTCGGAGATCACGCTAGGAAGTATCTTTTCTCGTTGAAGGCGTTTTATTAGCGTCGGCACTCATGAATCGCGTGAACCAAGATTCTTATTCTCCTTAAAAGACGGTCTAGTGAGAATGGAAAGAAAGTTCTGTGGATCCAATGGGTGCGTTCAAGCAGAGTTAGCCTGACCACCGAGGAAAAAATTTCCAATGCCAATGTTTCCAAATTGACTGAAAAAATTCGATTTTTTGCAAAAATGTACCTGCGTGATTTTCGTTGAAACTTTGTCCAATTTTTGCGATCAGAAGAAAAATCAGTGGAATTATCAATGAGACATTTTCGAAATTCTCCTGGTATTAGTGCAATTTGTGCGGGGAAATTTGGCGACATTGAAATGAGGTTACGTTCTTTCATGAGAGAGACGTCGATGTCTCGGATCGTGTAATGATCACCCGGAAAAGAAAGCGTTCGAATTTTAAAAAAAAGAAGAAGAAGAAGAAGAAGAAGAGAAGGGGAAAAAAATTGAGTAAAATAGATAGAGTGTGCGAGGCGAACAGGCAAGCTGCCGTTACAAGACGAGGGCAGTGATTCCATTAAGAGGGACCCTTGCAACGCACAAGAACTCGTTCTAATCGCGGTCCACATCCAATTGCAGTTACTGTTCTTTTGCGGAGGATGAACACGCGCACTAGGCGAGATGATCGCCCGAAAAAAGCAAGCAAGAAAAATAAAAGAATGATAGAGTAAAATAAAGCGTGCGAGGAACAGATTTCTCGCCTTCACAGTAAGAGAGCAGTAACTCCATCTTTGCCTGAACTTGGAAGCGTGCTAGTAGACGTTCCAGCCGTGGCCCACGTCCAATTGGAGTTACTACTCTCTTTCTGTAAAGGCGAGATGATCGCCCGAAAAAAGCAAGCAAGAAAAATGAAAGAACGATAGAGTAAAATAGAGCGTGCGAGGAACAGATCTCCCGCCTTTACAGTAAGAGAGCAGTAACTCCATCTTCGCCTGAACTCGGAAGCGTGCTAGCACACGTTCCAGCCGTGGCCCGCGTCCGATTGAAGTTACTGCTCTCTTGCGGAGGATAAACACGCGTACGAGGCGCGGGGTAGCGATCCGAGAGCGCAGCAATGCTAAAAATTAATGTTATTGTAAGTCCGCTGGTGCTTACACAGCAAAGCCCGCGAGGCAGGGGGAGGGGAGGGGAGGGGGAGGGGG
>NW_017547114.1:5405828-5472537 GCF_001854935.1 Bemisia tabaci
GGGTGGGGGTGAGCGTCTTATATCATTCACAGTCCGGTGGCTTACGCACCCGACGTCGAGATCCGAGCGCGTTGCCTATCAATCCGGGGGCCCGGACGCTTTCGCTGACCTTGCGGAGTTTTTTAGGGATGCTGCGGTGCCGAAATGTGGAGACGTAAGGGTTCGTTAGGCCCTGGATGTATGGATTAGGCTTAAATTTGGTAGGTCAGGATACCCCCGTTCTTTCTCCGTATTACTCAAGTAATCTGGATTGAGACGTCTCATGCAGTAAAGGTTCAGCTTTTCCGTCTCCTTGTTGTTGTTGTTGTTGTTGTTGTTGTTGTTGTTGTTGTTGTTGTTGTTTTTGTTTTTGTTGATGATGATGATGATGATGATGATGTTGATGATGATGATGTTGATGATGATGATGATGATGATGATGATGATGATGATGATGATGATGATGATGATGATGATGATGATGATGATGATGATGGTGATGATGATGATGATGATGATGATGATGTTGTTGTTGTTTTTGTGCTTTCTCCTCTACTCCTTCTTCTCCTCCTTTTTTCCTTCTTTCTCTTCTTCTTTTTCTCCTTCTTATTGTATATTTTCCCCTGCCTCTTCTCATAATTTTTGCTTGTTCCTCTTCTTCAACTTTTTCTTCTCCTTCATCGTCGTCTTTTAAAGCACCTTTTTTTAAAATAAATATATTCTACCACGACTACTTCTACTTCCACCGCCTTTTCTTTTATTCATTTAGTATAATCACTAGTTTAGTATAATTAGCGTTTTTAATCTACGGAAGACAGAGCTCTAGAACATTTCATATAAAATCTCAACACGGAGAACCCAACAAACATAACGTACATATTTCATGTTTCAAGTTCTTACTTTTCCCATTGTCGTATGCCAAAATTACTCCGAAACTAAATCACCATGCAACAGAGAACTACGTATGACAATTGTCGCCTTGCTGACTTAAACGCGTAACTCAATTTTCACGTGAACCTCGTGCTCCATATAACTCTATGCTTTCCAAGGTTAAAAACGCGTGCGCGGTGCGTTTAAAAATAAACATTTATTTGTACGTCCTTGCGTCAAAAGCGGCAATATAATTCACAAAACGCAGATACATACTTCATGTTCTTCAGGTATATTCCATGTGTCCTGTGTTTATGCTCAAGTTGCTGTAGAACATCTTATTGTGTAAAATCACCGCGATCATGTATAGAGGCACATAATTTACGTTCGCCGAGCACAGATTGTTTGCCTTGTATACTATGTGAAAAGTGCCCGACACATTGACGAGGCATAAATAATCGATTATCGATATATTTCCTTATTTGAAGCTACGATAAAGAATCGATCATTAAGGTGTTCGTTACAAGCACCCTGTTTATCGATATTTTTCCATTGGTTTAAATGGCAGATCAATCGATTTATCGACAATAGCGTGAGAACGGAGCCGAGGAGAACTCTTAACAGGGCTCCAAATCGACCGGAAAAGAGCCGATAAAGCGGTCGCGGAAAGCACTGCCGTGCTAAGGAAGAACGCCGCATGAACATTCAATAGTTGCCAAATTTCCACGGATAAAACATGTATTTCTGAGG
The DNA here is from genome assembly GCF_001854935.1 of Bemisia tabaci. Taxonomy (NCBI): domain Eukaryota; kingdom Metazoa; phylum Arthropoda; class Insecta; order Hemiptera; family Aleyrodidae; genus Bemisia; species Bemisia tabaci. The sequence goes on from NW_017547114.1 coordinate 5,407,428, forward strand.
AAAGTTGTGCGTATTTTTCCTTGAAATTTTCAGATATTTCGGATTCAATCGTGCACAAAATCGACTGAAAAATTCGAGGGGAAATGTTGAACGGTTTCCGTGAAAACTCGTGTTTTATTGGAGGAAATTCGGCAACCTCTGAAGGCTCATACGGCGTTTTTCCTGAGCATGGCAGAGCGGAACTGTTGCCGTTTCATATCCGCGTGCGGAGCTCTCGTTCTCGGCGTTGCAAGTGTCGTTTTATTCGCGGCGACGATAAATCAAGTTAATGCCTCTCCGCGGATCGACGTTCGCGAGCGGCGCGGAGAGCGATTCGCTCCGAGGTTAATAGAAAATGACGATTTATCATGAAATATCGGCGTCGAACATATTGTCGGCTCGCGTTTTGCACCGAGAGCCGAGACGCCGTTGGGATAGAGGAGGGGGGTGGAGACACGACCGACTGTGACTTCGGTTTACGCAGGGTCTGATCAGTCTGATAGACTTGGCTTCTAGGACTTCGAAAGTCGTCTCCCGAACGAAGAATGCAGCTCTATTCCGATGTTACCAAATTGGTAATAGGACGAAATGGACTGCATTTTGCAAATTAAAGCTATACATTCTAACTCATTTGAAAAAAATACTTGGTGCATAGGGAAACTAATGGCAAATACGTTGTTCTTAAACCGGGACGAAATTTATAGTTCTTAATAATTGCGAAATATAGTCCAATTGTCCAAAGTACAAAAATGTCCAAAGTCAAAAAAGTCCGTACCTAAAACAAGTCCAAATATCTGGAATGTCCAATAGCGGTGTTATGCTGTTATGGCCCAAAACAGAAATATCCAAGTGTTAAATAATTTGACTAAGGGGCAACATAAGAAGCCTGGGAGCTTTCTATTTCAATGGATAATGGAGAAATAGTGATGTAGAGTTTTCCTGATTTGTGGCTAAACTTGGGTATACGCGCACTAAGCAACAAATTTCGAGGAAGTCAAGAACAAAACAACCAATCAATTTATTTTACAAAAATGCACCTGCGGAATTTTTATCCTGAATGTTCTGATTTTTGCTAAAAATCCGACGAAAAATCAATGGATTTCTCAGCTTTTCCACAGGCCCATTGGAAGCGAAAAATTGTGTTGCGATTCTCTCCTGCCTACCACAAGCGCCCATTGGCGGATACAGCAAATTGGCAACATCGTTCTTCCCCCATTTAATACCATGGAAATGTATCGATTCTTGGAGGGGCCTGGTGCTCCGACCAGAATCGATTATTTAACAGAGGTTTAAACTGAGTAATCCGGTGTTGTCAAATTGCTAGATCGGCTTCCGCAAGCGTCAGAATGTCGACTTCACAAGAAACACGAGAAACTGAAATGTAATGTCAAAAAAGGTTATTTGCACTCGGATACCGGCATGTGGGCGTTAAATACTTAATCACTAATTGGACGTCATTACGAAGTACGAAACTAGTGCAACAGCGTGAAATAATGTGGGTTGAGACTGATGATGCGCGAGACTTGAGACAGATGACTGCGACAAATGGATTAAAACAGAGATGCGCGCCCCTTAAACGGTGCAAATCAGGAGTTACACTTAGGTGGAGTGAGGAAACTCTCCAATTAATGCAGATGTAATTAATTTAATGTGAAAAGCCTACGTGAAACTCGAAGTTTAACACAGCTTACGTGATACAACTATATTAACGCCGGAGTAGCCAAAATTGCATACCCTCCAAATAGAAGGAAAACCAAGATTTCTACACGCAACCTGCCTGCGGGTTTATGGATATGATGATCCTTTCCTCGCGGAGGAATATAAAAAAATTTAAAGTTTATTGGTTCGATGAATTCATGTCTTCATTGTTAATTTTTTCTGCAACCCAAAAATTGTGTATGAAATAAAATTTTGACGATTTTTGCTTACTGTTTCAGGTGCTGATCGCAGTTTTGAACGTTGTCTTAAAGCAGGCACTCGAATTAGAGGAGAAAATGCCTTATCGAAGATGATTTGCTTCTCCGTGTGTTTCTCTCTCATTTACTAAACTGCCTGTTTCCTATGTTATCTCTAAGTAAATGCTATTTTTACTGTCTTTTTTAGTACAGCATTGGTTTTATTTTGACATCAAAACCCCTTTCAAACTCGTGGATTATATTGCCATCCTTCGATAGAACCAACAATTATAAATGTCTGCTAAATGTGCGCATATTTTTGTTTACATTAAAAGCTATAGATCAAACATCAAGTGAAATTTAAATTTATGATTTGTTTTGTCTGAACACAGCTTTGATATTTTGTACCCTGATTGTAAATGAAAACCAGATAAGCTGACTGTACTAACGCTGTAGTTTATAAAAATGCATTTTTTTTTCATTTTTTAATAAAAGGAATATATCGCTAGCCATGCTTCACATTTTTGCCTATTAATTCACCCATCGGTAGTCGTAACGGACGGCGTGAATAGTCGATGATCGATATTTCCCCATTTGAAGCTATTGTAAAGAATCGATTACTAAGGTGTTCGTTGCGAACACCCTGTTTATCGATTCATTTCCATAGGTTTAAATGGCAGATCAATCTATATATCGCAAAGCACGCCGCGCCACTGGATCTCTTGCTTTCTACGATTCAGACCTAAGACTCAGAACTTTACTCTTCAAAGCACATTTAATACATTGATAGATACAAATATTAAAACAGAAGTTTGGTAATATTCAGAATGCCGGATAAAAAGAGTATGTCACTATATCGGTTGTAAAATGTCAAACCGCATGCGCAGATTTTTCCTGCTGTGTTGAATATTTCCATTATATTTTATTGTTTTAAAATTTAGCTTCCTAATTTTAAGAAAAAAATTTAGAAAATGCTTTTCGAGAATGTGGAAAAATATCAAACGAAATTTTGTGTGGAAAAGAGATGATCAGACCAATGATAAAAGAGTGAAATATGGCAGAAAGTATGTAAGGTTTCAAATTGAGTTAATACATCGTTTGGTAGTTCCACCATCGATTCATAGTTAAGTATGTACGTTGTTTTAGCTATAAAATATATTTGTTTCATTTATTTCTGACAGAAACTTAATTTCATCTTTAAACCGGCAGCAGGGTGAATTTTGAACTAAGCTCCAAAATTGGAGGTTAATCATTAATTTATACTATCCTCATAGTTGAAGATGCCCTGAATAACGAAGCATAAACTCAAGCGCATGTGTCATTAAAAGATTTAAAGTAAGCAATTATCTCTTTAATCAATTTGCAGAGTGTATTAAGTGTTTTGCGCTTGAGGGCTTATCAGAAAATCGTGAATTGGCTGAAATATAGAAACGGTTTCCATCATCCCCTAACAAGAGGTAATCTTCTATAGAATCGGAAGAGACCCCTTCCGATCCACCCTAGAAATGCGTAGGCTTTTCGACTCGGGGTTTAAGTTTTTCACCCAGATTTTACTCAAGTGCCTAGTTAAGAGAAAACAACATGGAAGCTGCACAGCACAACTTCGAGTACCTATTTACTCTCAGTGCATCATATGGATTATTACGAGATCGCTCCACCATAAATCGTCCCTCTTCCGCTAAAAGAACGCATCTCCCGTTTTTACTTTAGCCCTGGAGAGCATGGAGTGAAATAGACATTCAGGCTAAGCTCAAAAAGCCTCCTCACTTTACGTTAGGGGAGCGATGAAATAGCGCGTGTCTTTAAGTTGGGAATTTTCAAGTGCATAGTTACCGAATTGCTGCGAGAACTTTATATTCTGATAAGTGAATTTTGTCTCCGACGGTTTCGAAAACAGACCCTTCGCGTTTTAAACCTTTTTGGCGGAATTTTCTCATCAGCTAAGTCTTGGAAAACGGGGAGTGGAAAAGAGGGAAAAACTATTGGTTACTTCGCCGTAAGATAGGAATCAAAGGAGCATTTTTGTCTGAAATAAAAATTGAGTGTTTTACACCTCGAGACTTCTCAACCATGTTGCGACTGCCACTATCGATGCTCTCTCTGCCGTGCTGAGTAAAAACGTCGTAAGAGCATTCGAGTGTTGCCAAATTTCTCCTCAAAAATATTAATTTTTGAAGAAAGTTATCAGTATTTTACCTTGAAATTTGCATACGTTTTGGATCAAATTGCGGACGAATTTTTTTGAAAAATCGGAAGAGGAATATTCACGAATTTCCCTGGAAATTCGTGATTTTTCGAAGGAAATTTGGCAACGCCTGATGGCTCATACGGTGTTCTTCTATTCTGCCAGGCTATGGAAGAACGTCGTATGAACATTCGAGAGTTGCTAAATTTCTCTTACTAAAACATGTATTTTTGACAACATGTATGCATATTTTTCCTCAAAATTTTCAGATACTCTTAAGATTAAATTGCGTTAAAAATTGTCTGCAAATTTTGGAAAATAATTTTCACAATTTTCCCATCAAATTCGGTTTTTATCGGAGGAAACTTTGCAACGTCTGAAGGCTCATACGGCGTTCTTCCTTAGCACGGTAATACTGTACGGAAGCACTCCGGACATGGCTGTTGGAGAGTTAGTCCGTATGGTAAACAGGCTCTCAAAGGAAAATATACCCCTGATGAGCACGAGGATTTAGCCTTTTTCCTACTTCAACGTAGTGAGAGCTAAAAGAGCGCAGTTTCCACCTCCATGTGACAATTCGTATTTTTCTTGACACTCAACGAGTCGTCCTGATATGTCATCGCTAAAACTGACACGTTAGCTCCAGTTAAACTGTCTTTTTATAAGCCTTAAACACTAGGGTGCTTAAGAGGGAAAAATGGCTTAGATGCAATGCTATTTAGGCCGTTGTTATCTCCTCGTGGATTTAGCCAGGTATGAGGGACTCCTCTCTCTTTAATCCGGCTGATGTATGTGCAGAATTGCCAGCTCATTTCTTTTGGCTCGGGCAATTAAAGGCAAGTAAAGGCTGAGTCATGCGCCAATTGGATTGCATTTTGCAAAAAGGAACCAACAGTACTCCCGTGTTGCTAGGATCGTGCAACTTACTTTTTTGCATAAAATTACTGAAATCGTGGGGAAAAATCAATTATATAAAGGTGCTTTTCTTCTTGAATTCATTGTCAAACAACTTCAAAAATTGGTCCGCTACTGGCTCTCATCATCAGCGATGTGATTGACAGAAACATGCGCTTGTCATCTTGGCGCTGCGCGCTGGCGCGTCTCATGGATCAGTGCAAGAAGATGACTGAAGCGCATCTTGCCTTCAATTCAGGAGGTAGGCAAAACAGCATCCCTCACGTTCGAATAGTGGTATCATCTGAAATACGTGCATTTCCTCATATCTACCTGCTTATGCTTGTGAGCTAGCGTGCCGCATGCACCGCCACTAAAGGTTATATCGACGGTGAAACTACCAAACGACGTATCTTATTTGCCATGTTTCAAAATCTCCGCTCCCTTTTTATTTTTTCGAAAAAGAACAAATCAACATTATTCTTTGAAGTTTCCACAGGATTTTCTTCGCACGGAGAAGACAAATTGAGGATGTTTCAAAGAATTGACTTTGAGTAGTTCTCCATTTAAAAAGTATCGCAGCTGCAACGTCGCAAACTGAGATAGGTAGTTTGGGAGTTTCACCATCGACATTCATTGTTACCCTTTGACTCACCTCTCTCTTTACAGCGGCCTCATACGTCTTTATTTGTGAATGAAAAAGGTTGAGAGTGATATGCACCACAGTATCATATGCATAACAGTTTTTCCGAATCTCGAGCATAGCCTTTTTGTGTATTTATGTAAACTGTATTATATGTAGCATTGTCTATCAATGTCACAAGTCGACCAAATAATAATGTCAATGTCAATGTGAGTAATCGATAATGCTCGTGGATTGCGATTTTGAAAAAAAAAACTGAGATACACACCACGCAAATTGTCCATAAGGATGTGGATTTCAGCCATTCCGACTTAGAAATGAACTGATTTCATCAGAAAAGAACCAAACCACATTAAGTTGAAACTGAGAAAAAGAGGATTGAAGTTCTATCCCTGCGTCAGGCTCAATGTGAAAAATTATAACTTTATCCCCTCTTTTCACAATTTATTTTTTTGTTTTTTGACTTTCAGTTTTCAGCAGGCGAAAATATACGGTTAGTAAAACTTAAAATCATTCTTAACTCAATTTTTTCGAAAATGTAGGTTGGTTCCTTTCTGTTAAACTCGGTCCAAATATTAGAGCTCCTTTCTAGAAAAAGTTAAATTTCATGAAAAAAAAAGAGGAAAATAATGTATGGGCAAGTCTTGAATTGCACCTAGTGTTCGAAACTCACCTACAGGAGCCATATAGCGCATCAAGCTCCGTTTTTAGTGGTTATTGAAAATTATTTAGGGGCCTAGTTCACTCTTTGCCTATATATCACAGCGCAAGATGACAAGACGCAAGATGTTTTAGTTACAGAACTAGTAGCTGTGGCTTGGGGAAAATTTCGAAAAAAATCATCAAACAGAAAAATTAGGATTTTTTTTGTGGGGGGGAGGGTGATTTCTTAGGGGCCACGCTGTATCAGAGCCTTCATTTTTTATGCGCCATTGGTTGGCGCCTGTTGGCGCCTGTGAGTTTCGAACACAGATCGCACCCGATGAATTTTCCCAATCCATCAACACGCGCTCGGATACATTAAACGATAACCGAACGCTCGTTCCGAACGGCGTCAAAAAACGAGAGTCGAATTACATCGCGTCGAATCCGATCCCCGCTTCATTGCCTCGCTATCATTAATTTTTGCCACGTCCTCGCGGTTCTGGTTCCAAGGAGCTCGAGAATGAACGCTCTAACAATGAACTGATTACTTTCCGCGCGTATTTATTTTATTTCCAACGCTCGGCTCCGTCCCCCGCTTTTTTTCTCCTTTCAATGCCGGATTATGTCTCATAAATATTAATTCCTTGTTTGTGTTGATCGGAACTCTGTTTTTGTGAGCATGACCTCGATGTGATGCCTCTGGGGGAAAATTATTTTCTATGCAGGTGGGCAAGCGTGAACTTGAAGTTCTGTAATCGCGATATATCGACGTATCTCTCATTTCAACCTATGGAAAAGGATCGATAAACAGGGAACACCTTAATAATCGATTCTTTACCATAGCTTCAAATGGGGAAATATCGATAGTCTACCATTCACGCCTTGCCAATCCTTTAGAATGCTGCGGGCTCAAAGAAAGCGATGGAGAAGTAATACTCTGCTTTGTTCCTCGACCCTCAAAGAAACTCTGTTCTTCGCGTATTTGGACGTATTTCTGCCAAAGAGAACTATGTGTATTAAGACATGAGCCCTGAGACCCATAAGAATGCATGCATAACAGGGCCCACGTCATAATGCACATGGTTTTGTTTGGCAGAAATGCGTCCATTTACAAGTCCAGTTGTTAAAAAGTTCCGCCGAAGCGATTTTGATGAAGCCTCATCAGTTATACTTCGACTTACTGCTTGATAATTGACCTTTAGACAAGGTGCAAATTCAAGCTTCAATGTATGATATAAGGCCAAAGAACGAAACCACATATCGTCGTTTCTCCTAGTAAACAACGTAACTACATTTCAGTGCTGCCAGATGATTATATCAATTGGTTCCATTTTTTCAGCTACTCGTCATTTTTCTCCCATTTTAAGATCGCAATTCTGTTGTCAGGAAACTAAAGCACTCACTTACCAATTGGAGACTGTACAACACCTCTATTGTGAAATAGTGAAGCACCGTGTCACGTGGCACGCTGCCGCGCGGCTAGCCAGCCAGCACGGAACGCGCATTGGAGCCTACAAACCTAAGAGATACCTCAAGCATTGCGCAATGCGTGAAGTATCTGCTTAGGTTTGTAGGAGCCAGTGCGCGTTTCGTGCTGGCAGCACGTAGCATCACTCCGCTTTATGCTAGGGCCTATTATATAAACTCGCGGAGTTAGCGTTTTTCAACTCATGCTTTTTATATGTTTACACACTCTGCATGGATTGCTTTAATTTAAATTGATAAAAAAAAATATACATATGAAAGGAAAATTTAATGTGTGTTTTGTAAATATTAAGGTGTTTCCTTGTCGTATTTAATAATTTTCAGAGCACATTAATTTTTTCTTTTATATTTTGTGCTTTCACTGTGCTGCAGCGTGGTGTGAGCGCAACCAAATTCTCAAAATAGGAGTATTTGACTCTGAAAGATCGATGTAAAAATGGGCTAAAACCGAAGATTGCGTGCTTCTCGCTTTTTTCCCTCTTTTATTCATTTGTACATAGCTTCTTTCGACACAACTACTGCTCATTGATTTTAATATCGATGCCATCGCTTAAAAAAGGTTTTACAAATATTTGCCACGTTTTAAAAATGTAAATGTTTTTAAAATAAAGTAATATTTTCATTTAAAAAAAAGTCGAAATAACATTTTATTTAAAAAATGAGTTACCACAACAACTCTTCCGTCTCTCTCAATTTTCTTATTTCATTATTGTCAATATAATTTTACATTTGTACGGACTAAAATATGACACTTGGACTAAGTCACTGTTGCTTATTTCTCGCGTGGACGTAAACTACTGGACAAAACAGGTAAGCGGACAAAAAATCGTTGACGGAATGCGCTGAAACCCTTTTCTCCAATTTTGAGATCGCAATTCTGTCGTCACGAGACTGAAGCACTCACTTACCAATTTTAACAAAGAAATTCAACGTAATAAAGGCGTGGTTTTTTTAGAGAGAAAATATCGCATTCGAGTGCAGTTTCGATATCAGTATCGAATGCGATGTTTTCTCTCTAAAAAATCCACGCCTTTATTACGTTGAATTTCTTTGTTAAAATTGGTAAGTGAGTCCTTCAGTCTCCTGACAACAGAATTGCGATCTCAAAATGGGAGAAAAATGACGAGTAGCTGAAAAATGGAACCAATTGATGCAATATATCGCATACCGTTCTGACACAAAATATGGCGCTCATCGAATCACCCTAACTACTTGTCTTTCGACATCAAAAATTTTCCTCTTGGACTTACTTCTTCACTGAAAAAAAAATCTCGGTGTATTCACTAAGAAAGGGTAATATTATCAAGAATTCAGGGTTCTATTTGATCCCAGCTTTTTCTTGGTAAAATTACCATTTATGGAATTGGTAATTTTACCGAAAAATCTCGGTAAAATTGTTGAACTTTCTTGGTGATTTTACTGGACCTTGGTAAAAATGCCAATATTTTTTATCGACTGCGGTAAAATTACAGGGATAAAATGGCAAAGTTACCGGGAATTGATTACCAACAAAAGTGGTATTCTTACCGGAGAAAAACAGTAAAAATACCGGTTTTTAGGTAAGCTTACCAGTCTGTCTTGGTAAAATTACCAATAATTGGTAAAAAAGTGAGATGGTAAAGGTACCAACGGACCTTGGTAAAAACGCCGAGAACTTTTTTTCAGTGTTCACCTGCTGTGCGGTTTTGTGTGTGTCCTCCTTATTTTCATTTTTTCGAGTAGGTGCGTTTTCGTTCTCACTGATTCACATAAGTCGAACGTTTCTCCCCCGCTTAGCTCACCTGAACACAAAAAAACGGTAAACCAAGCCTCCGCACCGCTCAAGTTGCGTACCACCTCTCCTCGGTCGTAAAGCGCGTAGCGTCGCAATGAATGTTAATAACGCTCCGGCCGTGTCATAAAACACCCCGAGGTCGCAACACGCGTAACGCCCGCGCCCCAAGCACACCCCCCCCCCCCCATAAACCCCCGTTCTCAAGTGAGGACCCGCAAATCGGCTCCGATTCAAACGGCCGGAAATTAAAATTTCGAAAAATCATAACTCAAGGGGCCGGGCCGCGGATTCGGGGTGACCCTCGAGAGGCAATAAAAAACGTCTCAAGGATCCGTCGGCAAAACCGCGTAAGTGGTTCTCGAGTTGTGTGCAGTTTTTGGTATTTAACTGCGTGTTTTTTAGGGCTCGTACGAGGGGTGGAGGTACGCGTGTGCGTCTGAGGTGAGACGAGATGCAGGAGGGATGAATTATATTCCGCGGTGTTATTTACTGCGGGGTTGGAATTATTGCCGCGGGATTGCCGGCAGGCCAAGAACCCTTGCAACTTCGGTATGGAAAATGCCGTATGAGCGATTGCGTGTTGCCAAAATTCTCCGTTTGAGAAGTTTATTTATGAAGAAATGGAGAATTTGCACACAAAAATGTTATTGCTTCACCAGAGAGTGCTTAATGAGCTGCGTTCGCAGTATTTTTCATAAATTTTCTGACATGGGAAATTGGAGGGTAATAGATTTAAAAGTGAGAAAATGTGCCGCCTTCTGACGTCATCTGGCGGCATTTTCCATTTGAACACATGTATTTTTAGCAGATTAGGTTATTTTGTCATATTTTCTCCAATAATTGTTCAATTTAGAAACCAAGGATATCCTCGCACTCAGTTTTTCTAGTAGTATCATTTTAAAGATGGAATTCACAACATTTCAGGTACCTGCATTCCTGCAAATTCTCTATTATGAATGTTTTTCCTTGACCTTAACCTGAAAGATTCGGGTGGTAAAATTGATAACAGATGCCAGAAATTAGTTTGTGAAAAAAGGGGTTAATTTTTTTTCTTTTTTTTTTCTTTTTTTTAATTGAGCATTATGCAGGAATAAAACTTCGAACCTAATTTTCTCAATTTCAACTTAACTTGGATTGGTTCCTTTTTGATGAACTCAGTCCAATTATAAGTTAAAATTTCTAAAATAGCAGCCTGGGACAATGGTGATAACAAAAACATAAGAGAAAAAATGGGAAACAAGCCTGAAAATTACACATAAAAATCAGAGACGTTTCGGCCCAAAACGAGCCATTTTCAGTCGGAATAATACAAATAAAATATAAAAATTCCAAATAGAAACCTGCAGACTGCATGTTGGCCAAGAAAATGGCTTCTCTTTGTTTTGATTTTCCGGGCCAACATATAGTCTGCAGGTTTTTATTCGGAATTTTCATATTTTATTTTTATTTTACATACATAGATTCGAGTCGCTTTACAGCGCGCCCGGGCGCTCTGCGACACCTAATCGCCATCCTTGTCTATCGATCACGAGGTCATCTGATAAATGGCATCTTGTAATTTCATCTTGAATGCCACCTATCCACGATTTTGCTGGACGTCCCCTACGTCTTCTCCCAGGAGGAACCCAATTTAGTACTTTCTTAGGCAACCTATAATCTGCCATTCGTTGAACATGACCGTATCAGACAAGCTGTTTGGTCATAATTTCATGCACGATGTTCTGCTCGGCGTTCATGATCTCACGGACTCCTTCGTTTCTTACGTGATCTCTCCTCGAGATTCCAGCTGATCTTCGCCAGAAATCCATCTCAGTTGCCTTAAGAATCTTTTTGGTACCTACGATCTTTCATGGGCCACACTTCACTGCCGTAGGTCAGAATGCTTTTGATTATAGTGTTGCAAATCATTCTTTTTTTCTTTCTTTATTTTTATTATTCCGTCTGAAAATGGCTCAGTTTTTGGCCGAAACGTCTCGGATTTTTATGTGTAATTTTTAGCCTTGTTTCCCGTTTTTTTCTCCTATGTTTACCAATCATAAGTGAGATTCTCAAAAAAAAAAAAAACCCATACCCGAAATTTCGTATTACAGCGTAAGAAATTCGCCAACGCCCCGGAGTTATATGCCGTTTTTCCCTAGCAGATCGCCTTTCTGACGTTTCGGATCCGCGCATGGATGTGGCAACACAGGATTGCTTCTTCTGAATTTATACCGGGCAACCCCTCATTTCGCCCGGAGTGAAAGTAGCTTTGAATAAGGAGCGAATGTATTTTTAAGGGTTTTTTATAACTCTATTAGGCGTATAAATGTCAAAACAATCCATATATTCCGGGGAAGCCGAGCCTACTTCACGCACGCCGAGCAAAAGCTGCTCGCAGTAATCTTCCCATCCCCGGGAAGAACGCCGTATGGGCTTCTCGAGTGGTGTCAAGTTTCATTAATCAAGTTTTTAATTTTGTGTCGAGTTATGAGTATTTTCGATGTATTTAAAATTTCATCCGATACGTTGCTTATTTTGGGAAAATCGAAATCTCAATCTTTATCGTGTCAAAAGTCATCTACAAAAATCTTAAAATAAAGTCATAAGTGATGTTTCCGTTTCATGGCGGTTTCCGTATTATTAAAAGTGGTAGATAAAGCGATAGAATGAAAAAAAAGCACTAAGAAGTGGCCCGAGCTGTATGTAATAAGGTGACGAAATGATGCTGGGTCCACACCATTTCGCGGGGAAACAAAGCCAAGAAATTCCAAAAATTAAAACTAGATTCAAAAATACATTTTTTGAACTCTAATGCGCACCAGTACGGAACTGAGGAGTTAAGCCATAGACAAAATAGACAAAATAGCGATGGACTAAAGCGATAGACAAAGATGACATAAAGGATATGAGGGGATCCAATTGGTAAAACGAGTGGTTGCAATGGACAACGGAGGTAGGTAATAGATTAACTAATAGCAACCCACGGGAGAACCTATAATTATTCCAACATTTTCTCCCTCAGTCTGTAAGACCTACCCATCTCAACCCACAGGATCGCTCCATACTCCTTATGTATTCTTTGTCTTCCAATTTCAACAATCAGCCCACAGCCATATATCGATTTCGTTGGTTAGGCGGGAATACTACTTTTGACTCTTTTTCAAAACTTTGGGTGATGATTTTCGGAACGGAATTCCCTAAATGATTTATTGAATCTGAAATTTTGGTTTCCCCGCAATATTTCACCTAATTGTTAAAATTTGAGATGCATTGATCGTAACCGGAAAACGCATTGCGCCTAAGCAGAAGAACCACCTGCATCAATCCAAATACGATTCTGCATCTAGCGCAACTGCACTGCGGGAAAAAACACATTGGATCTAGAGTCCAGACTCTTGAAAACATTGACAAGAAAAAATACTCTTGATTCAATCGAATTTTTGCTTGAATCAAAACGGAATCCGCTTAAATTAAGAGGCTTGGTTCTTGATTTAAGCTAGATTCGGGTTGAATCAAAAATACTTTTTCTTGTCGATGTTTTTAAGAGTCTGGGCTCTAGATCCAATGTGTTTTCTTTCCAGTGTGAAGCATTCTCTAAAAATGAAGAGAAAAAAATTCAATGTCCCAAGAAACTCATATTTTTCAAAATACATTTAGCAACATCCGCTTGCCCATACGAGGTTTTGCATTAGCGCGGTAGTAATGCAGCGTTCATAATGGCTGCTGTTCCTGTTAATGCCGTCATTTGTTTCGAGGTGTCGGAGGAGATGCCCACGGTAAAACGAGCGGGAGATAAGCTCGGGCCCCTCGGACTTTCCGAGCGGAAGAGTATCGAAGTGAAACTAGACGTCATTTAAAACAAGATTCATTCTTATTCTGATTCTCAGATGCAGGGAGCTACCTCATAAAAGGCTCTAAGTTCCTTCTCTTCTTCGGGTGGGTTAACTTCGCTTTTGAGAGCTTTGATACTCGATCGATCAATCGATAGTTGGACCGCGTTAAACAGAAAGGAACCAAGCCACATCAGCTATTGCCAAATTCAATTGGGCAATTTAATTTTTTACATACCGGTTGTGCGGAATTTCGTGAAAATTTCAGTAAATTTTTTGCATAGTAGGAGGCATATTCTTTCAAATTTTCAAAGGAATCCGCACCAACGTTCTCTCGTAAAAAATCAAATTCCCCATTTAAATTTGGCAATAGCTGATGTGGCTTGGTTCCTTTCTGTTAAACTCGGTCCAATTGACTACAGAGGGCTCATTTTAGAAACTTGATAAGAGGCTTGGAGGACAAGTCGCAAAGGTGCAGTTTTTGCTATTTTAAGAGATACGAGATTGAAGATTCAAAATTACATGGATCCTTATGGCGGATAGGAAGTTCAAACACACCGAAAAAAAAGTGAAGGTGATTTAACATTCTGGTTGTAAAAAAAGTGTGCGAGAACTTATAAAATGCTGCTGTAGCAGTTACTTTAGCAATGCCAGGATGTAAAACTAACTACTGTGGCGGGTAATTTGGCATTTTTAAGGTACTCGCACACTTTTTCTACATCCAGAATGTTAAATCAACTTCACTTTTTTTCGGTGCACTTTTTGATGATTTAAAGTTGGATTTTAGTTGTGAATTTTTCTCAGTATATAATTTCAAACTAGTTTTCATTGAATTCATAAATATATCTATTTTTTTAAAAACTGAACTTATGCGCCTTGTCCTCCAAGCCCCTCATATACAATAAGATGGACAAAAAAGACAAGAAGAAAATAGAATGATCCTATTGGTTGAGACGGGTGGTTGTTGGAGATGAAGGGGGGATTGGTTGACTAGTTTGTTGTTTTCCAGACGGAACAACGTAACTTCATTTAAACAATGCAGAATTTCATCGTGCATATTAATTTTTTTTTTCTCGGAAATCGTTGGATGTTCTTAACTGAAAATTTCACTGAATTTTCTTTTGATTACACGAAATTCTGCGTGTTATCTTAAGTCCAATTAAAATCAAAACGTTTTTGGGGGTTAAAAATGTTAGAATGGAATTAAAATAAAGTCAGGAAAATACTTGTTAACTAAGTCTCTCATTGGATGTAGAGTCCAGACTCTTGAAAACATTGACAAGAAAAAATACTCTTGATTCAATCGGATTTTTGCTTGAATCAAAACGAAATCCGCTTAAATTAAGAGGCTTGGTTCTTGATTGAAGCTAGATTCCGATTGAATCAAGAGTACTTTTTCTTGTCGATGTTTTTAAGAGTCTGGACTCTAGATCCAATGTGTTTTTTTTTCCAGTGTTTACAAACATGGAGGAATTAAAAATTACTGAACATAAGCTCTTTTTCCTTAGAACGTCAGATATGAAATAATGCTAATTACCGCTTTTTCTGTTGATTTGCCGCCGTTCATTCCCGAAGTCCACCTGAGTTCAGTTCTTTTGACCGAAAACGTCGGTTGCCATGCTCGCAAACATTGTTGTTCCATATAAACGGACTTGGGTCTTTATTTGATTCTCTCCTTTCCAAAAAATTAAATAATGCGCGGGGACTCAGGTTTGCAATCGAGGTTTTGGTGTTCCGCCATCGATTTCCCGTAGCGTGCAAGCAGAAAATGCCACTGACACATTTTACATGCAAAGCGCTGAAATTCAATCTCGGGCAACCGAATAGACCTGTAGATCGAGAGTCGCTTCACGGCATCGAAACCTCTTAACTCCATTGGAGACATTGCGCAGATCTGTGGTTTTTGCAGAATAGATCGCACCTCTGCCACTGCAAGCACTCGAGTGCGAAGCAGTGTTGCCGATCCGGTGAGGATCCCACGTCACAAAAGCGTTAAAAAAAGGAGGCAGTCAAAATGCCGAAAAAGGGCGTTTAGTGATTGATGAACTCTCTCCTCAGGGCGAAAAATCGTAAAAGGAAATTGAAATTGAGTATATAGTGTCTTAATGGAGAATTTGCATGCAAATTTTCTATTGCTTCACCTGAAAGTGCTTAAACAGCTGATTTCACAGTATTTTTTATAATTTTCCCCTGGTATGGGAAAAAGTAGAAAAATTAATAGATTTAAGAGTGAGAAAATGCACCACCCTGTAACGTCATCTGGCGGAATTTCGCTTTTGAACACACGCATTTACCAGATTAGATCATTTTTGTTATCAAGGAGAATCTTCTCCAATAATTGTTCAATTCATGAACCAAGGGAAGCTTCGTGTCCAGTTCACTCAGTAGTTTCCACCTAAACACGGAATACATCAAATTTCACACACCTGGAAATTCTCTATTCCTTAAATTAACAAAAGTTGTTCATTTGACTTGCATAGCCCCCGAAAAGTTTTTCAACAAAATGCTTTAATTTCTACTTTGATGTCTAGCGATCAATGGCGTGCCGTGCTTTGCGATTTATCGATTGATCAGCTATTTAAGCCTATGATTGATGAGTATTGAATAGGGTGTTTGCAAAGAACGTTTTAATAATCGATTCTTTACCACAGCTTCAAATGGGGAAATATCGATAATCGATCATCAACGCCTCGCCACTGCTACTGATCTATTCTGCCGTGATAGCGAAGAGAGCAGTAAGTGCATTTCTGTATGAGCCATGGTAAGCACATGCTTTTATGAGTCTCGAGGCTCATCCCAGCATGCACTAACTGCTATCTCCGCTATCACGGCAGTATTCTACCCTGTCCAGATTTCCATTTCAAGCGAAAACGGCAACGTTGGAGCACAGTCGGTTGCGATTCCTTCGCTAGCCGGGTGAGTTATGGCTTCCCAAACAATAGACGCGGGTTGCATAGCGCCCGGGCGCATTTTACCCGGCCCCGTCGCCACATCGTCTGTGCCCTGTCAACGCCCCGAAAAACACGGGCCGCACCGGCTGAAATATACCCCGGCTGCAGTCCTGGCCACTGCACCCGGTCCAGACTTCCTCAGCCACGCTGCCGAACTCACCATGTTAGCTGGAAACGACACTAGGCATTTTTTTTGCAATCAAGTTTAGGCGAGTGGATCAATTACGCTAGGCACAGAATCGAGTTTTGATGGTTCATGCTTATATATTAGCAAATTATAGTTAAATCTGTTCAAATGTTCAGTTTATACGTGCATTATCGATGGAGATATTGCTTATCGAAAAACATCATCCGTCGCGGTACGAACAAAACTCGTGGTACTTACTAAAATGTGGTACTAAACCAAGGCAGAAGAAACCACGTATGAACTAATGCGGTGGATGACATCATACACAGTAATTTTCGATGGGTAGTGCATTCGTTAATACTGGACGTAGAAACTTAGCGTTTGAACAGATCTCATTAATTTTTGCTAATCTATGATCTTAAATCATCAAAACACGCTTTTATACTCAGCGCAACTGGTCCTTTTTTACGATCAAATGTGATGCGATATTTTAACCCGATAACCGTCGAATATTTCAACTTTTTAACCAAATTACTTTAATGTAGTAGTAATGCAGTAAAAACTCGCTGGCGAATGGGTAAATGCATCCATAACAGATGATACCACTATTCGAGCGTGCAAGATGTTGTTCTGCCTACCTCCTAAATTGAGGGCGAAATGTGTTCCGGCTGCCTGGTTTCGCTGAACAGGATAATGTCTCTCAGCCTTTTGGATTGGAGTTCCAAGGTAAGGACACGTTAGTGTCGGTCACGCTGCTTATATAAGAGCTAGCAGCTCTTAAAACGCATGTGGGAGGAATAGTTTCAATCTATGGGAGTGACTATTATTGCTTAAAGAGCGACTGCAAATACGGCCCTACAGCGAATTCATAATGGACCACTAGACAAGGTACGAATTTAAGCAATCTGATACATGTTTCTTTACCAGAATTTCTCGTAGAACATGATTCATGCAACGAAAATTACTGAGACCAACTCCTAACGAAGATATTAACGCTTTTATTTCACATTGGTTACGAGGAATTTGCACTGCCCGCTCACAAGAAACTCAAAGCTCTACTTGAGTCAAATCGCGCACAACAACGGTTTTAGCAAGCTCCTCAATCGAGCAATGTTCATTTCCCATTATGTGTTGTTCAAACCACAAGAAATTTGCTACAGCTGAGCCAAACCGTCAAGATTGAAGTTTTCAGATGTTTACATCGCAGAGACTATCATGATAAACGTTTAGCGCGTGATGTGAATCACGTAGAGCATTGAGTTTTCATGAGCGGGTGGTTTGAATTCGCGCATTAAGAATCATTAAATATCTTCGTAAGGAGTTGATTTCGGTATCTTTTGCTGTGCGCATCGCATTTTACGTGAAATTTTGGTTAAGAAACATGTATCAGAATGCTGAAATTCGTACCTTATCTAGTGGTCCATTATCATAAAGTGAAGGTTCTCCTTAAAGCTCATTTAATCACAACGTATACCATGCCCCCTAAAGGAAGGAGCTGTTCAATGAACGACTATGAGTACGACCCTTAGCCACGCCGCAGATATTCCTGTATTTCGTTAGAATCGGCAACGCAGGAGTCGGAAGACTTCGCATTCATCCCCTGCCAGCTCGAAGTATTTCAACACCCTGACAATCCGAATTTGTGTTGTATTCATATTCGCCACTTGCCAATATTTTCGCCGGCTCTTACCCAATATTCGACATGACGATTCAATAGAGCTCCCATTCAACGATCCTCGTCCTCTCGTCGCTCGGCTGACACAAGGGCGTAACTACCCTCCGCGATGAACCCTGTCCTCCATATAACTCAATGCTTTTCCGGGCTCATCTCAAATTGCACTTACGCCCTTTTGTCAACCAAGCGACGCTTTGATGCAGTTCCAAACGGAGGCCGAGCGCGCGCGCACCGGAGAACCATGAGCGATGGGCACGTCCGAGAAAATCGTCGTAAACACATTTGAAGATGAGCCCTGTCGTTCGTTTATTCACATTACTCTCGAGGCTCACTTCAAAACGGAGTTGAGTCTTTTTGTCGGAGCTGGAGCTGGGGTGCAAATCGCGGGCGGAAAAAATGTTGAGCGGGGTATTTTCCAGCGAGGAACTTATTGAGAGGCAATCGATGATGAAAGGTGGAGGAAAGCGGAAAAATGTTGTGTTTTTAATGCCCTGCGCGGGGTTTGATTTTATTCAATGCTCCGTGGGAATCAATTGCCAGGGGTCATTCGGCCGTGGGAGCTGTTCTCCGAGCCAGGTACTCGAAGGTAAGAGTACAGGGTGTCCCAAAAGTCTAAAATTCTGTAATATCATAAAAATGATTGAATTAACCGGCGCTTTGCGGCGGGAGCCCTTGCCTGGAACCGGAAATACACACTCAAAAAAAGGTATGACTCTGAGACCCATTAAAAATGGCTCGGAGATGCATAATTTCTAACCAAAGTGACTTACCGTCCACAGTATGGCTTTCTGAGCCATACTTCATTGGTCGTGAACCTATAAGCATGGCTCCACGAACTATATTTTGGCTCCATTATCCATAACTCGGCCGGCAAGTCACTCTCCCCATACTTGTTTTTTGAGTGCAGGATTATTGGACGCATTTGAATTTTATTTAGATTGAAAATTTTAGGAGGAATTGTGAGAGGTGAATCGTATTTTAGGATTTAAGTTGAAGGGTTTTTGTGATTAATTTGGTGCACATGTGAAAGAATTTTGAATTTTTGTTTTCAATACTCTACCCAGGATTTAAGCATTGAAAATTTCTGAATCAGTTACAATCGTGAATGCAAAATTTTTACACAGTGGCCTGTACCAGTGGTGACGTGGAAAAACAAGGGGGGGGGGGGACAAGGCAAAAAATACATAATAAAACTGAGACGTTCCGGCTTAGAACTTTTCTCCGCTCAATTCTGAGCTGAAAAGCCTCAGTTTTTATTATGTGGGTTTAGCCTTGTTTCCGTTTTCCCATCTTGTTTTTTCATAAATCAGTTAACAGAGGTCATTCAACAGTGAGAGCTGTCCTACGAGTGAGGTACTCAGAGCTAGAATACGAGGGGGTGGTCCACAAGTATACTTCGATATGATTGTAAAGAAGAAGTAGCACTATTAGTGAATAAAGTGACATAAAGTATAATTGCGATACGAATATTTTCACACAAAAAAATTTGATGAAAACATGGTTTAAGATGAAAAGACTCGGCATGCAGCTAGTCTTCTGGTCATAAAAGCCAAAAAATATGTTCCTGAAGGTCCCACTTTACCCAGAGTAATAATCAGATTGCTTAATGAAGGTAGAATGCCTTTATATTTGAATATATTTAAGCTAAAAGGAACTATGTGCATATAGGGATTGCGTGGAACATACTTCCTTTTAGCATAAATACATCAATTCGGTTGTCCATATTTTTAAACTTTAACTTTGGAAGGAGATAGATATGAAGTCCCTCTTGTGATTTTAAAAAAATGTACGTCATCCATTACTGAAAACATCACAATATCAAATCCTTATCTGTGCGTAGATTCTATGTCTCATTAGGAGAGAGGAGAAATTATATTCGGTTTTTGTAAATAAAATGATAAATCTGCTTTTGATATCCCTCTACAGCTACGCGCATTTATAATTGCATCCGTATACACTCGGTTCTTTTTTGATGAACTTCGCGGCGCGGCACGGACGAATATAAGTCGAAGGGTTGAACTGAAGGACTTATTCGGTCGGAAACATGAATGCTGATGCGATAAAGTTGAACATTAAACTCAAATTAAACTTTTCAACAAAAGAAAGTTTGTACAGGAGTCGCGGTTTCTTTGTATTGGTAGCTGTATTGTTCTTGTATTGGTGCTCGAAAGTATAAATTCACTCCGCAGAGATAACAAATAATTAATGTTCGTTTCAGGCACTCAATTAACGAGGAAAAATTAAGGGCAGATAAATGGCGGTAAAGGCGAGAGTTCTCTGAGAATGAGTGGAAACTTTAGAAAAACCCCCGTTTCTGCAACATTCAAAAATATAAAGCACTTTTTGGAATGATGTATCGATAGTTCAATATCTTAACTACGTCTACTTACCTCATTTCCAAGGTTGTATCACTTCCGAGCCTTTATGTAAGATTTGAAAGGAGAGCAGCTGCACATTATTCCTTGGACCAGTCCAATGACGATTCTGAAAAGTCGGCAAAAACTGAAAAATATTTTACTTGATTTATATTTTGACTTGAAGCGTCGTTTCTTGTCGACAAAATTTTGGTTTAATCTTAAAATCAGTTGTTTTGAGTCGACAAATCGTTTGGTTACCGTCAAGTAGAAGTTTAAAAAAATAACAAAACAACGTTTCTTTAACTCAAAAAACCAAATTTTGTCGACCAAAAAATGACGCTTTAAGTCAAAATAATATATCAAGAAAACATTTTTTAGAGAAACTGATTTTCTTCCATTGAAATGTACGTAAAATACTTGATTTTTAGTGAGGCAGCTTACCTTACCTAAAATTAATATTTTCAATGGACTTAAATGGAGAAAAACCAATTTACAAAATCGCCGCTGCACCAGTTCTTAATAATATTGTTTCAGTCATCATGTGAAAATTCTGAGCAAATATGAAAAGATATTATTTCGTCTGAAAAGTACTCGGAAATTTTGACACGTTGTAATGGAGGTACTCGATTATCATGTCATCATCCATATAATCCTATCTGATTATGGGTATACATTTTTTAGTCTATTTTGCAGCCTTGGAGTAAAGTTCCGTTCCCTCGTCTAAAAGACGACGGTATATGGGTAGGAGCAATCAGAGGGCTCGAACATGCAAAAAAAAAAAAAAAAAAAAAAAAAAAAAAAAAAAAAAAAATTAATAATTAATTAGAAAGAGAAAAAAATTGGACCTCCGTCATTTTTAAAAAATACTGATTTCTTGGGAAGATCCGCTGATTTTCTGGAAGAGGAATGCTCTTTTTGTTTCTGTCTGAATTAAGATTTACGTTGGCGATCCTCGTGAGAAGATCACATTCGAGTTTGCCCATTTAAATGCACGGAAAACTATCGATTCTAAATGAGGCGAGCTGCCTCAGGAAGAATCGATATTTCGATTCATTTAAATGGAGGGAAACAGTTCCGCGAATGTGTAAGAATATCTGCTGAATGATTCCTGGATTAAATATTGCTGTTAGAAAAAATTAAATTTCAACATTCGTTTCCGTTTTATGTGAACACTGGGGTACACGCCCCCTGACTGCTTTGCGGTCTGACCTCCCAAGACACTTCGCGCCTCAGGCGTTATGCGTTACTCGTTTATTGGTGCTTAAAAAGGAAGCCGTGTAAGCCATCAGGCGTTGCCAAATTTTCTTCGATAAAACACGAATTTTCAGAAAAATCTGTGAATACTTTTTATCTAATTTTTCAGGGGATTTTAATCGCAATCAGATTTAAATTATCTGAGAATTTTAAAAGAAAATGTTCATAACTTTCTTTAAAAATCACATTTTATTGGAGGAAATTTGGCAACTCTCAAATGCTCATACGGCGTTTTTCCTTAGCACGGCAGTATTGGAGAGTAAGATTGGCAATGGTGGAATACTTGCATTCGATAAAAAGCGAAACAGACGCGAAGGGAAGGGCTAGGGAGTCGAATTCCATTCGGAACGGCAGGGTGACGGTTTTGTCGGTGCTTTCTTTTTATTGTAACGTCCATTGCCCGTCTCTAAATCTTAACAGCTCAAACTTTTCAGCATCATTTGTTCGTCTGATTTGCTCCTTTGTTGCCAAAATTAGCCGTGGCTTAATCTCAGACGCCCGATAAAAAAGAATTGAATGGGCTTGTTGCACGCATGAGATCCAACCAAGTGAATGGGCTTTCGTGATGTAAAATCACATGTAAATCTCGAAAGACACCGTTAGAAAAGTTTGAAATGTACACTGCAGCGCGTAATTTCAGTAGTCTAAACACGTTTTTCACAACTTTTCGCGTCTGGGGGCAGTTTTTTCTTGTTGTCAGCGGCCAGATATGCCCTTAAAAATTCAGTCATAAATATAGAATTTGCAGGTGTCTGAAATTTGATGAATTTTGTGTTTCAGTGGAAGCTATACTGAGTGAACTGAACACGAGGATACCTTTGATTCATGAATTGAACAATTATTGGAGAAGATATGACAAAACGAGCTAATCTGCTAAAATACATGTATTTAAATGGGAAATGCCTCCAGATGACGTCACTAGGCGGTGCATTTTCTCACTTTTAAATCTATGCTTACTATTTCCCATATCAGAAAAAAAGTATAGAAAGTACTGGAAAATCAGCTCTTTGATCACTTTCAGATGAAGCAATAAAAACTTTGCGTGCAAATTCTCCATTGCACGTATTTTTGCTAAATGGAACCAAGCGCCGTAGGGGTAGTAAGGGGATCGGAGGGTGCTACGGACTAGGAGCTCATTTCGTCCTATGCTCACAATCAATATCGTCGCGCACTTTGCGATATATCGATGATCTTTCATTTAAACCTATGGAAAGGGATCGATAAACAGGGAGCTCGCAACGAACACCTTAATAATCGCTTCTTTACCATAGCCTCAAATAGGGAAATATCGAATGTCGATCATTCACGCCTCGCCTCTGCTCACAATGATTTTCCATGTATGGCATGGCGCTTGGTTCCGTTTTGCAGAACGCACTACCCGGGATTCCAGAATTCTCAAAAGGTACGGTAAAATGCGCTTAGATCCGTTGGCAATAATACGTGCAATTAAGGAAGGAGGGGTAAATTAAAGCTTATTTGTAAGTTAATTTAAAAATTATACTTTTAATTAAATACGAAAAAAATAATGACACATATTAAATTGAAGTAATCGGAGATCAGAATAATTATTACTGACCGATTAGGTGCTAGCATAATAGGTTGGGCCTTGTTCATTAGCTTTTCTCCCGAATCACAGCGACACCTCATTGGTCAAATGAGAATTGCGTGTACACGCCTCGCGCCATAGCGCCTTCAAGTTTTCAGACGCAACACGGACATCCATCAAGCACGAATAGTTGTATCTCTGCGCCGTCATCAACGCGTTGAACGCATACACGACCTATGTTCCTTCGTCTAGGAAACGACGGTATGAGTCAATGGCAAGCTGAATGATCGATTATCGATATTTTCCCATTTGAAGCTGGGGTAAAGAGTCGATTATTAAGATGTTCGTTGCGAACACGCTGTTTATCGATCCTTTTCCATAGGTTTAAATGGCTGATCAATATATATGTCGAAGACAATTATTCGAATCAAGCTTTTATCAAACGCGTAGGCCGGTAGTCAGATTTCGACTCTTTACGGATTTCTATAAATTTATGGAGAGGAGCTCACGGGTTTTCAATATTTTGCGGAGAATAACTCTTCAAATCCGCGGGCTCTCCTTTGATCCCTCCTCTTTACATGCCCTCAGTACATTTAAATGTTAAAATTTAAAAATTCTGTGTTTTATGACGTGCTGAAAATTTCATGAGAAATAAGTGTTTTGTATTTTAAAATCGTTTAAAAAAAAACTATGGTATGCTGTATATTTTTACAGAGAATTTCAGGAGCAACGAATTATTTTGACTAAAATTGGGGTAAAAAATCAAAATTTCAATCTAGGTATTATTAGGTATTACTAGGTATCTAAGAATATTTGACTATTTGCCTAGGCCTTTGACGAAATACATGATTTGACTAATTGCCTTCGACCTATATATCGCAAAGCACACCGCACCACACCACTGGATACCCTAGAAGCAGTCGAACATTTTCCGTATTTCTCAGCACGATTGAGCAACTTTCGAAGTAGTGTCCATTTAGCCTCTCCGCTGTCTAGCTGCATAATTTATTTGATGTCTTTTGCACTTGGAGGTCTTGTTTCGTGCTCCTTGCATCGGGGTGGAAAATCGGTGGGCATCCCTTACGCCTGCACCTGTCTGGCTCTTCCTTGCACAGGCTAATAAAGCTCGAACACAACATCCCCCGTGGCATCGACTCTTGCTCTGGTCTTTTAATGAGCTTGGAGCTTTAACAGGGTTACAATAAGAAAAATTGGATTGTAAATTTTCTTGAGGTGTTTGAATCATTCATCGTGGGAGAAATTGGAGCACATGAGAATAACATCCGTTGCCATCTAAAAGTCAGGTATGTCGACGAATGCCTACACAAATTGTCAAATTTTGAATATCCAGTAAGCTTTAATATTTTTCATAAAAATTACTGATTTTTTAGTAATTTGATGGGAGAAAATGATAATACTATCATGGTTAAATTCAACTGTTTACAATTTACCACATAGTATTTTACTGTCAAAACTTAAACCATTCTACATTCTATGAAGTTTCAAGTAATTTTTAAAGAAATATTACTCAACGCTAAAAAGTCTACGAAAAAGCACAAAATACTCAAAAAGTTTACAAATAATTTTTATTTTTTTTTTTTTTGGTATTTTTCTTCCAATTTTTCAGATTATTTTGTTCGTAAATTCACCTAAAGCTCCTGAAAATTTCAAAGAAAAATATTCGTAACTTTCCTAAAATATAAACATTTTATCGTAAGAAATTCGGCAACCCTCGAACGTTCATACGGTGTTCTTCCTTAGCACGGCAGCGTAGAGAAGCATACACCTAGTTTTTTGTCAAAAAGATATACCAGAGTATCCTCGGAAAGTTTCAAAGACATGTTTTGCTTTTTTCAACGGCAGGTATTAATTATCATAATTTAAGTTAGGTAGAACTTTCAGATTCTTGCATCATTAATGCAACTTTGATGTGAACTACACTACTTGCCTCAGATACGCATCTGGTAAATCATTCAGTCCCACTCGAAACCTCTCCACATCTGCGGTCAATCGTTTATCTCATCTATCCAATTTTTGCGGATCAAAAGCATGAGCCACAAAGGGGATGAATTGCCATAATTAACAAAGGGACAGCAACAGCATTTCCGTCTAGGTCTTAACTTCGCAGTGATGGAGACTATAGTGGTTGTTGCCACATTTCCTTAAGATAGAAATATTCTTGGCTGAGGGCTATAGGAAAGGGCTTGATGAAAGTTAGTTTTACACAAGCTCGAAACATCGCTAAAATTTAAAGACGCGGAAAAATGTATGCATCCATTTTATGATCAATTTTAATCCATATAATTTCTTTAGGTTTCCACTTACAATCCATTTTATGATGTTATATTAGGAATCTTCTCAAGGTGGATTTTCAGTTTCTGCATGCATTCTGCGTATGGTTGATACATTTTAAATTTCAACAAATTTGGTAAATTATTTTGGAAAAATCGATAATTCACTCTGTAGATCAATCATTAAAGTATGTTTATACCAAAAAACATTTTCCAAAACCTTAAAATATAAAAGCAAAAGAATGTTTTTTATTCTGCGACCAAAGCCAATGGTCTTGATGGTAATCCAGTGGTATTGATGGTTCATTGAGAACAAGATTTTTATGACTTTGTTATAGAATTTTGGAAGATAATATTTGCTACAAAAGTGCCCTAAAATTCCCATCTTTACTGAAGAAAAAGATTGGTAGAATTTACCATTCTTTCACGCTGTATTTCACACAGCGTCAATTCAGAGTCAATTCTGCCAGAAGAAAGGTAAACGTTAATATATACTGGTACAGGGAAAAATTCCTCTCGCAGAATCGACTTTAAATTCACGCTGTGTGAAATACAGCGTGAAGGAATGGTAAAGTCCACCAATCTTTTTTTTCAGTGTTCGTGCAGAAGCTGAAGAACCATCCTGAACGTCCCTTCATCACGATTTGAAACGGTCAGGACTTCTTTATTAAAGGAGAACGACTATAGATACGACCCTCAGTCTGCCAGACTACGGCTAAAGGGACACATCGACGGTGAAACTACCAAACCACGTATCTCGATTTGCGACGTCGCAGACTTCCTGTCATACTTTATTTTTTAAATGAAAAACTACTCAACATCCAGTCTTGAAAATTTCTGTGATTTTTCCTCTTCGTGCGGAGAAAATTCCATGAAAATTTCAAAGAATGATATTGATTTGGTCTACTTCAAAAAAATAAAAAGTGAGCGTAGATTTTTAAACACCGCAAACGAGATACGTGGTTTGGTAGTTTCACCGTCGACATGCCCTCTCATTGGACCATCAGACTTATTTATAAATTTTACAACCGGGACAGAGTCCCTGATAAGTAATTGCGACGGCTCCTAATGTTATTAACCCGAGCACGCAACGTTTTTACGCCGAATAACCCTGCACAGGTCCGTTAATGGCCAATTAGAACAGCAACTGCCCGGCCCTGCCCGCAACTAAATTTATACTCGGAGGGAGGACCCCGCGCGGCGCGGCGTTACCGCGTTACCGGCCGAGGGCGTTACCAGAAGGGAGTCCGCGGCGCGGCGCGGAAAACGGCCGAGATTAGCTTCCGAGGTCTTTCCCGGTGATATGTGATCGGTCAGTTTTGAACTCGGATTAGAGCCTCAGGATTTGTATGTCTGTCTCCGTCCACGCATGGGAGTTTTAAGGACCCGAGTTAACCACCGTAAGATGTAGCGGGGTTGACGAGCGGTTGAGGGGAGTGAACCCTACCTCCCTCTTCTGGTAGAGGCGCTACGAGGCTCGGGTAATATAGGGTCTCTTCATACACTGAAAAAAAGTTAGTAAATCCGAACTAGTTAGGATCATATGGAACCAGGTTTTGTTCGGCACACAACCGAATTATTCGGTCTGTTCAACCAAATTGTTCGGTTTGTGCGACCGAAGCATAATAAATTCTTACAGTTCGGTTCAGTGGACCGAACAGTTCGGCTGAGCAGACCGAACAGTTCGGCTGAGAAGACCGAACAGTTCGGCTGGGAAGACCGAATAATTCGGTCGTGTGTACCGAACAAAATCATGGTTTCATATGATCCTAACTAGTTCGGATTTACCGAACTTTTTTTTTCAGTGAGAGAGTTGAGACAACGCAGCTTTTGGATGTCACACACGGGAATAAAAATTACACAAATCGGACGTTTTTTGTAATCTCTGATCAACCCATTCCCGAATTGAATCAGTGAGAACGAAAACGCACCAACTCGGAAAAATGAAAATAATCAAGACTCACACAAAACTGCACAGCAGGTGAAGAAGTTAGTTTAAGAAAAAGATTTTTGCTGCCGAAAGACAAGGACTTATGAGCAGTTTAAGGGTCCAAGTTGGAACAGATGCGCTAACTTCAACGACCTTTATGTATATAAACTGTCTTCAATAGAAGTTGAGCATTTTCGAGTCACCGAGTTGGTATGTTTTCGTTCCCACTAATTCAATTCCTATCTCGCCCCTTCTCTCATTCCATTCGTTCCCTGCTTGCACCCTCAATTCCCCGGTCCATTCCGGTCTATAATCTTTGTAATTGGTGAAAATGTAATTTTCATTCCCGTTTGTGACACTGTGAAGGCCTAAAATACGAGAACCAATCAGAAATGGATTCACATTGCCTTTACTCTCAGTATAAAGGGACTTTAGGGTCCAGATGAGATGGTAAAGAAAGTTGGAGCGCGGGATGGGGCAGAAAGACGCTGTTCTTGACAATATAGGGGCAAAATATAGCCGGTCCAGGGGCGGCAGAAACCTAAGTCCTGCCCTGTCTCTTATACTCATCATTTTCATCATCAAGAAGCACCTCTCGCTAGGAGAGGTAGCTCGCGGTACATGGCCTTTTTTTGACTAAGTAGATCTTCAAATTTTACAATGAAACGTTTAAAGATAAATCTTGGTAGAATCGCTCGGTTGTAAGATGCGTTTACCCTTCACTGGAAAAAACACATTGGATCTAGAGTCCAGACTCTTAAAAACATCGACAAGAAAAAGTACTCTTGATTCAATCAGAATCTACCTTAAATTAAGAACCAAGCCTCTTAATTTAAGCGGATTTCGTTTTGATTCGAGCAAAAATCCAATTGAATCAAGAGTATTTTTTCTTGTCAATGTTTTCAAGAGTCTGGACTCTAGATCCAATGTGTTTTTTTTCCAGTGTTGAAATACAATATTCCATCAAAAAGTCAATTTCCGAAGATTTGGCAGATACATCCTTCCTCAAATTACCTGTCCAGATGTGTTGCTCAAAGCCACCCATGTTAGTGGGAGCCGTAAGGTCGGTTAGGCCACGGCCGTAATTCAATCATCGCTTTTTTTCCAGCGCTTGAGCACAATCATGAACAATTCGTCACCCTCCTGACATGAGGGCGTAACTACCCTCTTCAATGAACCCCGCCATCCATACAATTCAATGCTTTTCTGGTCTCACGTCAATGTGCAGTTATACGCTCTTTTGTCAGCCGCCTGACGAATTTATGAGACGACTCGGACGAATAAATCTTCCATTCTGGACTCTTATTTACCTAATGGCCTAATGGAACTACTTCACGTCGTCCTTGGGTCCTCCAGAACGGAATTCGATCGTCGAAACTAATGGGGAAAGTTCAGGAAAACGACTCGTAATAGCCACATCCAAAGTTCCGCTTGATTTGCCGCCAATAAGAACGAACACTTACAACCCTGAATCGCTCAACCGGAGCGTGATAAGCCAACCGACGTGTCAAAAACCGCGTAACGTTACATTGGAGTGACGAGGAGATACGCGCTTTTGCGCCGCGGGACGGATCGCAGCCAGATATTAAATTTTCGTCCGTCCGGGTTCGTTTGAGCGACAAAATTATGTCATCTGAGCCGTGAACCAGTAGCGTGGCGCGCTTCGCGATATATCGATTGTTATGACGTTTAAACCTATGGGAAAGGATCGATAGACAGAGTTGTCGCAGCGAACGCCTTAATAATCGATTCTTTGCCATAGGTTTAAATGGCAGAACAATCGATATATCGCAATTCGCGCCACGCTACTGCCGTGAACAGCGCGGGATTCTACGAATTCATGGGTGAACCTGGCGAGAATCCGGGGATCCTATGCTGCCGTGCTAAGGAAAAACGCCGTATGAACATTCGAGAGTTGCCAAATTTCCCCGGATAAAACTTGTATTTTTGACGAAATTTCTGCATATTTTTCCTGGACATTTTCAGATATTTTAGATTAAATTGCGAACAAAATAGTCTGAGAAATTGGAAGAAAAAGATTTACAATTTCCCCAATAAATTCGTATTTTATCAGAGGAAATTTGGCAACGCCTGAAGGTTCATACGGCGTTTTTCCTTAGCACGGCAGTATGATGGTGGAAATATTTAATTATGCGCCCCCGCTGCGGATTGAAAATTCCACGCCACCACGCAAGTGAATGCTGTGGGCTTTTGTTTGGGAGTTGTACGGGTTTTGTTAATCGGAAACGCGCGGCAGAATTTATTGTGACGTTTCAATATGTCGGCGTACGGGTGATTTGTAAGGATTGGCTGGGTCTTTGATGATGGTTCCTGCTATTCTCTCCTGTGCTTTTTATATGGAGCAAGTCCAAAAAAACGGGTTACATTTTGGGGGAAAATTATTTAGGAGTAGTTTTGAGCTTAACTAGGCCGCACATTTTCCAATGTGAATAATGAGTAACTGATTCTATGTTTTTAATTTAATATTCTGAGAGTACCAAGTGAGTAGATTACGTTATAATTGATTGCGTTTTTTTGGAGGCGAAGTCCTGGACAAGCTTGCTTTAAAAAAGTCCAAAAACTGAAGGAATGTCAAGACCCTGTGTCACACTATCAAAATACTCCTTCAAAATGTCAAGGTCAAGTGCTGTGATTGGTCCAAGTCATCGAAGAAGCCAATCACAACACCTGACCTTGATTAATTGAAGGAGTATTTTGATAGTGTGACACAGGCAAAAGGCACCGGAACAAAATGATGGAAGTTATGTACTACGGCAGTCAAATCGCTGTATCCTCTCATTTTCCACTCATTTTCCACTCATCTTTGTTAAAATGAAACATACTTCTCCACTGCATCCCAAAGTTGCAAAATTCACTTAAACTATTTAATTTTTTACAAGATTGTACCGTGTGTGTAATATTTGTTGAAAATCGTTGTGATTTTGACCTATTTCTATCAAACGGAACTACATGCGGGTGCACCAAAAAAAAGTGAAGTTGATTCACAATTCTGGATGTTTAAAAACTGTGCGAGAACTTATAAAATGCTGAATTATACCCTCCACAGCAGTTAGTTTTACATTTTGGCCTTGCGAAAGTAACTGCTATGGCGGGTAATGCAGAATTATTTAAGTTCTTGCACACTTTTTTTACATGCAGAATGTTGAATCAACGTCACTCGTTTTTCGGTGTGGAAAAGATAGGGTGCGCTTGTTGGTGTTCGGGCCTCAAGACTGAATGGGAATGATAAAGCGCCAGTGACGTTGCCACCGCTCCAGTGGCCGCTCTAACTCTGGCGCGTCTTTAACTCATGGGCCTTGTCCACAACGCTCTAGATACATGCCCATGGCTCATGCGTGTCGCATTCAATCGGCTCACAATTTCGTTTGCTGAATTGGAAAAACAGGATTTTACATTCTGATTGCGACAAGCATGAGCCATGAGCATGTGTCTAAAGCGTTGTGCACAGGGCTCATGAGTTCATCATCGTTCCTGGCTTCATCGTCGCCGCTGACTTCATGCACTGGCCCTTTCTAATTCCCATTCATTCTTACTGCCCTAGCACTAACGATCACACCCCATCTCTCCCACGTGTTCCATTAGGCAGAGATACGTCCAAAGGTGGCAATAGCTGATGAGGGCTTTGTTACTTTCCGCTTAATGCGATCCAAATGGACTTCATTTTGCAATTAGGAACGACAATTTCTGGCTCATTTTAGAAACGACATATATGCCATTAGTTCCCCTATGCAGATAAGTGCTTTTATGAATGGATCAGAAATGGTGGTTCTCAATTGCAAAATGAAGTTCAAATAGAGTGGCCCATGGAGTGAATGGATCAGCGAAGTGTCTACACACCTCGTGCATGGGACCCGAAGTTTAGGTCAAATGGATCTCTGAAGTTTTCGGATTGAGCATTTGAACGCTTTAGGTCTAGCTGTCGAGGTTCGGATCATACATCTGAACTTACATCTGAAGTACTTCAGATGTGAGAACCGAAGTTTTTCGGATGTGAAAATCGAGGTACTGATGTAAGAACTGAAGTTTCAGATGTGTGATCCAAACCTCAGCAGCTGGACCTGAAGTGTTCAGATGCTCAATCCGAAAACTTCAGAGATCCATATGACCTAAACTTCGGGTCCCACGCACGAAGTTTTTTTCTCCATGCAGGAATCAAAGAGAAATAGTACCCGTAGAATAGGACACATACTTCTGTTTGACAGAAACGTCCATTTATGCATGAGATCAGAAGATAAATCAGTGAAATTTTTGGTTAGAAGGGCCCAAGTTTCTCCTGGTAATATTACAATTTGCCAGGGAAAATTTGTCCATTATGAAACGTAGTTATGTCCTTTCATGAGGTGAACGACTAACTACATCTTCTTGGCAACAGTGAGTCGTCATACTGTACGTCTCGCGATCACCGCTTACAACATGATATGAAAACTTTAATGTTCCACATCTGAACCGTAACATAATAACACTCGGCGGGCTGAATACAACCATCTGCCAAATTCAGCCTTTCCAAGTAAGAGACTCGAGGGTGAATTCCGATTAAAAGAGCACCACTACGCAACGTTGGGAGGGGGTGTCAGAGGGAGGGGGAGAGAAGACGGTGCCAGACAAAACTCCGTCGTGGGCTCGACCTAAGCACTCGCTCAAAAAGTGAAAAATTAATTGGTTCCGCGAGTATCAAGTGCTTCGCGTGTGAAGAATTAAATAACGCGATTTCTGCGAAACCGGAAGGAAAGTGAAGGAGTCTGTCGCGGGGACGTGTGAAACTCGGGTGTGGTGCCCTTGAGGCGCGGGCTGGTGTTGCCAGATGTGACGTAATTAACTGATTTAGGGCCGTGTTTAGAGTGCCTATGTCTTGCCTACTTCCTAAATTGAAGGCAAAATGGACCGCATCTAGCAGACAGGAGCAAAGTCGCATTAGATATTACTGAATTTAACTGGACAACTTAATTTTTTACAAGAGAAATTTTGTGAACTGAATTAGAAAATCTGATTCAGAGCTGTATTTAGTGTGTCTATGTCTTGTCTACTTTCTAGGTTGAAGGCAAAATGGACCGCATCCAGCAGACAAGAGCAAAGCCGCATCAGATATTAATAAATTTAACTGGACAACTCAATTTTTTACAAGAGAAATTTTGTGAACTGATTTAGAAAAACTGATTCAGAGCTGTATTTGGAGTACCTACGACTTGCCTACTTCCAAAATTGAAGGCAAAATGGATTGCATCTAGCAGAAAGGAACGAATCTGCATCAGCTATTACCAAATTTAACTGGACGACTTAATTTTATACAAGAGAAATTTTGTGAACTGATTTAGAAAAACTTATTTGGAGCTGAATTTGGACCGCGTTGATGTGGCTTTAACGCGGTCCATTTAGAGTGCCCACGTCTTGAATACTTCCTAAGTTAAAGGCAAAATGGATCGCATCTGGCAGACAGGAACGAAGCTGCATCAGCTATTACCAAATTTAACTGAAAAACTCAATTTTTTACAAGAGAAAGGAGGGGTTGCGATTTGGGCCGAAATCGGCCCCTCCACGGAATTGAGAAATTTTTGGATATATGGCAGTTGACGGTGCATATTTGACAGAAATAATAAGGTTTTGCCGATACTCACGTTTTTTGACTGCGAAACAGGGGCCTAAACATGGCTCCGGAGCCGAAAATCGCTGAAATTTCGCGTTTTTCGCGGTTTTACCGAAGATTTTGACCTGGGCCCAAAGGCAACGGGTGATGAGCTTCGAATATGGTGTGGAATATACACCTAGACACGTATTACACGATATTTTCCCATTCGAAGCTGTGGTAAAGAATCTATTCAGGTGTTCATTGCGAACATCCTGTTTATCGATCCCTTTCTATAGGTTTAGAAGGCAGATCAATCGATTATTCGATATATTTCAAAGCGCTCCCCGCCACTGTCCCATTAGACACTTGACGGGGCAGGAAGGGGGCAGTTTTGAAAATTGAGATGTCTCGGAATTAAATTTTTACCGAAAAATTGATTGCGAGATACTGATTACAAAATTGCACGCACTCACCTTCCAACATACCTAATATTTTCAGAAGTGGGGAAGTAGATTTCTAGGCTATTGGATAAAATCTTAACCCTCTGACTCTCTTAAATCTGCCCATGCTTATTGAAGTTTCGTCGTACTTACACGGTAAGACAGAACGGTACTTGACCACGCCCTCTTAAAATATAGCGCACTAAACTCCCTTCATAAAGGTTTTTTTTTTTTTGAAGTTGCGCGAAGAACGAGATCAGTGAGGCAACTATTCAGGTCATTTAAAATTTCAAGATGTGAAGAAAAGGTTGCACGCCGGGTGGAGAGTCCTTTCGGAGACTTTTAAAGCGTCTGCCAACCAGACCGACGCTGTACGAAGCTCAAAAAGATAAGAATCACTTCATTTCCGAGCAGTATGTTCTCTGCCTCTTGTGGGACTTAAACTCCTTAATGCTCGGCAGAATCTACTACCTTGGTTCGTTAAAACTCTGAGAGAATTTCTTGAGCGAGCTCCTTACAGACCTGCTTGCAACTACCTGTCGTTTTATCTCCGTCGTGAGTTAATGAACCAGGACTAAAAAATTGAAACTCTCAGCAATATGCGAAAAAAAGAATGGATGGTTGCAAAACTGTTTGGCTGTACGTCAGTGGTGTTTAATCGCTGAAAATGCAGAAGTCGCAGAATTTGAGGTTCTCCTCGCGAAATAACGTAACTACAATTCAATGTTGCCAAATTTTCCCTCTTAAATGCATTTTTACTAGGAGAATTTTAGGCACTTTAGGGGAATTTTAGGTTATAACTTATAATTTCACTGATTTTTTTCTGATCTCATGCGCAGAACAGGCAAATTTCGGACAAAAATGTTGCATATGTTTATTCGTGTAATAAATTGAATTGTTTGAGTCCATTTGGCAACTTTGGAATGAACTTACGTTCGTCTAGTGAACAACGAATTGACACTCAGAGGGGAAATGGTATGATTTCAGATTAAAATTTTGCCTTCAACGTCTGAGGTAGGCCAGAATACATTCTCTGTGTAGCAATATTTGAACGGAAATTTGCAATAAGGAAGTAAAATTTCTGACGCATATTTATTGGCAGATAACGGCACATACGTTGTTTCTAATTTGAACCAAACATTTTAGCTCCTTATTTCAAAATGTAGCCCATGTATTTATCAATGTGCCCCAAGAACCTTTAAAATACTCACGTACATACATGTCAGGGCTTATGTCGAAATGGACGTAATTTCTTTTGACTTAAACGTCCAATCCCCATTCCTTCCTTCGCGGTTTTGTAGGTAATAAACGTATTTTTAACGAAAAATGAAAACATTTTCAACAAGAAACTGCTAATTCTTATTCATTTATAAAAACATGCGTGACGTTGCTTTCCTTATACGCGATAGGAGCTTTCATCGATGAGTCATAAATGGACCCGCGTTAAGCAAAAAGGAACCAAGCCACATCAGCTTTTTCCAGATTTAACTGAGTATTTTAATTTTTTACATGAAAACAGTTGTGCCAATTTTTGTGCGAATTTCAGTGTATTTTCTGCATAGTACGAAGCAAACTCCTTGAAGTTTTCAAAGGAATCTGCACGAACGTTCTCTTGTTAAAAATTAAATTGCCCAGTTAAATTTGGCAATAGCTGATGCGGCTTGGTTCCTTTCTGCTTAACGCGGTCCAATAGTAGTTCCTTATTTTACCGTGCTAAGGAAAAACGCCGGATAAACATTTCAGAGTTGCCAAATTTTCTCCGATAAAATGTTTATTTTAGAGGAAAGCTATGAATATGCTTCCTTGAAATTTTCAGGAATTTTAGTTGAAATGGAGATGTTGCATGTGTGAGGAATTTGCGATTTGACTGTTGATTCTTTTGTAAAAGTTTGCGAGAAACACGATGGTGCCACTGGTTTTCTCTGAAATCCACTCCCAAGCTCGAAAAAAGCTCTCAAGTTGAGGCCAAAAAGGAGGGGATATCCCACTCTACCCTGAGAGTCCACCTCTACATCAAGACAAATTCTCCATGCAAAGATAGGGAGCAAATACATTGACAGGGCTGCCACTTCATTTGGGGACTCTAAAACTGAAAACACGGCATCACTGCTAACGTATTTGCTCCCTATCTTTGCATGGAGAGTTTGTCTTGATGTAGAGGTGGACTCTCAAGATAGCGTGGGATATCCCCTCCCTTTTGGCCTTAACTTGAGAGCTTTTTTGAGCTTGGGAGTTGATTTTAGAGAAAACCAGTGGCACCATCGTGTTTCTCGCGAACTTATACATAAGAATCAACAGTCAAATCGCAAATTCCTCACACATGCAACATCACCATTGCGAACAAAATTATCTGAAAAAATTGAAGGAAAAATATTTACAAATTTCCCCAATAGTTCGAGGTTTACCTAAGGAAATTTGTCAACGCCTGAATGTTCATACGGTGTTTTTCCTTAGCACGGCAGAGTATTTCCTCAACGCAATTCGCAGTTCACATGAAAATCCGTCCTTTTGAGCTTTTGTACTTTTACGAAGTCAACTCGCGAGAATCCAAATTATAGAAGTTTGCACCGCAGGAGAGAAAACCACCCCCTCCCCCTATTCCTGCGTTTTTGCTTGTATTTATCCTTACGTGTTGCCCTCCCTCCCTCCTTGTGATTCCTACCCCCGGCCAACCCCATCCCTCTTTGGCCGACGGCTGTTTGACTGCTCGGAACCTCCCCTCGAATTACCTGGCTGATAAATTGACTGCTTATCGTATTTCAGGCAATGCTGCCGGATTAACAACGAAACGTCGTGAGCGCTAATTTACTGAAGGTTAATTTAAATTATAGAGATTATTTTTAAGTAATTTTTCTCTCATCCACGGAAAAAATGAATTGATGGCTTAACAATTAAATTGTCAAAAACGTGTCCGACATATTTAAATTGTACATTTTACACAGTGGAAAGCTAATTTTTTGAGTAGGAAGCTAAATTTATCCACGGGGATGGTTAAATTACCATTTTTTATGTGAAATCTACATTTAAATATGTATGCTGAACACTTTTTTTTAACTAAATAATTGTTAAATCAGCAATATAATTTTTTTCCGTGTTGAACAAACAGTCTTATTTCAGAATGTAATAATTGAAAAGCTTGATTTATTTTTTTTTCTTGTTTGTCAAGAGCTATGAGATGAATCCCGCAAATTATAAATTTTAATTTTTTTTATTCTAATTTATTTTATTTAGATCCAAATTTAATGCTTATGCAATGTACTGAGAATTAATTTTTGCTTCTTTTTACTAGATAAGGCGGAAGGGAACAAAAGTTTCAAAATGATTCAGATCCCACTTTAGAGGCATTTACGACATAATTATTCAGATTTTATTTCTCACATCTTCTTGTTGGAAAAATCTGATTGCCACCAATACTAAAAATAATTCGCGCTTTGGCAGTTTTGATAATTTGTAACACGGGCTGAGCAAACTGCGAAATTTGGAGGGTTTTTTTTTAACGTTTTCTGTCGCGCAGGCCTATCATAATTTTCGTGAAATTTCAACACTAAAAATTATACTCAGTGTGACTGTGCCTCCCGCATTCTACATCAAACTCATTTTAAAACGGTGAAAAATGAACAGTTTATCCTTGTATCGTATTAGAGTAATGTTTCTGAAATCCGAGAATAAATTCGCTGGTGGCAATGTATTACTTACCAATATTTTATCATTCTTTTGCCATTTCAGATGTTTTGGTAAACCATTGCTTTACTTTCGGGAATCTCTGTTGAGTTCAGTGTGGGCGGCGCTTTACCAAAAAATCTGAAATAGCA
The DNA here is from genome assembly GCF_001854935.1 of Bemisia tabaci. Lineage (NCBI taxonomy): Eukaryota > Metazoa > Arthropoda > Insecta > Hemiptera > Aleyrodidae > Bemisia > Bemisia tabaci. The sequence goes on from NW_017547114.1 coordinate 5,444,704, forward strand.
AAGATTAGTAAACAAATATTGGTTATTCAAAGCATTGGATGTACAATCACTGCCAAAATTATGCTATTTTCTATCGATACATTTTTACAAAAACCACGTCCAGCACATCAAAAAAATATAAAATACATTTCAAAAAGTACGCTCTAAATACGCGCCATACACGATAATCGATACTAGTATACATTCACTGGAAAAAAAACACATTGAATCTAGAGTCCAGACTCTTAAAAACATCGATAAGAAAAAATATTCTTGATTCAATCGGATATTTGCTTAGATCAAGAACCAAGCCTCTTAATTTGAGCGGAGTTTCTTTCGATTTAAGAAAAAATCTGATTGAATCAAGAGTATTTTCTCTTGTCAATATTTTCAAGAGTCTGGACTCTAGATCCAATATGTTTTTTTTCCAGTGTTCTGGGGTGAATATGAGACATTTCTGATGTATTTACCGCAGTTTCGTGCAATTTTACCAACACAAAGTCTACTCAGCTGGCTGTATTTCTTGGGTGCAACAGACTCGTTCCAACACGATGGGAGAACGGTCAGTTTACTCGCATAGTATTGCAGCAATGTTCCTCGAAGCGTTGGGTTTACAAGACTCCAAAATTCGTGACCTCTTGGTCAAAAGGACGTAACTTTATTCCCACGACAGCGAAGATAAGTATGGGGACGTAGACGAGCATCAAGGTTCTTCTCAAAATGCAGTTAGGTGTTTACAGCGGTCGGGCGATGAATTACACCTTGAGCGAGACACGTTCGATTTTGAATGGAGAAAATTTAGCCCGGACGTGATTCGGATGATGAAAAGGCTCCCTCCCGTCCTCCGGGTGTTTGATTGGGATGACCTAAACGGAGGGACCCTCAGGTGCATCTTACTCCTCTTCTTCAGTTCACGGCTCCGACCAATCACTTTACAGCGTGAGATTATATCCACGCGGAAATTAGGATCCTGCGTTGAACGTTTTCGTCGTATCTATGTAAAGTAGTTGTGCTCTACATCGCAAGAGAAACCAGGCAGCCAAACCACATTTCGCCTTCAATTTAGAAAGTAGGCAAGACAGCATCCTACATGCTAGAATAGTGGTATCATCTGTAATATGTGAATTTACGCATGCGCTAACGTCCTTTGAAATCATCTGATTCGATCATCGTGCAAGAAAGTATTTTAATAAAGAGATTGAAATATTCAACGGACATCAAAATCGCTCAGCATTCACCGCTCAGATGTATCAAATTTAATCAAATAGTCATAGATATTGAACGTTGTTTTATTCTACAAAGCAAGAGAAAACAGGCAGCCAAAACACATTTCGCCTTCAATTTAGGAAGTAGGCAAGACAGCATCCTACATGCTCGAATAATGGTATAATCTGTAATGTGCGCATTTATACTTTCGTTAACAGTCTTTCAAGACATTTGATTCGTTTATCGTGCAAACAAGTCCTATTCTTGAGTTCAAAGATCTGACCAGTCACCTTACAGCGTGAGATAAATATCCACAGAGAAATTAGGATGCTGTCTTGAACGTTTTCGTCATATCTATGTAAAGTAGTTGTGCTCTACATAGCAAGGGAAACCAGGGAGCCAAACCATATTTCGCCTTCAATCCAGGAAGTAGGCAAGACAGCATCCTGCATGCTCGTATAGTGGTATCATTTGTAATGTGTACATTTACACGTTCGTTAACAGGCTTTCTAGACATTTGATTCGTTCATCGTATAAAAAAGAATTTTAGCTAAGAGATTGAAAAATTTAACGGACATCAAAATCGCTCAGCATTCGCAGCTTAGAAAAATGTATCAAATATATCTATGATCGAGTAAATTCGCCTTTACTCGGTAAGAAAAAGTAACCGATATTTTGTGTTATATAACAAAGTAACCGAAACGTGCGGTTACATTTTTCAATTCTACACTCTCTCTTGTACTACTAATACTACTGACATTCCGCTCTTATAGCATTTCCGTAAAATCTGCTACACCCAACTACTACTGCTAGCAATCCTGCCAGAGCTTCTCCGGCAAATCGCATGTCCTTATTATCTGCCTTATTCTATCAATCCAATAATAATTGGCAGTGCGTCCTCTACGTCTTCTGCCAGGGGGGACACAATCCAGAACCTCCTTAAGCAACCTATCATCCGGCATCTTTTGCTTATGCCTATAAGACAAACTGTCTCGGGAATATTTCATGCACTTCTTTGTTTTCGACGCCAATAATTTCACATAACCTTTCACTTCGAACGTGATCCTTCCTTGACACTCCAGCCAATCTACGCCCAGAAGTCCGTTTCGGTTGCCCTCAGAATGTCCGGGGGCCGTTTCTCCATTTGCTATAACTCGCTGTCATAGTATAATGTGGCTACCTCTTGTAGTTCCCGAAAAATGGACTGCTTTGTTGCTTATAGACCCGAAAAATTCGACCTATAGCAGAGTTTGCCCGCGATGCTGCTGTGCTGAGGTAAAACGCACTATGAAAATTCGAGAGTTTTCACATTTCTTCAAGTAGAACATTACTTTTCGAGGAGAGTTATGGATACTTTTTCATCAAATTTTCAAATAATTTAGATCTAGTTGCTTAGAAATTTCCCTGAAAAATTGAAGAGAAAATATTTACAAGTTTTCCTGAAAATTTACATTTAATCAAAATAAATTTGCCAGCTGACGAAGGTTCATACAGCGCTTTTCCCTAGCACGGCAGAGTGGAACCCTCTCATAGAGGAAAGCCGCTTTCAACAGGTATTTTTCGGTGCATTTGCAGTGGCACAAGTGGAAGTATTGGAACATGCTTGCAAATGAACCATGTTCACAATCGAAACCTACTGATAATGGAAACATCTCTCCATCCCGTAGGATACCGTTATGAGTATGACCTGGTGCCACTGCATTGTCATTTAATCCTGAAATGCCCTGTAGAGCTGCATGACTTCAACCTTTACTCACCCCTCCCTTTGGGCACCTCACCTAAGGTCCCTCAATCAGACGTTTAGATATTTATTAGCAGCAACTTGTAGCACTGAGGCAAACAGCGTAACGAAGCAATTAAGATTTAAACTCGCCGATCCCGAGGTTGACATGGTAATGATTTTCTCGTATCGCACAAGACAGCTACTGCTTTCGACGTCGCGTCACCCCGAATGGATTGTTAATCAATCAATCAGTTCTGCTGGGCCAATTAAGGGAAAACGACGTATGAGCATTGGGATGTTGCCAAATTGTCTCTCAGAAAATATTTATTTTTGAGGAAAATTATACTTATTTTTTCTTTAAATTTTTAGACACTTCAGATCGAATTACGAACAAATTCCCTGAAAAATCTCAAGAGAAAGATTTAAAAATGTTCCCAAAAATTTTTGATTTTCAAAATAAATTTGAGAACCTCTAAAAGAATATACGACGTTCTTCCTTAGCAAGCAAAGCAGAGTTCCGTCCCTCCCCTGTCCTTTCAGCAAATCAAATTGCACCGAAACGCAACGCTGCTCTACCTACTAAAGAGAGCAGTATGAGCAAAAATAAGTTCTCTGAAAATGTACTTCTAAGAGTTTAGAAGGAACATAATATGGAGATACTCCTCTTTTTTCCAAAAAAATATCAATCACTATCGATTCGATTCATAAAAGTTATTAGGATGATTGCAAGGAAATGAATGAATTTTCTACTTTATGTTACTCTCAAGACAGCACAGAAAAAAAGCTCGGTCATATAAACTGAATACTCGGTGATTCATATCGTCCTGGCTATTCGGTTAGTAAAATCGAACTTTCGTATCGTATTTTCGTATATTTCGGTTAACCGATTTTTCACAATTAATTAGTCAAATTTAAAGACAGCTCCATTTAAAAAATCTGGTCCTAACCACTCCTTTCGTTCTGCAGCATCTCTCCTTATTCAGACGGTTTCCATTAAAGCACACGTGAACCGTCGACGTTTCTTTATTAATTTGCGATCCCTATTTGAAATTCGGATTCAGCGGGGTTAACTGTTTTTTCACAATTAATTAGTCGAATTTCAAAGAGGCCCTATTAAAAAAAATCTGGTCCTAACCACTTCCTTGCGTTCTGCGGCATCTCTCCTTAACCAGACGGTTTCCATTAAAGCATCCATGAAAAGCAACGCTCAGCACTCGATGTCAAACAGAGTAACGAATCGATTAAAATTTAAACTTCCCGCCCTCTAGGTTGACGCGGCAGAAAGACTGTCAAACCGTACGATAAAATTTCCCAACATACATCGAATTACGCGGGAAAAGTAACAATTTTCAGCACGGTCTGGCAACCACGCGCAATGACTCTCCTATCTCGCGAGACAAGAGCTGTTGCTATCGATGTCGACCAGAATGGACTGTTAATCAATCAATCAACTGCGGGGTCCCCGCAAATCAAACTGCACCACAAAGTCCCCCCCCCGGGGNGGGGGGGGGGATCTTACTGCATCGGGGCCCAGAAGCGTAAACTCATGTTTATTTATTCAAAAGTCTTTGTAGACGGAGATGCAAACAACAAGGCGCCCCCGCATTCGGAACAAACAAGTAAACAGTCCCTATTGAGCGGGGTACGTGTATGGTTTCGGGCTCTGTTCGAAGCGGGGGCTTATTGGGGGAGTTTGACCTGCCCGATCGGCTATGGTCTCGGCGCTGTTGTCGCTCAAAGGGGCCTCAGTCAGTGGCGTGGCGTGAATTGCGATGTATCGATGTAATTTAAACCCATGGTAAAGAATCGATTATTAAGGTGTTCACTGCGAACACCCTGTCTATCGATCCTTTTCCATAGTTTTAAATGGCAGATCATTCGATATATCGCAAAGCACGCCACGCCACTGCCTCAGATTTAGCGCGATGCATTCTGGGTATAATCGATGTTTGCAAACGCCCGAGGGATAAGGGACATGGCACATGCATGGAGGCAACATTTCCGAGAGGGGTCCTTTAGGGTGGAGCGATTATGGCTTTTTTAGGAATTCTTTTGACGGGTGGTGAAAACAAGTTTGGAAATGGGCTGAATTTAAAGTAGAAAAAATTTCAGGCCGAAATTCCGATTCCTTGCTGGTGCGCCTAAGCCTAAATGGTCTAAATTTTGAAATTGGATATTTGAGGCTGATGTATATGGTTTCCCATCGTAATCAACGGGTTGCGCCCCTTTAGGACGAAAATTTCGTCCGTTTGACCGTATATCGTCCTTAATTGGAAGGTAATTGAAGGTATGGACTTAATCGACGTGAATCGATCGAAAAATAAGAACGTGAACCGATCGACGTGATTTGATCGGCACCGATTCGATCGACAAACGAGAATCGATCGACGAACCCGTGAGTCAATCGACAAATCCATGAATCGATCGGGAAGCCCGTGAACCGATCAAAACACCCGTGAATCAGTCGAATCGGTGTCGATCGATTCACGTATTTCTATAAAAGTGACTTGATTCTTCTCTATTTAATCCTATTCAAGTAAACGGCTCGGACACTGCGATAATTAGTCGGTAAAACGTTAATACAGAATTTTTTTCTCGATTTTGAATTTTTTACGAGAAAACATGTGCTCATTTCAGCGCGAAAGTACTCCTGACTCATTTTCCCACAAAAATTTCCTTTCAAATAGGAGAATCTAGACACTTCGAACGGTAGGGGGCGTAAGGGGGGTCTGAGAAGTCTGGGGGCCNGATACCGTTTTATTTCGCCTCATTGCTAGATAAGGGTTATAATCGTTAATCAGTTTTAGTGGGCACTACTTCCGTCTCACGAGCAGAGCTGCTTTTTAGCAGAATCAAAAACGGCATGGAGCTGCGTCAGCGTTGATAAGTGTGCTATTTTGTCCCCCCCCTCCCCCTCCCCCGTGGATTAGGGCTCATGGCGACACCACGTTAAAAAAAGCGCGCCGAAAGCTCTACCTCCAGGAGCAGCACCGTATCATTTTCCTGATCGGACTCTCCTAAGGTGGTGTGGAAATGAGCTTTTCAAAAGTTGTTTCCCCATTCCTTCTCGAGTTGTGCTTTCTAGTTTCTACCTGTACACATGAAAAACATAAATAAGTAACGTCAAAACCTGAGAATCTTTTTATTGAACCGTGCGAAACTGAAATTTTCAGGTGAGCAACACAAAGCTGTAGAAGTGTGAATTATTTTTTTTTTATATTCAGAGCAGAAATTCAAAATCTTGTAAGTGTTATCAGGTGTTGCTATACCTAATGTTCTAAGTTTCTAATAGACCAAATTTAGAGAAAATTTCCTCATGAAGACGGGGCATTTAGGATCTTTTACGCTGAGGAGCGACATACGCGAGAAACTAGGTAATGCTTCCCGCCACGAAAAATGGAGCCGATTCCCATGGAGCAGTGCGGGCCTTTACCAATGCATACATTAGTAACATACCCGATGCAAAACGACGGGAAAGAGCGGACATTACTAGCGTGGTGAACGCTCAACAAAACGTGGCCCGATTACATCCTTCCATCTTCGGCTGGGTTGCTCACGTGACCCTTAAAGCATCACTACAAATAAGACAAGCAGAATATGAAAATAGAGCAAAAGAAAGGGATGCGATTATGACGGCGCAGAGATACAACTATTCGTGTTCGATGGATATCCGTGTTGCATCTGCGAAATTGAAGGCGAGATGGCACGATTTGTGAACTGACAATGCTTCGCTCTGTGCTGCCAATGAAATATCGCGCTGATTCGGTAGAAAAGTTAATAAACGAGACCTGAATGCGTCTATCCTATCTTTGGCTGTGTTGGCACTCGATTTGTGTCCTATTTTTTACATTTGTTTGTCTGATTCTTTATTTACAATGCATTTGTAGACCTGTATTTGGACCGATTTTAACAGAAAGGAACCAAGCCACATCAGCTATTGCCAAGTTTAACTTGGCGATTAAATTTTTTAAGAGAGAACTTTTGTTCGAATTTCTTTGAAAATTTTAAGGAATTTACTCCGTACCATGGGGAGTTTTCACTGAAATTTGCACAAATATCCTCACAACCGTTTTCATGTAAAAAATTAAACTGCCTAATTAAATTTGGCAATAGCTGATGTGGCTTGGTTCCTTTCTGTTTAACGCGGTCCATTTAATACTCGTAAGTACCGGCCGCATACAACAAACGGGGCATGTTTTTCAAACAAATTGACCCGGATTGGGCATTTAAGAGGGTTAAATTGATCGCATGCAGCAAAACGAAACCAGGCCAATTACAATGTTATCAACATCGTGCAACTTTGTCTTTTCTTTCAAAAATTTACTCATTTATTTTCCTATGAAATTGACAATTTTTTGGCAGGAAACCAGAACTTTTTGCTACTCTGGGAGATTTTTTAGATACTCATGAAGGAGCAACATTTTTCTACATCGTAATCGCGCTAGTCCTTTTTTGCTGAATGCGATCCAAAAGTTCTCCATCGTATAATTTGAAAATAGAATTAATGATAAGAAAATGGACCTGTGGCTCTGAAATGATTTGCAATTAAAAGGGGAAAGAAAGAATAACACTTTTGCAAACTTAAACCGGTCATACATAAAAAACTAAGATGGAAGCTGTCTAAAATTACATGTTTATAAAAGCTTCATCGCAAATATTTTTTTTAAATTGTTTTAATTAAAAATATTTACAATTTTAAAATTTGCAACGCTGTTTTGCAACATTTGATCCAAGATCTTGAAATTCCCCGGAAAGGGGCATCCCGTGCTCTGAGAAATAACATACTGGAAATTGATCAACATTCCGGGGGGGGGGGGGTGAGAATCGCAGCGATTTTGAATGTACCCCTTCTGATGAGGAAACGTGTCTTGCCTCTGAAACGTGTTCATTATCTACCTTATCTGCGGTCCATCAGAGTGTTCTCCCTGTAATATTCCGCCAAATTCAGCATTTTCATTACCCCTCCTTCACCCCGCTAAGGATAAACGCCTTATTAACTTTGGAGAATTGCCGAATTTCCTCCGATAAAATGTTTATTTTTGCGGAAAGTTATGCATATTTCTCTTTGAAATTTTCAGATGTTTTAGATTCAATCGTAAACAAATTTGTCTGAAAAATTCGATGTAAAATATTCTCAATTTTCCGAGTGAATTCGTTTTTTATTGAGTGAAACATGGCAACGTCTGATGGTTCATACGGCGTTTTTGCTCAGCACGACAGAGCACGGTGTCAACGAAATATAGGCTTTCCGTGCAAATCGGCTTTAACCTTGGCACGATTACATGTCGTTTCAGCAGAGTTCACGGTTAAACAAACGCATAAAACCAGATTCGTGTGTGTGCTCGCTCCGATAGATTGCGCTGCTCTGGGCGCATGATCTAAACGACGCACAGTGTATCGAGGAAAACACAAAATTTGGAAACTTTGAACGCTTAAAACACCGTTTATACAAAACTTTGAGGTTCTAAAAGTGGTTTAATTGGTTTCCTCGTAAAATTCTCTTCTTGATGCACCAATTGAACTGTAAAATGTGACGAAATAAACATACAAATTTGCAGTTTTAGTAAAAAAAATTATGTCTGACCTTTCTAATCGACTCGGTCCACTGTGCGACGTTACAGCGGGTCATCTTTAATTTTTCTTCCTAAGTTCATCATTTTACATCCATCTTATTTCTCCTCTCCACCTCCCGTTTTTATTATTTTCCCATCCCTCGCACCTTTTTCTTGACTTGCACTGTTTCCTAGTATAGTTCCAACATGCCTCGTTCATGCTAGTCCTTTTCATGTGTAGATGACACATGGTTGGTGCATTGAATTAGAGTTATTCTCAAAGTATAGATGACCCTTTGTGTCCCTATGTAACACCCTATGGTCTATACTGCCGTGATAAAGCAGAACGCCGTATGAGCCTTCAGTCGTTGCCAAACCTCATTTGACAAAACTTGAATTTTCTGGAAAATTTGTGGATATATTCCCTCCAAATTTTCAGGGGATCTCGCTCATAATTTGATCTATAGCGTCAGAAAATTTTAATGAAAAATATACATTTGACTATCTTCAGAAATAAGAAATTTCTGAGAGTAAATTTGGCAACATTCGAATTTTCATACGGCGTTATTCCATAGCACAGCAGTACAGTTGGCTGTAAGTTCCTTAGTTTGAGTATAACGACGGTGTAAGTCCGTAACCACGTATCTCGTTTGCGGTGTTTGAAAATCTCCGCTCATATTTTATTTTTTTAGAGGAGAACAAATCGATAATACTTCATGAAGTTTTCGCAGAATATTCTTCACACAGAGAAGGGAAATCACGGAAGTTTTTTAGAAAAACCGTTTCCAATTAAAGCATGTAGTATGAAAGGAAGTCTGCATCGTCGCAAACCGAGATACGTGGTTACGAATTTACCCCGTCGATAAGCCTTAAAACCCACAGAGAGAAAACACATAAAACCCCTTTATCAGTCATTTCGAAGTGTCTGCCATCTTTCATCCATCTCAGAAATTTTTTCAAGGCATAGTATGGCTATATTCATCAGATGTGGGCCTCTCACCCGAGTAGCGGTTATCACGATAATTTGCGATTTGATCGGAGAATGTATCGCGATTTTAGCGACGTCAATTTATTGCAATAAAATCGGATAAAAAATTGCGATTTTATGGCATGAATTTGCAATAAAATTGCAATCGTGTCGACGTCAATTTATCGCGATATTATCGAACAATAAATTGTGATAAATTGAAATAAAATTCCGACTTCATCAAACGCGATTTGATGTGTAGAGATAAAATTGCGACAAGATCAAGGATCATCGCATCAGATTTTGATGATCCTAGCGATTTTTTGCCAAAAAATCGTAAAAGAATCGCAACTTAATTTCAACACATCGCAATTTTTTCGTTGAAAAATGCTACTCGGGCAGCGTCCATTCTCTCCTTACGTGGCTACTATAATGACGCTTCCTTTGTCTACAACGAAATCAGAGCGTATAGGTAACGCTAGGGTGAATTTTATGACGTATATCCCCGGTGACAAGGCGCCCTAACTAACAGGCGTCGCGTCGATAACAAAGGGGGGCAATATTGACGGTAAAATAAGCCGATTTCCACGAAAAAGCTTCGTTTCTGACGTAGATTGGAAGCAGAAAGGGGGGAGCGGAAGGCGAGGGGGCGAGGAGAGGGCGCGGCGAGACGGCATTTAGAGAAAGCTCTGGTTACGCGGGAATTAGAGGATCCCCTTTCGTTTTCCATCTTTATCTCGGGCCTCATCTTACGTTCAACCGCAGCTTTCATGCCACCCCCCCTCCCCTCGCAGCCCATCACAGCCATATGTCGAATCTTTCGATAAGTCTACAATTTATTGTAAAAGAAAAAAACCCGTACCGTCATTTCCTTTTCACACTCTGATTCCAGAAATAGTCTAAGTATTACGTGACACCCTTAGAGGGGGGGGGGAATTTGAGACATCGTTACGGGACTTTACAAGGGGGAGGAAGGGTCAAACCCAGTGTTACGTACATTGGCGGATCCAGCAAACTGGCAACATTGTTTCTTCTCCATTTAAACCTATGGAAATTTATCGATTCTTGAAGGGGCCAGGTGCTCCGACAAGAATCGATTATTTAACATCGGTTTAAATGGAGGAAATCCTGTGTTGCCAAATTGCTGAATCCACCCCTGGTTACGTAACAAATCCGATCCTGGGCGGGGAAGGGGGGATCTTGAAAATAACTTGTATAAAATTGAAAATCTCGCCCTTCCTCTTTTTTTCCAATTTTTTTTCAAGCTATTACTCGGCGTTTCCTTGATTTGTTGAAAAGTGAGGGGTCAGGCAAGCGTTACATAATTCAAAAGGATAGTGTAGGGCTGCTTTACGGGTGCATTACAAGGGGAGAAGTTGTAAAAAAACCGGGGGAAAAGCGTTGCCAAAAGAATTGGAAGAAATCACATTTTTTAGTATGCTTGGTTAAACAATTTAAATTCTACCTTTACGCTGTATTCGAAAAGAGAGGGGCATCGTTAAGGGCAAAATTCGGCCCCACCATAGGCCTGAAATCAGATCCAAGTGGAATTTCTGTATCTTCCACACTCTTTGACTTAAGGTGATTCGATGGACGCCATGTTTTGTGTCAGAACCGAGTGCGATATATCGCATCAATTGGTTCCATTTTTCCAGCTACTCGTCATTTTTCTCCTATTTTAAGATCGCAACTCTGTTGTCAGGAGACTAAAGCACTCGTTGACCAATTTTTACAAAGAAATTCAACGAAATAAAGGCGTGGTTTTTTTAGAGGAAGAATATCGCCTTCGATACTGATATCGAAACTGCACTCGAATGCGATATTTTCTCTCTAAAAAAACCACGCCTTTATTACGTTGAATTTCTTTGTTAAAATTGGTAAGTGAGTGCTTTAGTCTCCTGACAATAGAATTGCGATCTCAAAATTCGAGAAAAATTACGAGTAGCTAAAAAAATTGAACCAATTGATGCGATATATCGCATGGCGTTCTGACACAAAATATTGCGTCCATCGAATTACCTTAAACTGAACTAAATTCCACGATAGAAATCGGTAAGTGATGGATACAAGTGACATTCAGACTTTCAGGATATATGTTCATCATGATATATAAGCCACTATTCATATGGTAAAACTGTTCTCATTGCCCCATCAAAAGTTTTCCACAGACCCCCCGAAGATTCGCGTTGAAAGCCGAATTCGAAGAATTCGGTCGTTATTGATCCATCGGAGGCAGGAAAAAGGCTGCTCAAATGTCGAATACCTATCAATCGTATAATGCTCTAGCTGTGGCGAAACTTTTCGAGCCGGAGAGAACGTCTGTCATATCGTTGACATGTTTCATTAGATCTTTTCAGTTTTGGACAGACAAAGTGAAGACATTATCGTTCATCGGGCTTTTTTTTCTTTTTTTTATTTTTGTTACTTTCTCCACGTTAGGTTTGTTCATATGTCTGCTGAGAAAGGCAATTTCCTTGCTCAGTGTGCCAAGAATATGTTCGCGGTAATAGTTTTATGATTCGATGGGGGTGTAGGCAAAAACTGAGTTCATTTTCCAAACTCGGAGCTAAAATGTACATATAGGCGGACCGAGACATTTTGAACAGGGGGCGGAAGGGGGACATGGGAGCCCTCCCCCAAAAATTTGTCTAAATTTTCGAGCATCTGATAGGCAGTTTGGGTCAATTTCATCATGAATTACAGTAGACTCTGGATTATCCGGCTTCGTATTATCCGGACTCTGGATTATCCGGATCGATTTTGCAACCATGTAACTACGTACGCATTCCGATAAGTGAGCGGATCCGCGGAGAAGCGGTCGCAAGGCACATTGGTGCCTGCAAGGCTGAAGGAATACTTCACGCATTGCGCCAAACAGTGAGGTCGGCGTGGAACGCATTAGCGCCCACTAGATTGCATAAATACTTCTCGCATTACGCCAAACGCAGTGCAGTCGGTTAGTTAGCCTAAAACGCACATTAGCGGCTACAAAACTGCATGAATACTTCACGCATTGCGCGCTTTAATCGTTGTATTGTAATTTATTGTAATTGTTGGTTGGTAGTGTTTGTGTTTACTATTATTATCCGGATTTCTTTTTCATCCGGATCGGGCCCGGCACCAATTAATCCGGATAATCCAGAGTCTACTGTATTACCAAATATAAGCGTCCTTCCTTTTTATTCCCTCCGTTCCTTTCTTCTTTCTTTCTCCCCGTTTTTCCTCCTTTTTGTCGAGGACGTACGCTCCCTCCGCCCCCCTTGGATCTGCCTATGAATGTCCGCAAGAAGGAATTTGCAAATCCCTTGGGTTTGTTAAAAAAAAAAAAAATTCCACAGACTTGTATAATTAATGCAAAATTCCACCCACCTCTTACAAGAAGCAGACATTTCCGTCACAAAACGCGGTTCCTTTTCGGGAACGCTGCTCAACTTGTCGCCCTCCTGACATAAGAGCACGATTACACTTTGTAATGAACCCTGTCGTATATACAACTCAATGCTTCTCCGAGCTCATCCCAATCGGTAATTACGTTCTTTTGTGAGCCGGGCGAGGAATTGCACGTCGGCGAGCGCAGCATGGAATATTTCGAGTCGTTAATCTAATTGGTTGCGTCTCCTTAAGACGCGGTTCGGCGGTCTGAGACTGTCATTGTCGGGGTTGACGGGTCGAGTAGGTCAAGTGGTTTTCCGGTTCCGGACGCGGAGCGGCGCACAGTGGATCGAGTCAATCGGAGTGGTCGATCATGAAATTTTTAACTAAAACTGCTAATTTTGAAGTTTATTTAGTCACATTTTGAACTTTGAGGGGTGTTTCCGGAAGAAAATTTCACGAGGAAACCAATGTAACCACTTTTAAAACTTCAAAATTTTGTATAAATGGAGTTATAAGCGTTGAAAGTTTTCAAATTTTGTCCGACCTCCCCCATGGACTCGATCCACTGTGCGGCGCTCCCTTCCGTGGGGTCCTCGACCCTTCAATCAAATTAGAAAAACAACAATTCCGCGGGTATTGCCGAATCTTCACCCTCGAACGGTTTATTGAGGCAGAGCCCAAGGGTGAGTTTTTAGGAAACATGAAAAAAATTCATATCTTCGACGTCACTACAAAAAAAGTTCGGTCGCACGAATGGAAGTTCGATTTTCCATTTCATTCCAACGAATTCGGTTTGTCAAACCAAATTTTCGGTTCGTCAAACCAAATTTTCGGTCTGTCAAGCCGAACTGCCGTTCGTGTAATCAAACTTCGACGATGAAGCGAACCGACGAACAAAGTTCGGTCATATNTTAACGCCCACTAGATTGCATAAATACTTCTCGCATTACGCCAAACGCAGTGCAGTCGGTTAGTTAGCCTAAAACGCACATTAGCGGCTACAAGACTGCATGAATACTTCACGCATTGCGCGCTTTAATCGTTGTATTGTAATTTATTGTAATTGTTGGTTGGTGGTGTTTGTGTTTACTATTATTATCCGGATTTCTTTTTCATCCGGATCGGGTCCGGCACCAATTAATCCGGATAATCCAGAGTCTACTGTATTACCAAATATAAGCGTCCTTCCTTTTTATTCCCTCCGCTCCATCCTTCTTTCTTTCTCCCCGTTTTTCCTCCTTTTTGTCGAGGACGTACGCTCCCTCCGCCCCCCTTGGATCTGCCTATGAATGTCCGCAAGAAGGAATTTGCAAATCCCTTGGGTTTGTTAAAAAAATAAAAAATTCCACAGACTTGTACAATTAGTGCAAAATTCCACCCACCTCTTACAAGAAGCAGACATCTCCGTCACAAAACGCGGTTCCTTTTCGGGAACGCTGCTCAACTTGTCGCCCTCCTGACATAAGAGCACGATTACACTTTGTAATGAACCCTGTCGTATATACAACTCAATGCTTCTCCGAGCTCATCCCAATCGGTAATTACGTTCTTTTGTGAGCCGGGCAAGGAATTGCACGTCGGCGAGCGCAGCATGGAATATTTCGAGTCGTTAATCTAATTGGTTGCGTCTCCTTAAGACGCGGTTCGGCGGTTTGAGACTGTCATTGTCGGGGTTGACGGGTCGAGTAGGTCAAGTGGTTTTCCGGTTCCGGACGCGGAGTGGCGCACAGTGGGTTGAGTCAATCGGAGTGGTCGATCATGAAATTTTTGACTAAGACTGCTAATTTTGATGTTTATTTAGTCACATTTTGAACTTTGAGGGGTGTTTCCGGAAGAAAATTTTACGAGGAAACCAATGGAACCGCTTTTAGAACCTCAAAGTTTTGTATAAACGGAGGTATAAGCGTTTAAAGTTTCCAAATTTTGTCCGACCTCTCCTATTGGCTCGATCCACTGTGCGGCGCTCCCTTCCAAGGGGTCCTCGACCCTTCAATCAAATTAGAAAACCAACAATTCCGCGGGCATTGCCGAATCTTTGCACCCTCGAACGGTTTATTGAGGCAAAGCCCAAGGGCGAGTTTTTAGGAAACGTGAAAAAAATTCATATCTTCGACATCACTAAAAAAAAAGTTCGGTCGGTTATAGGACATCTCGTCAACGATTTTTTGTCCGCGCACCTGCTTTTTCCAGTAATTTACGTCCACGCGTTTTTTCGGCACGGGAGTTTTGGTCCACGGCCAGTTGACACCCAAAGTTAATTAGCCCACATGTAAATACAAACGACAATTTATTGCTCACGACGTTTTTGGATGAAAATATATAATGTCTCGGAAGAATCAGGATTTGCTTGTTTTTTTGTTTTGTCTGTTTGGTCCAACGGAGAATAATATATAGTTGAGAGTTTTGGTAAAAATGGGGGAGCGTCAATTCCATGAGAAAAAATACACTAAAACTCTCTACACCTCTTTGGTGTAACAGGACTTAATTATCTTTCAAGAAATTCCCACCTTGTTATACCTGAACCGGATAAACTTCTATATTTGCCTCAGCTAAAGGCTCTTAGATTTTTCTTGTGTACGATAAGTATCTTGATTTATTTTGCGAGGAAAAATCTGTACTTTTAAAGGATGCCTGTCATTCTTAATACGTTCAATTTCGTATAATACTGTGCAACACCTCTGTTGTGAAATAGTTGCTTCAGGCGCCGCCGCACGGCGGGCGGGGGGCCAGCGCGAAACGCGCATTGGCGTCTACAAACCAAAGTGGATACTTCAAGCATTGTGCAATACGTGAAGTATCCACTTAGGTTTGTAGGCGCCGGTGAGCCTCTCGCGCTGGCGACACGCCGCTCCGCTCTGTTATTAGGCTTTAATATTTATACTCGCATAGTCAGCGTTTTTTAACTCATGATTTTGAAATGTTAGCACACTCTGCATTGATTATTCTCATTTATATTGATGGGGAAAAAATATGTATCATTTTATCAAGGGAGAATAATAATATCATGTGTGTTTTTTAAATAGTGGTGTTTCCATGTCAAAAATGATTTCCAAAGTACTTTAATTTAAAGTATGAATGTTGTCAAAATGAAGTAATAATTTCGTAAAGAAAAAAGTAAAAAAGTACCTGTACATATATAAGGTATATTGTACATTCAATATTTTAAGGATAGGAATAAAACCAAATATTCACCAATGATAATTTAAAAAGGAGAAAGTTTCAAAAGGAGAAAGTAATAACATTTCATTTAGAAAATGAGCAACCATAACAACACCTCCTTCTCTCTCAATTTCTCATTTCCATATTGTCAATATAATTTTACATACCGACTAAAATATAACGCTTGGACCAAGTCACTGTTGCTTATTTTACGCGTGGACGTAAACTACTGGACAAAAAAGAAGCGCGGACAAAAAATCGTTGACAAAATGTCCTGAAACCGTTCGGTCGTACGAATGGAAGTTCGGTTTTCCACATCAATCCAACGAATTCGGTTTGTCAAACCAAATTCTCGGTTCGTCAAACCGAACGTCTGGTTCGTGTAACCGAACGTCCGGTTCGTGTAACCGAACTCCAAAGATAAAGCGAACTGACGAACGAAGTTCGGTCTTATGAACCGAATGTTAAGTTACACGAACCGAGAGTTCAGTTTGACAAACCAAATAGTTGAGATGACATGGAACACAGAACGTTCAGTTCATATAACTGAACTTTTTTATTTCAGTGAATGTGCCTATTGCAAAGTTCAGCCAAAGCAAAAATAAGAGTTGTATATCATAGTAAATATCAGTTTCCTTGACTACAAAATTCAAAAAACAATTTTATTGCTTAAAGAGGGTAAATTGTTTTCGTTGAACCACTAATACTTACTTAGATTTCTCATGAGCGCACCGCATTTTGGACACACTTTCAGCCTGCTCTGACATGCCGTGTTTCACAAGAGGGCGGACAACATCGTCACCTTCCGGCCAAAGTATCACAATCGCCACGCGTCGTTTCAAAATTTCTGCCGCCATTTTATTTTTTACAGAAAAATTGTTCAACGAAGCTGTCCTAAAAATTTCACTGAATTTTCTTTGTGCGGCCGATAAAATTTAAAGGAATTATCAAACAGATTCAATCAACAATCGCTCTGTAAAAAATGATACTTTGAGACTGCACATGGCGCTTGTGATTCTTTGACTAGAAAGTGACGACATATCAAAACAGGCGAGCTATCTACCATGGTCACATGCAACTCTGTCAAATTATGTACACCGAAAAAAAAAGTGAAGTGATTTACCATCCTGGATGTTTAAAACTGTGCGAGAACTTATAAAATGCTGAATTACGCTCCCATAGCAGTTAGTTTTACATCTTGGCATTGCTAAAGTAACTGCTGTGGTGGGTAATTCAGCATTTTATAAGTTCTCGCACACTTTTCTTACATTCAGAATGTTAAATCAACTTCACTTTTTTTCGATATAATGACAGACACTTATTGGCAGTTTGAATTCGCGAAGCTGAAATCTAGAAAAAAGAGAGCGGAAAAGAAGGAAAGCGGTTGGACTGCTCTCGGAAAATTAAGGGGAAGTTTTTGGAGGCAGATGAAGGTCAGCACCACAGCGCGCTATTTGGGGTGGAGAGAAAAGGGCGGGCGTGGACGACCCCTGGAAACCCTCATTTGCCCCCTTGACAAATTAACACGAACGATAATGAATCGAATGACATTTTAATAATCGTAAAACCGTACTAATCCGCCGCTTCGATAATGTTATTGTTCGTACCCCTGAAAGAGGGTGTCCGCCATATTGGCTTGTTGTCAACCGGAACCGTCGCATTGTGGCGTCGTTGGTGTGGAAAATTGTCAACTTAAGAGAAGGGATCCAAAATGCACTAGGTGATGACCTGAATTATGCATTACGTTTATCAGGGTACGTTGTATAGTAATTCCCTATTTATATCCTGATTACCGAATTAAGTTGTGTTGTTGTATATCCTACGATAACCATTCTGAAAGGCAAAGGTTTCCATGAAACGCTGAAAATTACACGGATTTTTTTTCTGATCTCATGCAAAAACAAGAAAAATTTAAACCAAAATTGTGCAGGTATATTCTTGTAAAAAATTGAATTATTTGAGCCAATTTTGCAGTCTCGGAATTGTGCTACGTTCCTCCATCCGAGAAACGACGAATTTCCCCGCATATTTTCTGACAACCATCCGTTTTTTTCCTTTATCTATTGATTTGTCTATGCATTTCAATAATCATGCAAGCAGTTGGATGTATCTCTCGAGGACAACGAGAAAAACTTCGGCTCACGTGAGACATTCAATTAGTCCATAAAACTGAAATTTTCAATTGAGGGAACAAAACTCCAGTTCTAAAAACCAAAATTCTCGTTAGCCATACTAAGACTCGAATTCTTTAAAAATATTTCGGGACTCGATATCGAAGTTTGGTTCCTGAGATCGGCAAATTCAGTTACAGACTTCAGCGTTGCATCCGAACTAAAGTTCAGCCCGTGTAACCGAAGTTCCATTCCGCTGCATATTAACCTATCCAATATATGTGTCCCTTCGTTATACAATCTGAAGTCTCCAGTACAATCCGAGCAAGTTAAAAGTTTCACAAGTTTTCTTTCAAATCGAGGTAAGGACGAGCAACAAAGCTTCCTCGAAGCGCAGCTCCACCTCTCTCC
Organism: Bemisia tabaci; assembly: GCF_001854935.1. Lineage (NCBI taxonomy): Eukaryota > Metazoa > Arthropoda > Insecta > Hemiptera > Aleyrodidae > Bemisia > Bemisia tabaci. The sequence goes on from NW_017547114.1 coordinate 5,463,187, forward strand.
GTTCGGGCAGAAAGAAGATTATTCCGTCATCCTGACTCGTCCTAAGCAATTGCATTTATCTTTACTTTATTAATTTTTCATCCCCCCCTCCCCCCGGGGAGGATATGATAAATAGCAGTGGCGTGGCGCGAATTGCGATATATCGATTGTCATGCCATTTAAACCTATGGTAAAGAATCGATTATTAAGGTGTTCGCTGCGAACACCCTGTTTATCGATCCTTTTCCATTCGTTTAAATGGCATAACAATCGATATATCGCAATTCCCGCCACGCCACTGATAAATAGCGCCACGCACGAGTTACCGTTTCGGCGCATTTCGCCTCTCATTTATTTGTTTCTGACGCTGAATTCGTTTTTATTGGAAAGTACTTAATCATCTCCAGCGTATTCCAGTTTCCTGAACCTAGTCCCCGTTTCCGATTTAAGTAGCTACGCTTTCGATTCCTTCTCGGCTGATTCTCTGGAAAAAACACGTAACTCCTTGGGATTCTGCATTGGACATGAGTGGTTTTTGATGCTGAGGTGGAATCCACGGCCAACAGGAGCGCGTTTTCCGCTGATGTGTAGACTCGTTTTGCATGGTTGCCAGATGGGGTGGGTAAATTTAGTAATTCTCGGTTTAGCTGAACGGTGTCTCTCAAAAACGAACGGAAAGACATTACTTTTTGCCAAATTTCATTGAATTAATTAATTTTTTCTCAAGAGAGTAGTTGTACGATATCTTTTGAGTATTTCAGGGAATTTCCTTCATGCTATAGAGAAAATTCCCTGGTATTTTCGAAATAATAAGTGCGATCGTTTTCTTGCAAAGAAATAAAATGATAAAATAAATTAGACAATGGTTAATGTCTGTTTGTTTCATTTTGAGAGACGCTGTTCAAACGCATGTAGCAAAATTGCTGAGTTCCTACAATGTGGCAGCGCTGGCTTCCGCTCATCCGTTTCCGTTTGCCGTTGCTTTTTTCATCTTCTAATTTATTCAGCGCAGGTCTTTTCTCGCTCGTGCCTCCCTTCCCGTTGATGCCAGATAAAAAAGTATAATTTGTATTGTACCCTCGTATTTCATTTCGAGTTTCATGCATTTCATCGCAGAAAAAAGTTTCAAAATTAAGGAGAGGAAAGTGGGTAAAAATATCCATAACGAGATGATTGGGCAACGCATGAGTAGGTAAATGGTGAGAAACTTCAGGAAATGAATGCATTCGCTAACCATAGACAGATTACAATGTTTAAGGTAGAAAAATTGGTATTTCCACTAAAATTGTTTAAATACTTTGATTAGGTTTTATTTTATATCATTTATTTTTCATTTTAATATTCTTCATTTATTTTTTTTTTTCATAAAACCAACAACATTTTAAGGGAAACTACTGGTCAGTATTCTGTGATGACCATTTTGTCAATTCCTAGTGCATTATGCGAGCCTCAGAGGCTTCCTGTACTTTAGCATGCAAAGTTTAGGTACCACCGCGTGCGGAATTAGGGGCAGCTAAGAAGTCCTGCTTCCCCCTAAATTTTACTTGTGCATCTCAAAAAATGAAAGAGATTTTGATAGATATTTGCCTGGCATTTCTACTATTTTCAATATTGTATGTTAGTACAATTTCAATAAGAACAGCTCAACACTGCACCTCATACATAGATCTCATTTCTCAAGATTGTACCTATGAAATCTTCTGAACTCCCTTTATTTCATAGCATGAGGACTGTCCCCAGAAACGCACGAGGTGCAAAGCGAGCTGGTTATTGAAATCAATAGACAAAGCTGTGGACATAGAAGACAACAGGGATATGGAGGGATCCTATCGATTGGAGAGGTGGCTGCAATGGACACAGAAGGTAGATAATAGACTAAGTAAAGGCAAGCCACCAGAGACCCTATAGTCAGTCCATCACTTTTTCCCTTAGTCTATAGAAGAACCACCCATCTCAGCCAATAGAGGATCGTCCATACTCCACTACATATGTCTTCTGCTTTGTCTCTCAAATTCAACAATCAGCCCACCGTAATTAAGCCATCATTTTCTATCTTATTTTATATCAACCACCCTTTTCAACCGATAAGATCGACCCATTTCCCTTAATCTATCGCTTTGTCTATCAATTTCAATAATCAGCCCGCCGAACCAATCTTCTTGAGCGGGTTTCGAAGATTGACAATTTCATTAAGTCGTAAACCTGCGGAGCCGAAAAATAGTAGTCGTGCGAAAAAGAGGAGAAAAATCGACGCAGGGACGGAGCGAGGATCACGCGAAACATAGCGGTAGAAAGGACGAACATGCGCGGCGGTATACTGCCGTGCTAAGAAAAAACACCGTATAAACCTTCCGGCGTTGCCAGGTTTCTTTCGATAAAACACGAATTTCCTGTTGAACTTATGAATATTTTTCTTCCAATTTTTCAGATAATTTTGTTCGCAATTTTACCTAAAGTTCCAGAAAATTTATAATGAGAAATATTCATAACTTTCTTCAAAATTATACATTTTATCGAAGGAAATTTTGCAACTCTCGAATGCTCATACGGCGTTCTTCTTTAGCACGGCAGTATAAGCTAGGGGTTTTATGGCCGGTTCAGCGTGGCGGTTTCGCGTGTTGCGGAGCTATATTCTTGCAGCGGAGGATTTCCGGCGTCAACGATATATGACACCCATAAATTCGAGCCCCGAACTATCGACAATAATGGATTAAACCGATGAGACGGGGAGATGGAGGTGCGCGCAGCGAAGATTGCGCTAATGAAATGTCGAGGATACGCTTTGCAGACGCGTCTCGCTTTGCGGTGCCCGTTATCGACGGCGATTTTAGGACTTTGAAGGAAAATACTGTCTCATCGAATCATGAAAGGGAGATTTTTTGCGAATTTGTAGTAGACTGACCTCGTAACTACATCATTCTATACAGGATGATCCAGGATTAAACGACCAGACTGCAGGAGCGTGTTCTATGGGTCAAAATGAGACTATTTTGAAGTAAATTGAGATTTCAATTTTTTTTTTTTAGATCATTTATGAATTCAGAGCATAAAATTACGGGAAAAAGCTAATTTCTATGAGATTTGGTTCACAACCGTTGCCAAAATTTAGGAAAAACTATTTACTTTCCGAAATTTTGGGTGCAACCGCAGCTCCGACTGGAGGCACAGTTGGAAAAAACTTAATACGACAAAAAAGTTTTATTTTGACCCATAGAACACGCTCCTGCAGTCTGGACGTTGTACCGTGGATCACCCGGTATTGTGAGTAAAGTGTTTAGTCGACTTTTAACATAAAGAATGCACGAGTCGATCAGAGCACATGTGTCGATCAGAGTACATGTGTCAAATGTGTGGTCATGTACAGAGTACATGTACATGTGTACATTAGATGACGACATGAGCCGATCATGCGAAAGGTGAGGTATCGATAAGGGCCGATGTTGGGCCCACCCTGGGTTACCCCGATTCTACGATTTTTCATTCATTGAAGGGCTGCTATGTTCTACAGAATGCATCATAATTTGGTCATTTTCGGTCTCTACCCAGGCCTCGTTTTGGCCCAAACATGGGTATGAATGCCGAGTTTGTCGAAAAATGCGGATTGTGCGGGGTTGCAGTCGAACGCCGAAACATTCGAATTTTTCGCCGAAATCAGCCTTCCGACCCATGTTTAGGCCAGTATTAAACCCGAAAAGAGACCAAAAATGACCAAAGTATGATACGTGCATACACAAAAGTTGCCTTCACAACGTACTCTGGCGCTCTGCGACGCCTAACCGCGCCAGTGCCCAGTCCGCACACAACCCTTCAGGGAGTTTATAAATCATGATGCATGATGAGCTATGATCCTCAATGAGCGAAATATCATAGAGTTGCGGAAATTCAGCAAAAATGTGTCGATCAGGGAAATATGTGTTGATGCGGGGACATCTGTCGATGAGAGGAAATGTGCTGGTTAGGAGACATTTGTCGACCAGGATGATCAGAATTTAATGAATATGATCGCGAAATGTCGTTATTGCATAATCTCAGACCGTCGAAATCATTGTTCGTTCCATCTATCGTTATACTAAGCCGACTTTCATGATTTATATGACAATCAACATGTTAAGGGCCTTCGATAAGTCCGTAACATTCAGATTTTAAAAAATGTGTCCGAGGTTTTTTTCGAGAGTACCCTCATGTTACACGGAAAATACGTATCACAATTCCAAATACTCCTTCCTGATTTTTTTGCCAGATATCAGAGAAGTTGCACAAGCCAGAATAGGTATGGTTAAGTCAGCTGAAAGTGTGGATGGATCAACCATACCTCTAGCTTGTGCCCTCACAGTCAGCATAGGTGGATTGCATTTTGCAAAAAGGAACCACTAGCATTGCAATGATGCTAAGATTGTGCAACTTCATCTTTTGCAATAAAATTGCGGAAAGCGTGAAAAACTATGAAATTTAGATGGTAATTTTTGTCTTAAATTTACAGTTTTTAGCGAGTAAAATAGAAACTATGAATGGATAATCGGGTTTTTCCTCCAAGACAAAAGAGGTTGCACAATCTTAGCAACATTGCAATGCTAGTGGTTCCTTTTTGCAAAATGCAATCCAAGTGTGGTTGGATTAACTATACCGATGGCTGGTGCCTTTACACTTCTAGCTGGTGCAACTACTCTTATGGTTGGCGCCAAAGTCAGCTGGAAGGATAGTTGAGATTTTGATACTTATTTTTCTCAGTGTACTTCATTGGTTACGATATCGCCTCTGCGCAAAGTCAGCCTCAGTGGTGGAGTGGTCAAGGCAGTTCGCTGCCAACACTGAGGTCCCGGGTTCAATCCCCGGAGGTGACTGATATTTGAGGACACTCAAATATCAGTCATCGTGACTGACGATGACTATGCCACTCCAATACCCTGACCCTTCGAGGTTACAGGGTGCGGGAGGGACATGGTCACCCAGTAAGTAATCCGTCTGCACTGTTCGACTGGGTTGTGAAAAATCGGTAATCACTCGTAGTGTGCGCGACTGCCAGCGCTACCTATCAGTGTAGATTGCAACAACACAGTCCAACTCGGTGGAGGCATGGCCGTGCTCCGAAATTCCGTGCTCTGCAGCGTCTGCCACAGTCTTTGATAAGACCTTCCGTTGGCTATCAGACGGCCGCTGAGCCTTGCGGGAATATAGAGGATACACAATGTGTCAATAGTACGAAGTTAAAAGTTAGGGAGCACGGTCCAACTTCGGGGTGCACGACGGCAGTAGCCAGTTACCTTGGCCCCTTGGGGGCGCCTCGCCGGTCAGCCCGGCCTTTTACTTACTTACTTCTCAGTGTAACTCACTGGGTCCCGCGGGCCCTGGAGAACGCAAAGCAAGCAAGGCCTTGGTCCAGGCAATTGGGCATCAAATTGGGGCTCTTGGGGAAAATTTCCCGGAAAACTTTTTGATGAGTGATTTCTATGTACTTTTGGACGCTGAATTCGAAGTTCGCAGTTGGATCAACTAAACTGCTGGCTGGTGCCTTTATTATACACTTCTAGCTGGTGCAACTACTCTCATGAATGGCGCCAAAATCCGCTAGAAGTATAGTTGAGATGGTGATACCTTTTTTTAAGTCTGGAAGAAACCTTTGTTTGAGCCGATCCGGCAGCGAGCGGGAGCGGGCAAAAAAGAATCGAGCGGAACGGAATTCAAGTCACGCGCGAGTCTTTTACACTGTGACGATGAACCTTTAGGCAAAACGGGAATAATCACTCAATTATATATTCCGGCTTTGTTGTTACCATAAATTAGCCATCGCGAAGCGGGGATGGGATACACTCGGGAGGGCACTCCCGCCCGTTTATCTGATACCTTTGAGGAAATTCATAAATTTCCCCGCGTCGCGCCGCGCCTTCTGTTTCGTGCCGGATAAATTAAATTATACTATTTACGTCGTCTATTCCGTCTCATTTGCTCAAAGTGGATGGAGGATCCGTCTCGAGATATCCATACCCGACTGGAGAAAAAAGAAAAGGGGATAGAGAATTTTCGCGATCGAGTATCAAACGCCTTTTTCAAATAAATTCTGCCTAGGCAGGGTTGCACTAGAGTGGCATGAAACTTACGAAAGAAATCAAAGATTGGAAATTTCAGTGAAGTATTTCATGAAATTTCACGAGGCTGTGAAATATTTCATATTTTTCAGGGGCTAGCGTATACAACCCGCACTCTAACACCCAAAAATACAAGAAAATCACGATTTTTACATTTTGCGAAACATAAATGGGAACTTGTATTTTTCCATATCTTTCATAAATTTCTGAAATTTCATGAAATATTTCACGTGAAATTTCCAGATTTTATTTTTCATGAAATTTTGCCACCCTGAGTTGCATGCGTGAAATGGAAAATATGAAGATTGGAAATTTTTGTAATATTTTTTATGAAATTCCACGAGACCGAGAAATATTTCATATTTTTCAGGGGCTAGGGTATGCAACCCGCATTAACACGCACAAAAATAGAAGAAAGTCACAATGTATACATTTTGCGAAACATGGAAAGGAACTGGTGTCTTTCATCGCGATCGAATATCAAACGCCTTTTTTAAAGAAAGTCTGCCTAGGCAGGGTTTCACTCATGAAATGAAAAATGTGAAAGATTGGAAATTTCCGTGAAATATTTCGTATTTTCCAGGAGCTAGAATATGCAACCCGCATTGAAACGCACAAAAATGGAAGAAAGTCACAATTTGTACATTTTGCGAAATGACCGCCAAGAAAAACTGCCCGCATACGCGGTAAAGAAAAAACGTGTTACAAACTATGCAGATTGCGAGACAAGGAGTGAATTTCATACTTTTACGATTTGCCGAACTTGATTTTCAAGCAAATTTATCACTGAGAAGTGTATTCAATTGGGTGTATATTTTCGTGCAACAGACCCAATTGAACCGCGTTTAGCAGAAAGGAATCAAGCTACATCAGCTATCGCCAAATTTGATTGGGCAATTTAATTTTTTACAAGATAACGATTACGGAATCCTTTAAAAATTTTGAGGAATTTGCTTCGCACTATACAGAAAACTTACTGAAATTCGCACAAAAATCTGCACAACCGTTTCCATGTAAAAAATTAAATTGCCCCGCACTAAAAGCAGTAGCTGATGTGGCTTGGTTCCCTCTGTTTAACAGGTCTATTTGTAAGTGAAAAATTTTACAGCGTTGAAATTTCGTCACGCACATACATATAGGTCGCTCTATAGCACTTCCTCGCGCTCTACGACCCTAACCCCCACTGCTCTCTGTCGAACCACAAACCTTGGGGCATCGAGCACCTTAACATTTCTGCTTCAATCCCCTCCCTCCAACCTCTCATTGGGTGCCCTCTACGCCTTCTCCCAGGAGGGACCCAATCAAGGACCTAATTCGGCAACCTGTTTCTTGCCATTTTTTGAACATGATCATACCAATGGAGATGTTGCATGTGTAAGGGATTTGCGATTTGACTATGGATTCTTACGTAAAAGTTCGCGAGAAACACGATGGTGCCACTGGTTTTCTCTGAAATAATCTCCCAAGCTCAAAAAAAGCTCTCAAGGTGAGGCCAAAATGGAGAGGATATCCCACCCTACCCTAAGAGTCCACCTCTACCAAACAAACAAACAAACAAACAAAAAAACAAACAAACAAACATCCAAACAAACTCTCCATGCAAAGATAGGGAGCTAATACATTAGCAAGGTTGCCGTGTTTTCAGTTTTAGAGTCCCCAAATAAAGTGGCAGCCCTGTCAATGTATTTGCTCCCTATCTTTGCATGGAGAGTTTGTTTTGATGTAGAGGTGGACTCTCAGGGTAGGGTGGGATATCCCCTCCATTTTGGCCTCATTTTGAGAGCTTTTTTGATCTTGGGAGATGATTTCAGAGAAAACCAGTGTCACCATCGTGTTTCTCACCAACTTTTACACAAGAATCAACAGTCAAATCGCAAATTCCTCATACATGCAACATCTCCATTAAGTTGTTTCGTCATGAAGTCATGCACGATGGCCAGTTTAGCATCCATGATCTCCCGCACCATCTCATCCCTTACGCGATCCTCAACGCGATTTCGTCACGTTCCCTCTTTTGAAAATCTATAAATCCGACAACCTTGCGCCCCTTCCCCCCCCGTCCGCTCCACTCCTCTCGGAGCTCGTTGTTGTTGAGCCCCTCCCATGTTTACATGCCCGATCAAAAGAGCTGCTCGTTTACCAGAAAGCGCGAATTGAAAACTTCCCGGCGTGCTCCAAGCCACTTATTTTACGCTCTTAATCCGCGATCGCGGGGCCGAGTCGAGTAGGAATCCTCGCGGTTGGCTCATTACTGGAGCAACCCTTTGTTGGCACCCCCCCCCCCCTCCCTCCCCTCGCCACAGGAGTGCGGATATTGGAATCGTCGGGGTCGGAGTGGAAGAAATCGAACCCTGTAATTACCGTTCACCAGGAGTCTTAGTCACTCACTGCCATGCACCGACTTCGAGTCGAAGTCTTCGATGACGTTTTTTGCGGGGACGCTCTCTTACCCAAATCGTCGCTAACCTCACTAAAGAACATAAATATATTTATATGTTGCCAAATTTCGCCTCACACGGAAAAAAAAGTATCACGATCCCTACTACACTCCTAGTTACCTTGGTAAAAATTGGCGTTAGGAGTTGCGTTTCAAAATACCATAGGAATTCTTACAGCCGACTGAAGAAGGCGATAGAAAATCATATAGCTGGCTGTAGGAAGTGGAAGAAATCATACGGCCGGGTTACACGAAGCGATAAAAAATTATACAGCCGGGCTATAGTTCCTATCGCCGGGCTTTACACTTTATCGCCTGGCTGTTGCTTTTTCGCCATCGACTAAAAGGCTATAAGAAATTGTGTAGAAAGAGGTGTGTGAAAAAACGGCCAAAAATGCCTCAAGGCATTTTCGAATTTTGATCACTCGGGGTGATACAGAAACTTCCGAGACGCCCAAAACCGGTCGCCGTTTTGCTTAGAAGCGCCGGGTTGCGACGTTGCCATTTTTTAAAGTGGAAACCTTTAAAAATTCATATCTCCGCCGCATCTCAACCGATTTCAATGAACTTTTTTTAAAAATGTTCCTCTTAAATAGAGCTTTCTAGTTATATATAGTTTTCTGGGGTTTACTTGGCTTTAAGTGGCACTTACGCGGTTTTAGCAGTTTTTGATAGACACAAAAATTTAGTTTTTATTTTACCACGATCGTGGAATCGACGGAATCTAAACAAAAACCAGTCTAAATGAAAGTTCAGATTCTCACCTTTCTAACGAGCACAAGATCATCCCGGGGAAACGTTTAGTTCCCGAGATATGACCGCTCAAAGTTGGTCACATGCGCTTTTGCGCAA